>OX457025.1:79916079-80334791 GCA_949752745.1 Protula sp. h YS-2021 | reverse complement strand
ACCTGTTGTGTCCATACTGCAAGGCAATGATAACGAAAGAAAACTTCGCACGTCATCAAAGGAGGGAATGTAAGCAAAATGCAGATCGACGGGAAAAAGGAGAGAAAATTGATACGCCCGAAAAAACTACGCGAAAACGACTTGTTCCTGAGGCAAGAGCTAAAATGATGCAAGTGGACACCAAGTCTGAATCTGTTAAAAAGGCTTTGGCACGCATGCACCCGTGTCATACGACGGAGATCATAAAGAACGACAAGTTGCTGCTAGAGCTGATGGAATTTTTATCCGATAAACATGGTCATATGTCGAAGGCGCAAAGTATGATAACACAACCCGTCATAGCTTTGGCAAAGTTACTTAAGCTGTGTCGCGAGAAATATCCCGATGTTTTCGTAAGCAGTGAAGACCTAGTCCACCCTGGCCACTACAGGCTAATGGAGAGCGTTATTAAAATGTCCCAGGACGAAGGACCAGCATCACAAGAAGAATTCAGCCATCCATCGGCGGTTATGAGATTAGGAGGAACTCTAAGAACCCTTGCAACCGAATACGAGATGCATTGCCTACGAAATGGAGACTACTCGAAAAACAAGATTGCCTCTGTGTTCCATTCTGTGCTCGATCGTTATTACACATGTTTGTCCAGACGAGCTAACTTCCTGCTAAAGCGACGAAAATTTAACAAGAGAAAAATTCTGCCAATGTTTCAAGACATTGACAAGTTTTTCCAACACATATCGAACAGAATGAAGGTACTTCATACGAAACCGGCGAAAGAAGACATCTATAGGGAAGTCGTGGTGTATACCCTCGCACAGGTGATAATGTTCAACAGAAAACGCAGTGGTGAGGTCGAAAGGTTGCTATTGAAGGATTTAACTGACGGTCTGAAAATTTCATCAGAGCCAGATCCCGAATATCTAGCGGGAATGCAGGAATTCGAAAAGCAGTTGGCAAGCAAATTGATCAGGATTGAGTTCTTGGGGAAATGCTCTAGACGAATATCGGTGCTGTTAACAAACGATATGCACGAAAACATCAAGCTGCTGCTGAAGCTACGCGAAAAGTACGTCCACAAGAACTCGGTTTATGTCTTTGCACGTCCCGGAAATTATAACACACCGATGGAGGGGCACGTCGCGGTAAAAAAGGTAGCAGTGGAAGCAGGCCTTACCGACTTGAACATTTTTAATTCAACAAACATGCGAAAACACCTTGCAACGATGTCGCAAGTGTTAAACTTGCCGCACGTAGAGCAGGACTTTTTGGCAAATTTCATGGGTCACGACATAAGGGTTCATAGGGATTACTACAGATTACCGGTCGACATTGTCGAAAAGAGTAAAGTGGCACAGGTCCTCATTGCCATAAACAGTGGGAAGCCAAGGGAACCATACCAACAAACGGGCTACGAAGCGTTGCCGGATGTGGAAATTGGCGAGGTGACTGCACAGGGTGGACCAACGGAAAGTAGGTTTATGTTGCACTTTACGTGCAAAATGTACTTCAAAATTTGTAAGAAAATTTGAAAAGTATAGTTAGCTGACTTTGTAACAGGGAGATGTTAAAAAACCCAAAAAATGTTTTAAGATGTGTGTGTTTCAGTACGTTTATTTTCCTACTTTTTTCGACCCCGTTCCCATGTATGTTTTACAGCTGAGAAGATTTGAAGTAACACACAGTTCAGTTTGGCGCGAAAATGACGTGTATATGTAATTGGGAGTTAATTTGATACCCGTCTATGCTGTTCGCAGGTGATGTTGAAGAATCAGACGGAGAGGGAGAAGTGGACGTCATAAGAGAGACGGAGCAACGACTGCTGGGTAAGAAACCTATTAATCGGATTTCGCTTGAATTGTGCGTAAACAGTCAGGAGTAAAGTTGTGTAAGATGATAAAGGGGTGATATTTGTAATGACTATTTCATTAAACGTTTTTTTTTTATTATTTTTTTTTAAACATTGTTCAGAATGTAATTATCATTTACAAGGCTGTACAAAACATGAGACAGTAGTAATAAAATGTGTGACCTTTGAATTTCGCAGGTTTTTGGTACTGCTGCAACTCCGCCAATGTTATTTATAACAAAGTGGCATTTTTTTATGTTTTTACAGGCGATCAAGCAACTCGTCCCCACTTCAGTGAAGTTGAAGTGGCTCTCATGAAGACCATATTCAAGAAAGAATTACACCACAGAGGTAGTCTTCCAACGTTAGATGAAGTGGAGGATCGAGTTCGAGACGAGGAAATGTTACTGGGTCGTTCTGTGAGAGAAATCTTCAATTTCCTGAAAGCGCAGAAGAAAAAAAGTACCAAAGCAAAAAAACAACAAACAGCAGCTCCTTCCGCTCCTGCTCCACCGACCGCTGATGCTTCAGACGATAGTTCAGGTACAAGCATACAAGCAAAAATATTAAAGAAAGATGTACTTCACATTTCGCATGGAGTGAGAGACTAAGAAAATTTTAGTGTAGATGAATATTTAACATTGTTTTTAATTGTATGTTGTTGACCCTTCACTATGTATAATTAATTTCTCTTGCATATAAGCAAAAACATTGCATTTAGACGTGTTCATTTATGTTTTTCTTTCAGACGAGGTGGAATATGAAATTCCTTTGCCTGTCACCTCAGTATCATCACTTATGAAAAAGAAACGGAAGAAATCCGGTCACAGCCGCAGGTCAGAGAGTCCCAAGAAAACTAAAGGTAGGATTTAACAGAAAGCATTCGGTTCACATAAATTTTAGGTGGTACATTTCGCGTGGTTCTGTTAATAGCGTTGCGAAAACTATATTGAATGTAACGTGTGCTTTCGCAAGAATTGACAGTTCATTGCACTTACATTTTATAATCTCGCCTTATCTTTTGCAATGCTCGACACTTAATGTAAACTCACAAATTTATTTTGCTAGATACACATGTTTTACACTTGTGCAAATTATTTTACAGGTTCGAGTAGGCCGTGGACAACAGAGGAAAAAGAGGCGGTGCATAAACATTTCCAAGGCCACATTGACCGATACAAGCCGCCAACGATGAAAGAAATCAAGTCCTGCCTTTCAGAGGAAAGTGATATTTTAGGACACAGGAACAAAGTTCAGTTGCGGGCATACCTTTCAAATTTGTACAAGAGAAATAGAAAGGCGGAAGAAGCTTCAGATCCGTTTAAAAAATAAGAAAATATTTTGGGGACATTTCGCTGTGATATCATGTTTGTGGTATTCTGTTTTGGTTTACACAAGTGCGGGGAGTTTTCTTTTTAACTGTCAGTTCGAAAGTTCTCTGTTCGGAGTGACCAATTTCAAAGTTTATGAACGTTGTGAGATTGGGTAGTACGAGTAAATAATATGTGACAGAGTCTCAAAACTTGCAAATTTTGCTGATGTTTCTGTGAGTAAGAACATTTTGGTGTTCGCACATTTCGCATGGTTGTGTACGTACATTTGGCATGTCAATTCGAAAGCTTTAACTGTGTTAATTGCAGGCAACTTTTCTCACACCAAGTGTGACTTTGATACGTACAAAACCATGCGAAATGTGCGAACACCAAAATGTTCTAATTCACAAACATCGGCAAAATTTATTTTAATTTGTAAGGGAGGGGGGCTGTGCTGTGACGTTCAAGTCTTACCTTGGCACGGGGTTCGTGTGTGGGACTAACTGTGTAACTCGAGTGGGAAGGGAAAAATGTTGAAGACGCAAAGCGCACGGTAGCGGAGTAGAAAGGATAAATATACACTTCCTTCGTTGCTATTCATTGTATAACATGTTTTTTATGCTTATGTTTCTGTCGTTGCATTTTCTGGCGGTGAAACGTGATGTCTTCCATGGTGTTAGTAATGTCAGTGTTTTCATGGTAACACTGGACGTAGTGTTGTAAGTCGGCATCGGGGGCCATCGGTTGTGGCGTTATTACTTAAACTCGTGCGGTTGGTTTAAACAAAGCACTTGCTAGGTAGACAGGAAAAGGTGTATTGACAAACATACTCATTTAATATTGGGGGTGGGTGGGTGGGATTGGTGGTAGGGGATTGTCGATTTATCAAGAGCTTTCAAAAATTACGGGGCAGGTTTTTTCGTTTTCCAGTATTAAGTCAGGACACCTGTCTTTATGAAATCATGCTGTTTGACCCAGCGAGTATTTGTTTTAATTTGTTTTTAGTTTCGCTGTCAGAAAGCGTACTTGTTAGAAATGAAAGTAAGGGAGGGGGGCTGTGCGGTGACGTTCAAGTCTTACCTTGGCACGGGGTTCGTGTGTGGGACTAACTGTGTAACTCGAGTGGGAAGGGAAAAATGTTGAAGACGCAAAGCGCACGGTAGCGAAGTAGAAAGGATAAATATACACTTCCTTCGTTGCTATTCATTGTATAACATGTTTTTTATGCTTATGTTTCTGTCGTTGCATTTTCTGGCGGTGAAACGTGATGTCTTCCATGGTGTTAGTAATGTCAGTGTTTTCATGGTAACATGAAGCTTCAGATCCGTTTAAAAAAAAGACGCTATTTCGGGACCATTTCGCTGTGATGTCATGTTTGTGGTATTCCGTTTTGGTTTACACAAGTGGGGGGAGTTTTTTTTGTATCAGTTTTTCCATGCAGTTCACTGTTCTTATACGAAGTGACCGACTTCATATTTATGAACGTCACGGGTCTGAGTAGTACGGGCAATTTTCATATAACGGGGTCTCAAAACCTGCCAAATTTGCCGAGGTATTAAGAAGTGTTTTGGTTCGTACATTTCGCATGGTTATGTGCGGTCGCGTATCAGGTTTCAGAGTGTTATTTGTATTTGATTTTTCTCGTTTACAGTGACAAACTGTAAATTTATGAAAGTGGCGTTGATGGATAGTACGGATAAGTTTCATGTGACAGGGTCACAAAAGGTGCAAAGTTTGCCGATGTATTTAAAAAAGAAATACTTGCGTCGTAGATTTCGCGTGGTTGCACTGCATTTCGCATGGTTGTAGATGTGTGCGTACATTTCGCTTGTCAGTTCGAAAGCATTAGCTGTGTTATTTGCAGTTCACTGCTCCTATAAGAAGTGGCCGACTTTAAATTTATGAGCGTTGCGAGATGATGTAGTACGAGAAAATGATATGTGGCAGGGTCTCAAAACTTTACAAATTTTGCTGATGTTTCTGTGAGTAAGAACATTTTGGTGTTCGCACATTTCGCATGGTTGTGTACGTACATTTGGCATGTCAATTCGAAAGCTTTAACTGTGTTAATTGCAGGCAACTTTTCTCACACCAAGTGTGACTTTGATACGTACAAAACCATGCGAAATGTGCGAACACCAAAATGTTCTAATTCACAGAAACATCGGCAAAATTTTCGAAGTTTGAGACCCTGTTACATACATGGTTGTGGACGTACATTTCGCATGTGATATTTTAGGACACAGGAACAAAGTTCAGTTGCGGGCATACCTTTCAAAATTTTACAAGAAAAATAAAAAGGCGGATGAAGCTTCAGATCCATTTAAAAAAAAAATAAACTGTTTTGGGGACATTTCGCGGTGATGTCATTTTTGTGGGATTCTGTTTTGGTTTACACAAGTGGGAGGAGTTTTTTTTTTTGTATCAGTTTTTTTTCCATGCAGTTCACTGTTCTTAATCGAAGTGACCGACTTCTAATTTATGAACGTCACGGGTCTGGGTAGTACGGGCAATTTTCATGTAACGGGGTCTCAAAACCTGCCAAATTTGCCGAGGTATTAAGAAGTGTTTTGGTTCGTACATTTCGCATGGTTATGTGCGTTCGCGTATCAGGTTTCAGTGTGTTATTTGCATTTGATTTTTCTTGTATAAAGTGACAGACTGTAAATTTGTGAAAGTGGCGGTGATGGATAGTACGGATAAGTTTCATGTGACAGGGTCACAAAAGCTGCCAATTTTGCCGATGTATTTAAAAAATAAATACTTGCGTCGTAGATTTCGCGTGGTTGCACTACATTTCGCATGGTTGTAGATGTGTGCGTGCATTTCGCTTGTCAGTTCGAAAGTATTAGCTGTGTTATTTGCATTTCACTGCTCCTATAAGAAGTGGCCGACTTTAAATTTATGAGCGTTGCGAGACGATGTAGTACGAGAAAATGATATGTGGCAGGGTCTCAGAACTTGCACATTTTGCTGATGTTTCTGTGAGTAAGAACATTTTGGTGTTCGCACATTTCGCATAATTGTGTACGTAAATTTCGCTTGTCAATTCGAAAGCTTTAGCTGCATTATTTGCAGTCCATTTTTCTCACACCAAGTGGCCGAATTAAGTACGTACAAAACCATGCGAAATGTGCGAACACCAAAATGTTCTAATTCATAGAAGCATCGGCAACATTTTTGAAGTTTGAAACCCTGTTACATACATGGTTTTGGACGTACATTTAGCATGTGATATTTTAGGACACAGGGACAAAGTTCAGTTGCGGGCATACCTTTCAAATTTTCACAAGAAAAATAAAAAGGCGGATGAAGCTTCAAATCCGTTAAAAAAATAAACTGTTTTGGGGACATTTCGCGGTGATGTCATGTTCGTGGGATTCTGTTTTGGTTTACACAAGTGTGGGGAATTTTTTTTTTTTTTTTGTATCATTTTTTCCATGCAGTTCACTGTTCTTATACGAAGTGACCGACTTTTAATTTATGAACGTCACGGTTCTGGGTAGTACGGGCAATTTTCATGTAACGGGGTCTCAAAACCTGCCAAATTTGCCGAGGTATTAAGAAGTGTTTTTGTTTCGTACATTTCGCATGGTTATGTGCGTTCGCGTATCAAGTTTCAGTGTGTTATTTGCATTTGATTTTTCTTGTATAAAGTGACAGTCTGTAAATTTATGAAAGTGGCGGTGATGGGTAGTACGGATAAGTTTCATGTGACAGGTGACAAAAGCTGCCAAGTTTGCCTATGTATTTAAAAAAAATAAATACTTGCGTCGCAGATTTCGCGTGGTTGCATTACATTTCGCATGGTTGTGTATGAGCGTACATTTCGTTTGTCAGTTCGAAAGTTCTCTGTTCGGAGTGACCAATTTCAAAGTTTATGAACGTTACGAGATTGGGTAGTACGAGCAAAAGGTATGTGACAGAGCCTCAAAACTTGGAAATTTTGCCGATATTGCCGTGATTAAGAAAATTTCGGTGTTCGCACATTTCGCATGGTTGTGTGCGTACATTTCGCATGTCAGTTTGAAAGTTTTAATTGTGTTATTTGCAGTTCACTTTTC
The DNA here is from genome assembly GCA_949752745.1 of Protula sp. h YS-2021. Classification (NCBI taxonomy): domain Eukaryota; kingdom Metazoa; phylum Annelida; class Polychaeta; order Sabellida; family Serpulidae; genus Protula; species Protula sp. h YS-2021. The sequence continues at coordinate 80,327,568 of OX457025.1, read as the reverse complement.
TCATACTAAGTCACCTACTTTAGTACGTACACAACCATGCAAAATGTGCGAACACCAAAATGTGCTTATTTACAGAAACATCGGCAAAATTGTCAAAAGTTTGAGACCGTGTCACATGCATGGTTGTTATACGTTCATTTCGCATGATTGTGTATAAACGTGCATTTCGCTTGTCAGTTTTACCTGTTATTTGCAGTTCACTGTTCTTATACGAAGTGACCGACTTTAAATTTATGAACGTCGCGAGAAGGGCGTACGCGCAAACGTGACATTGTCTCAAAACTTGGAAAATTTGCCGATGTTTCCGTGATTAAAAAATTTTGGTGTTCGCACATTTCGCATGATTTTGTACGTACATTTCGCATGTCAGTTTGAAAGTTTTAATTGTGTTATTTTCAGTTAATTTTTCTCATACGAAGTCACCGACATTAACTTTATGAACGTCACGAGAGGGGTAGTACACCCAAGTTGTGTTGCATGGTCTCTAAACTTGCAAATTTTGTGCATGGTTGTGTACGTACATTTCGCAAGTTAGTTTGAAAGTTTCTGCTGTGTATTTTGTTTTCTTTAGGAAGCTTTTATGTGGTTTATATCTCATTGCCTCACGTTTTTTTCGGCCTATCATTAAATTTTAAGTAGTGTACATAACACTGAGCTTGAAAATCAGATAGAGTTGGTTATTTACACAAGACGGTTATATCAGTGAAGGATTTTGTTGTATTATTTTTCCTGTATTTTGGTTATATTTTAAAAGAGTTTTGGTTTTAAACATTCATCTGTATAAATCTGTATTTTGTTTTTAAACAATTCATCTGTATAATATAAATCTATGTTTTTAAACATTCATCTGTTTTAATATCTTTTGTGCTGCTCTTCAATATTTTGTAAATCTTCAATTAATGTTAAATAGTTTATGTATAGAAATGAAAGAAAATAAATATTACATTGGGATTATGTAATAAATAAAATAAAAGGTGTAAATAAAAGAAAACAAACTCTACGCTTGTTTGGCTTTTATTTAGTGTTTCCCTAATACTCTTTTACAGAAAGCACGTGGCCTTTGTTTATAAACAAAATCGGTTTGTTTACATTTTTTACACAGTCTCGATTCACATCAAACTTATAGTTGCAGATATCAAAAAATGGTGTAAAATATGCAAATTATGTAAACAAAATATTCTGTTTCGCAGGGTTCATGCTTTGTTAAATTTCTCTTAATCTGTTGTCTTTTATATATTTTAGCTTTCGGAATTGAATGTAAAAAAAATCTACCGAGATTTTCATATACAACTTATGTCTGAAAAGTCCCTAATAACGAAGTTAGATTTTTGGCGTACATTTCGCGAGTTGGAGAAGAAATCGCGATTCGTCGTTTGTTTCCCGACATACCTGTATATGTGTGTGTGTGTGTGTGTGTGTGTGTGTGTCAGTCTGTTGTGAACAAAGTGTTGTGTGCAAGATATCTCGAGAACGAAACGTCGAATCAACTTCAAACTTGATCGAATTATTCCTTGGTAAGGTCGGACGGTTCTATCAACTTCTGACGCATGTCACGTGATTAGGGCAAGCGTATGACGTCATTACGTAAAAATCTTGTGTGCGAAATTTCTCAGCCGCTGAACATCGGAGAAAGTTGAAACTTGGTGGGATTGTTGCTTGGTTGGTCTGAAAGACGCTGTAGATTTTTTTCGCGAGTAGAACGAACGAATGCGGCGTATGACGTCATCACGTAAAATATGTATATATTTTGAACAAGATCTTGTGTGCAAAACATCTCGATAACGGAAAGTTCTATCGACTTCAAATTTTATACCAGTATTCCTTGGGTCAGTCGGCGGGTTCTTTCAATTTTTGGCGCATGTCAGGTGATTAAGGGAGGCGTATGACGTCATTACGTAAAAATCTTGTGTGCGAAATTTCTCAGCCGCTGAACATCGGAGAAAGTTGAAACTTGGTGAGATTGTTGCTTGGTTGGTCCGAAAGACCCTATGTATTTTTTTCGCGAGTAGAAGGAACGAATGCGGCGTATGACGTCATCACGTAAAATATGTATATATTATAAACAAGGTCTTGTGTGCAAAATATCTCGATAACGGAAAGTCCTATCGACTTCAAATTTTATATATATATTCTTTGGGTCAGTCAGAGGGTTCTATCAACTTTTTACGCATGTCACGTGATTAGGGCAGGTGTATGACGTCATTACGTAAAAATCTTATGTGCCAAATTTCTCAGCTGCTGAACATCGGAGAAAGTTGAAACTTGGTGGGATTGTTGCTTGGTAGGTCCGAAAGACTCTATAGAATTTTTTCGCGAGTAGAACGAACGAGTGCGGCGTATGACGTCATCACGTAAAATATGTATATATTATAAACAAGGTCTTGTGTGCAAACTATCTCGATAACGGAAAGTCCTATCGACTTCAAATTTTATATGAATATTCCTTGGGTCAGCCGGACTGTTCTGTCAATTTTTGGCGTGTCATGTGATTAGGGCAGGTGTATGACGTCATTGCGTAAAAATCTTGTGTGCGAAATTTCTCAGCTGCTGGACGCCGGAGAAAGTTGAAACTTGGTGGGATTATTGCTTGGTAGGTCCGAAAGAAACTTTAAATATTTTTCGCAAGTAGAACGAACGAAAGCGGCGTATGACGTCATCGCGTAAAATATGTATATTTTGAACCAGATCTTTTATGCGTAATATCTCGATAACGGAAAGTCATATCGACTGAACATTTTATATGGATATTCCTGGGTTCAGTCAGACGACTGTTTCAACTTTTGACGGGTAAAAAGTTATATATTCTTTAAAAAAATATCTCGACATCGGAAAGTCGGATCGACTTTAAATTTGGTGTAGTTATTCCTCGGATAAATCAAATGGTTTTGTTAAACAATTTTAAACTCGTATAGAAAATCAAGAAAGGTGCATAACGTCAACACCCCCCCCCCCCCTCCCCCCACCCCAGCCTCCCCATTTTTGGCTGCTTTGTTATCTATGCATGGGTGTTAACTGCGCTGGGGATTTCGGAAGATTTTCCGGAAGATTCTCTAGTGTTCCTGCATTTTTTAGAAAGCTTCAACACAGTAACAGCATTATTGTCGGTCCATTGCTATTTGTTATTGCCTGAAATTGAGCTTTTTGTGCATTTCTCATCTATGGCTGTTACGTAACGTGCCACTCAGTCAGGGGTCAGTGTCAGTTGCGTTGCATGATGGAGTCGTTATCTACGAGGTCATGGAATGCTATTGTCATATTATAGCTCTAAGCAGCTCTAGCTATTGATTTTTTTTTCGCCGCTTACTTGATTAGTTTGCCAAGATGTGCTATATATAGGAGCCATGTTGTATCGATTAGCATTGTTTGCTGAAGCATTTTTCGCTATTAAATTGGGTCGTCCGATATCTTGTGTTATGAGGAGCAGCTCACCATTTTAACAACGTAATGCCTCCCCCTTCTCCCACCGAGGTGCGTCATCTGATGCGCAGTTATGAAGAATGCCTTCTGAGTGCTATTTGGCCGATGGGAATGTGCGAAGACAAGGTAGTCTATCATGGCTATAACTACACTTAGGGTACAGACCGTTACCGTTGCCTTGGGTAAAAGGATTAGAGTTGTGTTTATAGTCGGACCTACAGTAAATATCTGGGGGAGGGGCGTGTGGAGGTTGATGGTTAGCAAAAAAAATCCCGACCGCCTTCAAGACCTGGATAAAAAGATGTAAGAACCGTTTGTCGTGACCCCTTCCACATTCAGGTAAAAAGACGTACGGTAAAACCTGCCTGTCTTGACCACCTTCCAAACCCGGATAAAAATGTAGCGTACAGTAAAACTGCTATAGTGACCAACTTCAGATCTGGATAAGAGGGGCCTACAGTAAAACCCGTTTTAGCGACCACCTTCCAGATTCCGATGAAAAAGATGCTCATTTATATCTGTATCAGTGACCACCATCTGTTTGGTTTATTTTGAGTTTTTTTTTTACAATGAATGAAGGTTATGTTTGCAGAAATGAATTTTTTTTTCAGTTTGGGGGGGGGGGTGTCATGGGTTTAGTCGGGGAGACATTTGTTTTTGTTCACAAAAACAAGAAACTAAGTAGGTATCGATTGAAAGTGTGTAATATAAACCTGCACTCTTATGTTTTGTGTGCACTGGCCGCTCTAGTTTTTATATATTTTGGCCCTTCAAAGGCATGTAATGTCACAACAATTCACTTCTGCCTGTGGACCACATCACGTGTTCAAATCGTGACAGGTCACTTGACTAAGTGATTTCACAACAGAAACATGTTAATTCTATTGCGGTTTTGCAGGGACTCCTACAAAACTGAATATGAGAATAAACTGAAAGAAGAGCTGGAACAGATCAGAATGAGAACCAATGCTGAGATTGACAGGCTCAAGTCCAGCTCAAAGGAAATGTACGAGAGGGACAACAGGTTGGTAAAAACACTGTTTTCAGGCTGTGGTTAAAAACGGATAATTTAACGACAGTGGTAAAATAAAACAGGACAGAGAAGTTCACTCCTCCGGCCCAGCATAATTTTCGGTTTAACAAGCCAAGTCGTGTGTTTCCTGGCTTGTTTACTCAAGGAAACCGGGAACCAACTCAGGACTGTGGGCGCCATAGTGGGTGCCGTAGCCTCACAAAAAGCAACGCTTCTTTAGGACATTCGCGAAGATACTTCGAGAATAATATTATTGTAATCGCGATGAATGATGTAAGCAACAATAAAACCGAAACGTTTTGGGTGTAAAACTTGCATTGGCTACATAACTGAAGGGGTATGAGAATTGGCTGAGATTGACTGTTTTGATGGGGATTTATCTGATTGCAGCCTTTTTTTTAGGGAATTTGGCGAGTTGGAGCTATGGCAGCATGTCTGCTGATACCGTGTTATTCTGGAAGCTAACGCTAGATAGTTGTTTTATCTTTCTTTCAGTGATAAAAAGAATTTAAAAAATACCGATGAAAACCGTTTTCGTTTTATTTACGAATTATTGTCTCATTAAAGGGCACAATGTTATAATTTGCGTTGTGCGTTTTATTTCTGTAGGAGTTTGAGGGAAGCAAGGGACATGGCCTTTGTGGAGAAAGACCGAGCTCTCCAAACAGAAAGAGATGCGCTGGGAAAATACGAGCAGCTCATGCAAGAGTAAGAGACACATTTTTCATTTTTATTTATTTATCTTACGTTTCAGTGTTGTTGATTTACTTCTTCAAGATCTCTGTATAAAAAAGAAAGTTATCTTTGGTATTTTATCTGATTTTACATCGATGAACAACTTACTACTTCTGTGCCAGGGTAAGAGCCAGCAATTGTGCATCATTTGTGTGGACTTAGCCATTTCTTTATGCCATTTCTTCATATGTGCTAACTCATTCTGCTTGTTTTTTTCTTTCAAGCTTTCGGCATTTACAAGCGTCAACAGACACAAAGACGTCAGAACTACGTAATGAAGTGAAACTGAAAGCCTTTGAAGCGGAGAGGATTCAGATAGTGTATGAGGAGTCGGTCAGGACACTTAAAGAATGTCAGCTAGAAAATGAAAAACTCCAGAAGAAGCTGCAGGTATGGAGGAAAAATAGTGCGATGCGACTGTTGGGATTATTTACGGAAATTGCGTCAAGATTTATTATAGCAAAACCATTATGAGATATTTGACTACTAAAGACTAGTAACTATGGTTACACATTCCTTTATATCTTACAGGCCATGGCTAAAACTATAACATAATATTTTAAAAGCCAAAACCACGCTCTCCAAAGATAGCCTGATCCGTTTCAGACCATCTGCTGTCGGATTGATCGAGTTAGGCCATCTGTAGATAACTTGGCATTTTCAGGCTAATAACAGATACCCAGGTTATAGTCATAACCTCATATTCTTCTGACCTTCAATGTGAATGTTTTTGTTCAGCTAGAGCTGAGTTATTGGCTATTCTCTTCAGGAAATAACTATATTGTTTAATTTGGGAATTTTGCTTCATTTGTTATGGCCAGGTGATGGTGAAGGAACACTACTCAATGCAAACAACGGCAGATAAGCGGGTGGCCGAGCTGGAGACTATGTTAGCCGAGAAAAACGTCAAGCTCGAATCGTACCACAAGCTGGAACAGGAACTCGATGACGTGGTCATGCAGGCAGCCGAAGGTGTGTCAGTCAGGGAAACCCCAGTGTGACGTCAAGCACTGAAAAAAGGCGTCATAACGACATGGTTGGGACCGAGAAAATGTGTGTCGTTACAACTTTCATGTCGTCATAACCGACAGCTTCAAACAGAAACAAGCTTTTACCGGTCCAGATAATTATGTCTTTATATCAAGGTTCTGTTGTACTACCTGTTGACTGAAATTTTTTGACAAATTTAAAATGGAAATTTGGAGTATATATTCGAAGTTAGTTATTTGTTACTTAAACATGATTACCATGTTGAATGGAGTAGTTGATTAAATGCATTGCCGGCCGTTTTTTGTTAAGTCAACAAGATTCTTTTGACTGTTTTAGTGGAAGAAGAGGAAGATGCTGAGAAAGTGTTGTTTTCTTACGGCTACGGTGCCAATGTCCCAACGAGCGCTAAGCGGCGGCTCAAGCAAAGGTATGTACTCAACTTTTCTCTCCCGGTCAGAAAAAAAGGATCTATCATGTTCCTTCGCACCAACGTAAGTATGAGTTAAAAACAAGAAATAATTACCATTAGTACAAGTTTGTTTGTAAACAAAGGTTGAAGAAGCTTATAATGTGTGGGACATTGTTTCCTAACTATTAATACGTCGGCTTTTTTTCTGGCAAAAAGAGGACAAGGTATCCTCTTCTGTTCACGGATAGAGGAATTTTTTTTTAATCTCTAATAAAAAGATAATAAAAAGCAAAAATAACAATTAAATATTAAAATAAATACTGATTGTGTGTTTTTGTCGAAAGTTTGAGCACCTTGATCTGTAAAAGCTGGTGCTATCGGCATCCCTCCAGTCCGCTGGTTACCGCACCGATCTCTGTTTTATCCAAGTTTGGCCACCGCTGTCTCCAAAAATTCACGGCTGTCTATAAGCCCTTGTGTCGTATAGAAAGTAAAATACGGTACTGATATGTAAACAAGAATGTGGCATATGTATGAAGTGTGAACGTGAAGCTGATTACGTGGGGTTTTTTTATGTTAGTGTGCACTTAGCGAGAAGAGTGTTAGCCATGGAGAGGGAGAACAGCAGCCTCACGAAAGAGGTGGAACTGGAGAAAACGAAAAACAGACAACTAGCCACAGAGGTAATGGATTTGTTCACATTTGTGTGAAATTTAAATTATGAATGTCTTGTTATTTGCTCAGCCATGGATCGAGAATACACTGTTTTTTGTCGATATCATCAGTAAGATCAGCAACATTTGGAATGCCAGATTTTTTTCCTTTTTGCTTCTGTGTACTTCTTTTTTGGAGTTTGAACAATTCTGCCCATTCTCTTTGATTACTCTTACTTCTTTTGTGCAGCTGAAGAATGCTAACGCCATCTTGGACCAATCACATCAACCATATCATTATTTAGTGGAAGGTGTCAGACTCAGGGACCAGCAAATCGCCAAACAGAAGGACCACATCTCTACATTGGAGCAAGATCTCAGGTATAACAACGGAGGGCAGATTAAGCATGGTGCCGTGTAATAATTCAGCGTTTGGTCTGGGGTTTCTGCTTTTGTTATGAAAAGTGTTTCTATGCACTACCCTTAACTGAAAGACTACAGGGCTTTAGGAGAACTGATTTTTAAATTTTAAAAGCGTGTGCATCCAAACTAAAGTCAAGATTTTTTCTCTTACAATCTTGAATGTTTTGTTTTCGTGCAGTAAACTGGAAAAGCAGAAAGCCAGTTTAACAAAATCGAAAAACCAGCTGGCAGCTGATTTAGAGAGATTGCTCAACCAAAAAGAGGTAAGTGCCAAGATTAGAGAACAAGGTCATGGAAAAACTTTAGATATAACGTTTTGCAAGCAATTAAATGGGATGGTAGAAATCGGTACTGAATGCTGGTTTACCGTGTCTGTATGAATTAAAAAAGAAAAGGAGAGTTTGAAAACAAAAATTTGCTACCATAGCATCTTTTTTCACTTGGTATACGTTTTTTTAAAGAGCTTGCAGTTATCTTGGCTCTCGTCCAAGAAACAATGCTTAATATTGGTAAAGAGGAAAGAACATGAACAAGATCTTATTCTTATTTCCTTGGCGTAAAGTAAAAGAATTATGTGCTTTATGTTTCTTTCTTCTTTTTCTTCGTTATTTCGTCCTTATTTGAAGAAACTCTGTCTTGATTTTAATTTCCATCTCAAAATCAGTTTCAGTCATTTACGAGTGCATTGTTGTACTACTGACATTTCGTACTGGGGTAGATCGTGAATGCAAGGGTAAAACTGTTTTGGCATTTTAGGAAATGTCAGTAATGAAGCAAGTGGTTCTCAATTTATCCCAAAGAAGAATCGAACCGGACAATTTGAAACCGTCGAAAAGTAGTTCCAGAGATGCATTGAGACCGGTCATGACCTCCACACGGTCAAGGTCACCTCGTAATACGAAGACCGCGGTTCATCAGCCGAAACACTTCGTTGAAGCAGAGTTTGACGAGGAAAATATTCATAAGCCGCCACCAACTGAGTTTGTTAGTATTTAAGTTTTTCCTAATCTGAGTCAAGAAGTTCAAATTGTTAAATTTTAATTTAATATTTTAATCCGCCAAGTGTCAAACAGATATTAAGTGTAGACTCTCGGAATTTAACTTTTTCCTTTTTCCTACGCCTAATCAGTCTTTAATGCAACGTTGAAAAAGACGCGAAAAAATCGCCGTTGTACAGACTTAAGGTTGTCAATCAGATAACCACCTCGCCATGCTGTCACTCACCGGAAATGGAAGCCGTAACAGGGAAAGTAGGCTAAAATGAGGACGCAAAATGTACGAATGTCAGGAGCGCACATGTTTTACTTGCCTGGTTTTTGAAAACATTCATGAAAATTGACATCATATATGTTCTGCGTAATTGCAGAGATAGTGTGATGGGCGGGGATACTTTGACGAAGTGTGATCATGGTTGCCTATTACTGTAACTGTCTTAAAGGCGATCAGAGATCACTTTTTGACCTATATTCAACGCCGTTCTCTGACGTTAGAAAGACTTCTCTGCAATTTGAATTATGGCCCAGTAAACTTCGCGACGTTCCATCTACCTTAGATAAACGTCGCACCTGACGTCGAGTTTTGGTTGTTTAGCGAAGTCGAATCAACGTTTGGCTCCCAACGTTTGATAAACGTCTAGTCAAATTTGCGAAAAAGTTGCATCTGGAAGTCGAAACAACGCTGGATAGACGTCGATTATCCGGCGTCCAGTGAACTTGACAAAATAAGGTTACAAGAAAAGTCAATGCAATGCCTATAGACGTGAGGAAGGTATCAAGAATCGAAATCTAAACAGAAAAATCACAAAGTATCGTAGTCACCCGTCCGGCATCGCCGTTCTTGGGTCATATGGGAATGCGGGATATGTAACAAGTAAATTTTCATGGATATTTTTCATCTTTAGGCTGGAAAAAAATTGCGCGCTCCTGCAACTCCCGTGGTATACTTCTTCATTTTGACCTATTCGGTCTAATTTCCAAACAGTTTGTCATGGTTTCCATTCTGGGTGAGAAATAACACGAGGCTGTCGGTATTTCGTTGTGAGCCCGACGTCTGTGCAGCTTCGATTTCGTTCGAAAGTAATTGCTTTTTGGTCGTGTCTCCCCCCTTCCCTCCCATCCATATTGTGATCAGATTCAATTTTTTTCACATGTAGCTTTTATGTGGTATTTAATCAGAATATGTCAAATGGCTAGAAGTTTTTATTCTTCAAGTCAATATTCTGGTTGAAATTTTTGTTGCAAGTTTTGACATTAAAGATTTCCCCTTCTTTCCCTCCCTCCCTCTGCCCATCCCCAGGGTAACTTTGTGTCATAAGTACGCAACCGCGTTTCATGGTATCAGCCCCCCCCCCCCCCCCCGATATGGATATCAAGAATAAACAAGTAACAGGCGACAAGCAAAGTACTTGTTCCTGGGACAACCCCATGAGGGAGCCTCAGTTCACACCCGTACTGCGTGAAGCATACGTGATACATTGTAGCTTATGGAATTGTTGAACCTCCTTGTAAGTATTTGTTTGTTGAAAGGCCAATGGATCAATTGCTATCGTGATAACGTTATATCCTTCTCAGTAACAATCTACAAGGGCACACTTGATCATGATTTAGACGCCATATACTTATTGTCCTCGAAATGGTTTTTTTTTTTTTTTTTTTTTTTTTTTTTTTTTTTTTCTTTTTTTTTTTTTTGACGTGCAACAGCTGGTAAACAACCATGAATAGCTGAACGTCATTGTTACCTTATTTCTTACCTTATATTGTAAAATTCACTGTAAGTTGAACATCTTAGTAGGTTCCAAAAGTGTTCGCTTTGAACTCTGTCTCCTTCCCTCGCTCCCGTCTCAATCTCCCTCCCATCCTGTTACCCTCACTCTCTCTCTCTCTCTCTCACCCACACCCTCGCTGTCTTACTGTGTTACGAAAGGATTTTTTGGGGTGAATCGAATACAAAGGAGTGTTGTTTTGGTGTGAAAGTGAAATGGGTTCAGATTTTCGGGGTAAAAAAGTAGATATTTCGTTTTGTTTCGAAGAGAGCAAATTAGCGAGAGTACAGTAATTTATTCTACATGTTGTTTTTTATTTCTGTCATTTCTGCTGTGCTTTTAGACCTCAACAGAAGCACCTGATTGGTACAAAAAAGTACAGGCCAAAGCCAAGAAACATCAATCACACACCGGTACTGCTTATGTGGCGTGAGTCAGTACACGTAGTCTAAAGTACAAAACGAACAAAAACAAACTGCTACATGTCAAAATCTGTGATGTTTTTGCCTCGTTGTGTGTCAGGTTGATATTCTGCGCCGCAGGGGCTGACTCCATAAAGCAGCTGAATGTAAAAGCTAGAAAGCAATATCGACAGAGGAACATAGGTGGAATTAGCACCCCTGCCCACATTCCTGCAGTCGACTTGCCCTTTCTGCCCCCCCCCCCCCCCCACTCTTTCTCTCTCCCTCCTTCAGCCCTTCCTCTCTCTCTCTCTCCTCTTTATCTGTCTCTGTCGCCTTTCTCTCTCTCTCTCTCTCTCTCTCTCTCTCTCTCTCTCTCTCCCTCTCTCTCTCTCTCTCTCTCTCTCTCTCTCTCTCTCTCTCTCTCTCTCTCTAGCTCTCTCTATCACACACACACTCAAATTACAGTGTTTGCTTTCGAAGAAACTTGCATAAATTTCTCAACTAAATCAATGTGGAATGCTAATTTTTCCGGGTTCTTATCTTCACAAGAAACGTTTTGTATTTTCGGATAGATCCTGTTGGACACAAAAAAAAGAATAAAGTAGTGTCGGCAATAGCAGCGCTAATCAATACAACACTTGGGTTGTCTCGTCTGACTGCAGTTCAGCTTCCGAGACATATACAGTACCACCTCGTTATAACGACATGGCTGGGACCGAGTGACTTTGCCGTTTTATTCGATATGTTGTCATGACCGATGCTTTTTGTACGGCGAAAAAATTAGCTTGGTCCGCACAGTTATGTCGTTAACAGCGCTGTGCCATTATGTCCGATATTGTTATAAAGAGGTTCTACTGTATATATCCCTATTTTCCACTCCACATTGTTGTTTGTTCGTTGAAGAAATGTTCGAGTCGGGAATTGTGTGTCCTCAGAAATATATATATGTTAAGATTTTGGGTTAACAGATTCGGCTGTATTTATGTCCTTCCACAAACTGATAAAAAGGTGAAGCCATTTTAAATGATTGAGGTTTACGAAGGCAGAGTACTTGAATTCCTAAGAGCGATTGCATATCGTGATATTGTGTGATACTGTGATATTGATTGGCAGTGGATTTATGCATTGCGGTCAATGATGGTGTCAGCGTCTATAAAAAACAAGGCTTTTATGGCGCCTGCAGAAAAGAAGCATCCTTCACTCCATGAAATAAGGGTGTTTTTATCTAAAGGGTGTGCCAAGTTTGAAGAGTCCTGCCGGAGAAAGTGTTCTCGATCTGCATCCACCCCTGAAAAATAAAAACGAGTCTAAAAGTTCGAAGCTGAAATAAACAGGGTTTTTATGTCCTAAGAGCCCCGGCTTTATACGATCGATTTTATAAAGAAAACGACCATCAGAGTGAATGGGCTTGTAGTATTTAATACCACTTATAAATGTAAAATTTTAAATTGAACATTATTTAAGCAGTGAGTAGAATATAACAGCCCAAATGGGGAGAATTTAACAGCAAAGTGGGTAGAAGACAATCAACTGTAGCTCTTGTGTTACTTTTGTAGAACAGTATTTTGCATTTTAACTTTTTATGTACATTGTTTTTTTTTTGGCCAGTTCATTGAAATAAATCATTCAGTTATTTGTTGCTCGTGACCTTTAGAAGTGGTTAAATGTTGGCGTATTAACGTTAATTTGTTCATCAGTGTAGTTAACTTGTTTATTAGGAAACTTGCTAGTGACAAGAAACTGAAATGGCTTCTGCTGTACATTTTAAAACTCACAATACTAAATCAGGTTTTTCTTTTTCAGAAATAGGCACTGCAAAAGAGGTTCAAAATTGAAAATATGTAACATGTTGATCCTGGTTGGAAAAAGGATCCCAGATAGCAGACAGACGTTGGCCCTATGTAGGGCCAACGTCGTTTTTGCCTACGGTCTACGTAGGCCCAATGTAAGTTGCCTACGTAGGCCCGACGTAGTTTTGCTCATCGGCCCTACGTAAGCCCGATAAATAGGCCCTACGTTGGCCCAATGTAGTTTGTGCCTACGTTGCCTATGCTTGACCTACGTAAGTCGGATGTATACGTTCCTACATAGGCCCGACGTAGTTCTTGTTATTAATTAGTCAAATGATTATCATTAATCAACAAGTCATCTAGACATTGAAACTGGGACAAAGATCAGTTCCATGCCTACTTCTCTATTACGATAAGAAAAAACACATCGCGCCTCTTCAAAATGTAATTTGAACCTACTCTGTCTGGTATTTTCACTCAGCATCATTAAAATGGGAGCGTTTCCGGTGAGCGATATTGTGCTCAAAATCTATGATAGGCTTACAATGTAGTTCCTCCGTTGGACCGCCCGAGGCCAGCCTACGTAGGGTAAGAATCGTAGGACCTACATAGGGCCGACGTACTAAAACCTATGCCTACGGTTCCTACATTGAGCCTTCGGAGCCCTGCGTAGGCCCTACATATGTCTGCTATCTGGGATGTACCAATACATTTATTGCTGGTTAGAAGAGTATTTTAGTTATCTGATTATATAATATTCTTTATATCTGTTCGTTTCTAGTTTCGGTTAAGGCATAGCCGGGTTGGTCATTCGGAACAGCAGAAGTAAATGAAGTGAATTGTTCTGTTGGTGCGAATGCTCTGTGAAGTTATTTGTACTTTTTCATATTTGTGAGGAAAAAGCATTAAAGTTGTGTTAATATTTATTTATAAAATTTTAAATAAACGAAAGTGTTGTTTTGTTCATTGTCTACTATTTCAATTACGCAGTGGAAATATTCCATGCGAAATATTCTGTTCTATGATTGGCTGTCGTGGTGACATGCGGGAAAATCAACTTTTATTCAAATGAAAAAAAAAAATACAGCGATGCGTTAGTCAAGTGGAAAAAGGAAGCCTAAATCCCAGGGCAACTTTCCCTTTCCGGTTGATATTAGGCACCGTGCGTAGCAAGTTTACGTCCTATTTACCGGTACTTATCGGTTGCCAAGGCTTTGAGAGACTACGATCGAGATGTATACTCTTGGTTTGTCTTAGTGCTGCCGGAGAAGGGGGGGGGGGGGGTGGATGTGGAAAATACTGCTTGTGAAGAAACGAAAAAAACCAGGAAGGATCTCGGAATACCGCTCCTTCCATTTTAGAAACGTCTATGTGACGAGTTTTCCATTTGTGCTGGTCCATTTTTTCTGCATTAGTTATCAGGTGACGTGTGCTTAGCATAATCAATGCGGCGGATGGAAACGACATACTTGTGTGTGTGGGTGTAATCAGGTCGGGTTAACAAGGGGTCAGGTGCATATAGTCCCTGACGTGGGCAAAAATCTTGTTTAACCAGGCACAAAGGTTCACTTACACTTAACAAAGGCAATCGTTGAATTACGTTGCAAGTTTTTGTGTTCACTGAAACTCTGCCAACACATTTCTTGCAACACCACCACATAAAGGACGTCATTTTCTGATAAGGAAGAGGCCCTAGCTAGGGACACGTTTTATCACAGAAAACTGATAATGGTTCCTTCTGGTTTGGAGCATTACTTCCACAATAAGCTCAATATTAATTCAGAAAAATGAGGGAAGGAACTATTTCAAAAACGTTTAAAAAACCCAGTGAGAACAATAAAATATATGGTTAATCTTAAAATATATCTTAGCCAGCATCGATATGTTTGTCATGCCAGAACTAAGGAGAAAGCAATGTATAACACCCCTTCCGTCCCCCGACGCCCCCCCCCCCAAAAAAAAAAGCCAGAAAGTCCAGTTTCGGGCCCGTCTTTCTAAAACTTCCCAGGGGTGGGAGGGGGGGGGGGGTACGTATTGTTTTGATGAGTGCATATCAAATATAAGGCGAGACTTGGTGTCCAGAAAAGAGATAAAAACATAGGCGTCCTGATGTGGTAACCCATTTCACTATAAAAAGCTCACACGAGGCTGCCAAAACCGCATCTGGCTTAAAAAATTTCCACCTCCATGTTTTTTTCATTGGGGGTGTGGTAGATGGGAACACATGCTGCTAAACCCCCCCCCCCCCCCCCCCCACACACACACACACACCGTTAGATAATTTTGTTTGAAAAGCAAAATTGAACGGATTTCAAGTGAGGTAAAAATGGCGGTTTCACTCGGAAAAGACACTTTTCCATCTCTAAATAGTGTAAATGCCGATGTGGAGTCACTCGTGTACCTTTGCGTGACCTTAAAATAACCCCCAAACGCGGGGTACTAATTTTGAAGTAGTACCCCCTTTTGTAACCAAACGCGGAGCACAGATCTGAAAATGCACCTTTTTGTGGGAAAGGAG
This sequence comes from Protula sp. h YS-2021, assembly GCA_949752745.1. Taxonomy (NCBI): domain Eukaryota; kingdom Metazoa; phylum Annelida; class Polychaeta; order Sabellida; family Serpulidae; genus Protula; species Protula sp. h YS-2021. The sequence continues at coordinate 80,312,435 of OX457025.1, read as the reverse complement.
CAGTACTGAATGAAAATGGCCCCTTTCAAAACGAAATTGCCCGGTTTCAGTGCCTACTTGGTTATAATTCTGACTCGCTGTGGTATGCGAAACGAAACGAAAAACCAAATGGGGTCTCATCTGGGGGATTTCTTTTTTGAAGATATATTGTTTTGTTTTTTTTTATCGTAATATTGTAATGTCATGTGGTTCTTTTATTTCCTTCAATTCTATACACTATAAAAAATCAAAACAAGTCGTTTCAAATTATATAACAACCTGAAAAGCACCAACAAGTAAATGTACACAGTTCACATATTTAGTCCCCCGCCGGGGGACTATAGTTTTCGGGTCTGTCTGTCCGTCCGCCTGTCGACACCTTTTTTGTTAATACACTCAAGCCTACATTTTTCGACCGATTGTCAAGATATTCTATATATGTGTAGTACTGGAACCAACAAGTGTTGGTATTGTAAATGAGCCATGTCGGCCCAAGGACATTGACCCAGCCGGACTTCACAAATTTTCCCAATCCTTACTCAGTTTAATGAGTTTGCTAACACACTCAAGCCTACATTTCTGGATCGACTGTTAAAATCTTTTACATATAGGAAGTACTGGAACGAACAAGGATCGGTATGGTAATGAACCCTATCGGCCCAAGGACATTGACCCAGCTAAACTTCATAAATTTTCCCAACCCTTACATACTGAACTGAGTTTGTTAACACACTCAAGCCTACATTTATGCATCGACTGACACGATATCTTAACTATAAGTAGTATTGGAACCAACAAGTATGAGCCATGTCGGCCCAAGGACATTGGCCCAGCTGAACTTCACAAATTTTCCCAATCCTTACTCAGTTTAATGAGTTTGTTAACACACTCAAGCCTACATTTCTGGATCGACTGTTAAAATCTTTTACATATAGGAAGTACTGGAACGAACAAGGATCGGTATGGTAATGAGCCCTATCGGTCCAAGGACATTGACCCAGCTGAACTTCAGAAATTTTCCCAACCCTTACATACTGAACTGAGTTTGTTAACACACTCAGGCCTACATTTATGCATCGACTGACACGATATCTTAACTATAAGTAGTATTGGAACCAACAAGTATGAGCCATGTCGGCCCAACGACATTGGCCCAGCTGAACTTCACAAATTTTCCCAATCCTTTCTCAGTTGAATGAGTTTGTTAAAACACTCAAGCCTACATTTCTGGATCGACTGTTGAAATCTTTTACATATAGGAAGTACTGGAACGAACAAGGATCGGTATTGTAAATGAGCCCTATCGGCCCAAGGACATTGACCCAGCTGAACTTCAGAAATTGTCCCAACCCTTACATACTGGACTGAGTTTGTTAACACACTCAAGCCTACATTTATGCATCGACTGATACAATATTTTAACTATAAGTAGTATTGGAACCAACAAGTATGAGCCATGTCGGCCCAACGACATTGGCCCAACTGAGCTTAACAAATTTTCCCAATCCTTACTCAGTTTAATGAGTTTGTTAACACACTCAAGCCTACATGTTTCTGGATCGATTGTTGAAATCTTTTACATATAGGGAGTATTGGAACCAACAAAGGTCGGTATTGTAAATGAGCCCTATCGGCCCAAGGATATTGGCCCAGCTGAACTTCAGAAATTTTCACAACCCTTGCATACTGGCATGAGTTTGTTAACACACTCAAGCCAACATTTCTGCATCGATTTATAGGATATCTAGTAAACTTTAGTTAAACAAATCAAATATTTCTTAGAATGTTTTATCTCGAGATTTTTTTGGTCCCTTTAAACTTTAAAATCGTTGAATTGCACGCCTGCGGGGGACTTAGTCATTATAAATTTTCCTGTCCATCGAGGGTTTTTGTTGCGGGGGACATTAATCAGTTTCACTGATTACTTGTTATTCCCAGATCTTATTTAGAAAGTTCTATATCTAACATTAAAGTAAATGAAAACTAGACCGTTTTCGCTACCGAGTAGCAAAAAATTACACTTGGGGGCCTAAAAAAAATACGATTCTGAACTCTAAAAATTCAGAATTGACCAAGGAGGTGAAGGTCACCAAGGCACATCTTCCCTTACATCTTCTCTTTTAGGCCAAAACGTTCGAAAATAAGCTTAAAATCGCACTACCTCTGTTTTTGGAATGTCCTGCTTTCGACATTGAGCATGACCAAAGAGGTCAAAGTCACCTAGGAACCCCATGCATAACACATTTTAGGTTCAAACGGTCGAAATAAGCTCAAAATAACAGTTGAAGGGGTCCATGCATAAACTTGATAACTCCACTTATCAGGAAAATGCACTATTACCACCACGGTATTTCTTGGCCTCTGTTCTATCACATATGTAAGTCTTACACCTCAGAACCGATTAGAAGTGGGCATTTTTGAGAAAAATGCGATGGGAAAAAACCTATGTTTGTTACTAAAATTTCAAACTTTAAAGGCGTTTTTCTCCACTGCTGATAACTGCAGTTATCAAGTTTATGCATGGACCCCTTCGTTACTCTCTAAGCCTTTTTTGAAACAATGGTCAACTTCACGTTTTTGACATTGATCATGACCGAGGAGGTCAAGATCACCCAGATACCTCTTACATGTCGTCTTTTAGGCCGAAAGAGTACCAAAAAAAGCTCAAAAACGTTTTATTTCTAACCGTTTTCGAGATAATGGCCCACTTCCGGTTTTTGACTTTGATCATGACCGAAGAGGTCAAGGTAATCCAGATACCCCTTACATAACACTTTTTAGTTTCAAAAGGTCGAGATAAGCTCCAAATAGTTCTTTTTCTAACCCTTTTCGAGATAATGATTACTTGCGGTTTTTTACTTTGACCATGGGCGAGGAGTTCAAGGTCATCGAGGTACCTCTTACATATCGTCTTTTATGCCCAAAGGGTCGAAAAAAAATATGCTCAAAATCACTTTACCGGTAACCGTTTTAGAGATAATTGTCCACTTCTGGTTTTTGACATTGACCATAAACGAGGAGCTCAAAATCACGGAGGTCCCTTGTACATATCGTCTTTTAGACCCAAAGAGTCGAATATAAGCTCAAAGTCACTCTACCTCTAACCTTTTTCGAAATAATGGTCTACTTCGGGTTTCTGACTTGGCCGAGGTCAAGGTCATCGAGGCACCCCTTGCATATCGTCTTTTACGTTCAAAGGGTCGAAAATACGTTAAAAAAATTGCCCCATCTCTAACCGTTTTCGATAAAAGACCCACTTCCGGTTTTTGACTTTGACCATGACCGAGGTCAAGGTCACCCAGGTACCTCTTACACATCGTCTTAAAGTAAGCCCAAGAAAATAAGCTCAAAACCGCTCTATCCCTAACCAAGGCCTTCCAGCGCTCCTCGAAAAATATGTCCGTTCGGGCGTTTAAAAAGCAAGGTGATAAAATAAACCTCAAATTGCACAACTACAGTTCATCTGCTTCTTGCCTTTGAGGTTTGGTAACACAGCAATTAATATTAATTCTTGCGCGCATGTATGTCGTTGACTGGAAAGACGTTTTTGTAACATTTCATCATCAGCTTTTAACACGCTTCTATAAGGGTTGTTATAGTCACGTTAAAAGAAAGGAAAGCCCCATGAAGGCAAAATTACACTGCGAAAAATGAAATACAGTTTTAAAGTGCGACGGACGGACATTTGTAAAATTGAACCCCCGTTGCACATCTACACTATATATACTTTCTTCCGGTCAGTTTTTTGTGAAGCTCCGATAAATAGACCCAGATCAACAAGACGGCCGTTCTTTTAAATCTCGCTCTACATTTTAAGCTTTGTACAACCCCACCGTAAAATTGCTACAACAAGATTTGATTTTCGGGATCTACAAACTCTTTTAGTTTATCAGTTACAAAAAATGGTACGTCGCACTATTGACGCAGCCAAGTCGCAAGGCAGAAAACTTTTTTCCTCCTGAAGAAGTCTAGGGACAATCTTATTTCGTCACCACCTTCGTTTCGTTTTTATGGCAAAATAATTTCAAGGGGTGCTAAGCAAACACAATACTCCTTGCATCTTGTCTGGGTATATCGTTAAAAGGTAAGAGGCGAAAGCTCCAATATAAACAATGAAGACAGACTAGATATTTTCATTTTTTTCATAATTTTGTTTTATTGTTTGTTTCATTTCGTCTTTCTTTCTTGCTTTCTTTCTTAAGTCATCAAATGATAGGGATCACAAAATTTAAAAACGTAAGTAGACATCTGTTTTCTCTTTTTTTTTTATAATGCCATAGCAAATTTCAAACGACAAAAAAGTCAAATTGATGTTAGATCCTGAATATAAAAAGTTAAATTCTTCTTTACAAAAATTAAATGTTTCCTGGAATTCTCTTTACCAAATATAAAGCACCACTAAAATATTACAAAAATATCAAAACTTTTTTTCCAAACTCCTGGCCATGAGCGACTTCAAAATTTTACAACATGCCAACCATTTGACGCCATTTTACTCAGTTGAAATAATTTGCATTGTCCGTTTCAGTGTTTGTTTTCATATTTACTTAAGTCCTTCAAATTAAACTATTAATTGTCATTTTTACGAGTCTCAAAATCCACCACGAAGACGCAACACCAGGTGAAGTGTGGATTCTTTCTGAATGTTGTAGTCACTCAGGGTTCTGCCATCTTCAAGTTGCTTTCCGGCGAATATCAACCTCTGCTGGTCAGGAGGAATGCCCTCCTTGTCTTGGATTTTAGCCTTGACGTTTTCGATCGTGTCACTCGGCTCAACTTCCAGGGTGATGGTCTTGCCTGTCAATGTCTTGACGAAAATCTGCATACCACCACGCAGACGCAACACCAGGTGAAGTGTGGATTCTTTCTGAATGTTGTAGTCACTCAGGGTTCTGCCATCTTCAAGTTGCTTTCCGGCGAAGATCAACCTCTGCTGGTCGGGAGGAATGCCCTCCTTGTCTTGGATTTTAGCCTTGACGTTTTCGATCGTGTCACTCGGCTCAACTTCCAGGGTGATGGTCTTGCCTGTCAACGTCTTGACGAAAATCTGCATACCACCACGCAGACGCAACACCAGGTGAAGTGTGGATTCTTTCTGAATGTTGTAGTCACTCAGGGTTCTGCCATCTTCAAGTTGCTTTCCGGCGAAGATCAACCTCTGCTGGTCGGGAGGAATGCCTTCCTTGTCTTGGATTTTAGCCTTGACGTTTTCGATCGTGTCACTCGGCTCAACTTCCAGGGTGATGGTCTTGCCTGTCAATGTCTTGACGAAAATCTGCATACCCCCACGTAGACGCAACACCAGGTGAAGTGTGGATTCTTTCTGAATGTTGTAGTCACTCAGGGTTCTGCCATCTTCAAGTTGCTTTCCGGCGAAGATCAACCTCTGCTGGTCAGGAGGAATGCCCTCCTTGTCTTGGATTTTAGCCTTGACGTTTTCGATCGTGTCACTCGGCTCAACTTCCAGGGTGATGGTCTTGCCTGTCAATGTCTTGACGAAAATCTGCATACCACCACGTAGACGCAACACCAGGTGAAGTGTAGATTCTTTCTGAATGTTGTAGTCACTCAGGGTTCTGCCATCTTCAAGTTGCTTTCCGGCGAAGATCAACCTCTGCTGGTCGGGAGGAATGCCCTCCTTGTCTTGGATTTTAGCCTTGACGTTTTCGATCGTGTCACTCGGCTCAACTTCCAGGGTGATGGTCTTGCCTGTCAATGTCTTGACGAAAATCTGCATACCACCACGCAGACGCAACACCAGGTGAAGTGTGGATTCTTTCTGAATGTTGTAGTCACTCAGGGTTCTGCCATCTTCAAGTTGCTTTCCGGCGAAGATCAACCTCTGCTGGTCGGGAGGAATGCCCTCCTTGTCTTGGATTTTAGCCTTGACGTTTTCGATCGTGTCACTCGGCTCAACTTCCAGGGTGATGGTCTTGCCTGTCAACGTCTTGACGAAAATCTGCATACCACCACGCAGACGCAACACCAGGTGAAGTGTGGATTCTTTCTGAATGTTGTAGTCACTCAGGGTTCTGCCATCTTCAAGTTGCTTTCCGGCGAAGATCAACCTCTGCTGGTCGGGAGGAATGCCTTCCTTGTCTTGGATTTTAGCCTTGACGTTTTCGATCGTGTCACTCGGCTCAACTTCCAGGGTGATGGTCTTGCCTGTCAATGTCTTGACGAAAATCTGCATACCCCCACGTAGACGCAACACCAGGTGAAGTGTGGATTCTTTCTGAATGTTGTAGTCACTCAGGGTTCTGCCATCTTCAAGTTGCTTTCCGGCGAAGATCAACCTCTGCTGGTCAGGAGGAATGCCTTCCTTGTCTTGGATTTTAGCCTTGACGTTTTCGATCGTGTCACTCGGCTCAACTTCCAGGGTGATGGTCTTGCCTGTCAATGTCTTGACGAAAATCTGCATACCACCACGTAGACGCAACACCAGGTGTAGTGTGGATTCTTTCTGAATGTTATAGTCACTCAGGGTTCTGCCATCTTCAAGTTGCTTTCCGGCGAAGATCAACCTCTGCTGGTCGGGAGGAATGCCCTCCTTGTCTTGGATTTTAGCCTTGACGTTTTCGATCGTGTCACTCGGCTCAACTTCCAGGGTGATGGTCTTGCCTGTCAATGTCTTGACGAAAATCTGCATACCACCACGCAGACGCAACACCAGGTGAAGTGTGGATTCTTTCTGAATGTTGTAGTCACTCAGGGTTCTGCCATCTTCAAGTTGCTTTCCGGCGAAGATCAACCTCTGCTGGTCGGGAGGAATGCCCTCCTTGTCTTGGATTTTAGCCTTGACGTTTTCGATCGTGTCACTCGGCTCAACTTCCAGGGTGATGGTCTTGCCTGTCAATGTCTTGACGAAAATCTGCATACCACCACGCAGACGCAACACCAGGTGAAGTGTGGATTCTTTCTGAATGTTGTAGTCACTCAGGGTTCTGCCATCTTCAAGTTGCTTTCCGGCGAAGATCAGCCTCTGCTGGTCGGGAGGAATGCCCTCCTTGTCTTGGATTTTCGCCTTGACATTTTCGATCGTGTCGCTTGGCTCCACCTCGAGCGTGATGGTTTTGCCCGTCAATGTCTTTACAAAGATCTGCATGTTCTGCAACATAGAAAAAAAACAAAACCGTGTCACAAAGCAGCCTCGCAGCGACATGCATAAAACCAGTTTGGGGAAAATATTCAACAAAACAAGAACTTAACGAGCTACCTTCACAGCCCTCAAGAAAAAAGTATCTCTGGATTTGCCAGCACCTTCCCCCCCCCCCCCCCCCCCTCTCTATTTGCAGAAATTACCTCGTCCAGTTTCATTACAGAAAAAGATACAAAAATAGTTGCACAATGAAATTTTACAATGAAGCCAATAAACGCTTTGAATGAAATATTGATATGAAATTATCTGTCAAGTATTTTTTTGTCTCTTAGTGATTCAAGTATCAATAGGCTTATGATCACCAAAAAGTGGTAGTCATATTTTAAAAACTGGTTATTGAAAATTCATACAAAACCCGGTGAAAATTGTGGGAGAAGCATTTTGAAAATTGGCTAATAGTTTTTGAATGTCCCCAATTTGGTCAATTTTCTGGCGGATCGCCAAAAAATAAATTTTTCAAATCGGACCGCCTGGTCAAAATTTATGCAAACTTTCAAGGAAACCCGATCACAATAGCCAAAAAATTGGCTACCAAAATATTTTTACAAAAAATGCCCGACTATTTGGTCAATATTTGCTGGATCACCAAAAAAAATTCAAGAGAAGCCTATTAAGTAAACATTCGTAGAGAATTTGAAAGGAACGCGATCCAGATTCTGAGAGTAGAGGCATTTTGAAAACTGAATCGAAAAAAATAATTAAAATGCCCCCATTTAGCCAATTTTCAAGAGAAGAAAGTGACATTTGTACAAAATCTGAAAGTAACTTTTCAAGAGAAAGAAGTCTGGTGAACATTTATGCAAAAATGGAAGGCAGTCCCATTAAAACCAAAAGAAGAAGCATTTTGAAAATTGGCCACCAAAAAATAATAAATGCCCTCCACTTCGCAAATATTTGGCGGACTTTTTCAAGAGGGAACTTTTTAGGAAAAAATTGTACAAAATAGGAAATATTCGCCAATATTTGACGAATTGCCCAAAAAATAAAACGTTTTTTTTTTCTTTTTCAAGAAAAACTAACGAGAGAACATTCTTACAAAAGTTGAAAGGAATCCGATCAGAAATGATTGAGGGAGAAGCACTTTAAGTAAAAGTTTAAATACGTGTACACGTACATACAGACAATGGACACCTGCGAATTGCCAAAAAAGTGTAGAGAAACATACCCAGAGGACATTCGTACAAGAGTTGGAAGGAATCCGATCAGAAATCAGGGACAAGAAGAATTTTAAAGAAAAGTTTACATGCGGACACACATACATACAGACGACGGGCACCTCCTGTACGGAAGTGTTAAGTCGGCTGGTCTTAAAAAAAAAAAACTCGCATCAGCTTCTCTTTTAGGTTTGCACACAAAAAAGAACCTGGCAGCAAAAGTCTATCGTGACATGCCTGAAAAGAAAATTTGATTGCAACATACATGGGAACGGGGTCGAAGAAAGTGGCCCATTCTGTAAAAAAAAAAAAAAAAAAAGCCGGAAGATTCAAATGTATGTTGTGAAAAGAGGCACCAATGGATTAAAAATAGGAGTATGTGGAATGGACGGTAATTAATTCCTCGATAACAAGAAAATATTTAGGAAATACACATGGCCCCAACCCTTACAAGATTCGCAGACAGAACCGCCTAGAAAACATTAACACGTCCTAATTTGATCACTTTTTTGGCCGATTTCAACGATAATACGAAAAGGCACATCTGCAATATATATATACATTTAAACTGTCTCTATACTAAGTGAATGCATAAATTTAACAAGTCCTAATTTGGTCAATTTTTGGCCGATTTCAAAAATAATACGAAAAGGCACATCTGCAATATATATTTTCACTATGCAAGGTAACAAAAGCATGTGCCTTAAAGCTTTCGAGAACTGTCACGGACAAAACTCTCTATCTCTATACTGAGTGAACGCATAAATTTAACAAGTCCTAATTTGGTCAATTTCAACAATAACATGAAAAGGCACACCTGTAATATATATATATATTCACTGTGCGGGGTAACGAAATCGTACACCAAATCGTTGCGGAGAACAGGCGCGGACAAACTCTACAAAACAAATGTTGACGGGCAGAAGGTAACTCATTAGGCCCCTCCCCTTTCAGGGGTTGGGGCCTATTATACGAGCCAGCGAATATTTTTGAAATGATTTTTTTTTTTTTTTTGCTTACATGATTCATACTTTCGTCTTTCCATATCAGTGGACACCAAAATACACATTTCTTGGTAGGTAAAATTCTTGATAACTTTTGAAGTCTGTTCCTCTTGTTAATAACTTTTGTGCTGGGAATAAAAACTGCGCGAAAGGTCGAGTCCAGGCTGAAAAGCGGATAAAAATTAAAGAAATGAAATATCTAAGAACAATTTTTTAATTTTAACAGGAACTGAACCAATATTCTGTATCTGGACCTCTTATAAATACGTGATGAAGCAGGCCTTCCTCAATCACTAGACGACAGAAAAAAAACATGGAAACGACAGAGATGTGACTATAACGACCCCACCAAATCGGCTGATCGAAAATAAGTTCATTAAAAATGGCCGGGTCGAATCGTCCGGGGGCAACAGGACTGGGGGGAGGGAAGTCAATCGGGTGTAATTGTCAATCGGAAATCCCACAAGTCAAACTGACATTTAACGAAAAGTGATTGCACAGCAAAAAGCCAACTCGTTCTTTTCCGTTTCGGAAGGAATACATTAAAATTCTTATGTCATAGTCCAAAATACACACTCGATACATCGCTGAGTCATCAAGCATTTCCAAAACTATTTACATATCATCCTGGGTAAAGGTGGAGTTTGGGAGATCCACCTAACTTTGTAGCCACACTATTCTGTCTATAAACTAATCTCAAACGTGGTCCTAAAAACTCAATCTTACTTCATTCATCTGCCTAACACAGAAAGGATCCACTGGGACTTACAAAGAATAATACAGGATACTTAAATCTGAACCAGATTTTGTTTAGTTCCCTAAACTGCAACTTTACTATTTCTATCATTTCTTTTTCATTTATTCCAAACCAATAGGTCGAAACAATCTAAATTTGAGGCACCCATATCTCCAAATTTTAGGGCACAATTCGAAGTATGAATCCGCGTATTTGCATCGCTATATCGGCCATTTTTATTATTTGTTTTGCTACGGTAGCTTTTATTAAAGATCTCAAATTACGGTCAAAGTAAGCATTTTGATTTGTAACCGTATCAGGGCAGAATAAAATTGTGTTTATTATAAAAAAAATGTGATACAAAAATACTGCGCACAAATCCACCTACCTTGCTTTATTGTAACTCTATACACCGAAGTTTCTTCTCTTTGTTCTTGTTTCGTTTGTCGTTTGAGCTGAATGAGCACATAACAACCTCTTATACGCAGATCTTTGCCACAGTTATGGCTCCGCCAAAGAAAAAAGTTCTTCACTAATTATCTCTAGCATATCACCGTTAAAATTCCTCTCAGCATTTCAGACAAAACTATTTTTCCAAAAAAGTATATAATGGACATTTATGTTTATTTCTATTACAACTAAAAGGTTTTTAATAAATATATTATTAGTTTTATTAGCCTTATGTAGTACAGTTTTCAAGTTAATGGTGTGAAAAAGTCTGCCATTGCAGAAAATACTCAGGATTAAACCTGATATCATGGAAATTTGTTTTAATGTGTTGATTTCAAATGATCAAGAGCTCTGTGTGATAAAATTTTGAAGAAAACGCTGAAGGATTCGGGAAAGGATCCTGAAACGCAATGATTTTAAGCGTGATAAACGCTTTTTTTTTTGTTGGTCAAACATAACCTTGTGCAAGTAACAACTTGAAAATCAGACTCCTACATTATATTCGTAACTCATTTAGACCGCAGACAGATTATCTAATAGTCAACACAAAGTGGTAACAATAATATTATTGTAAGGTCGTATAATGGCACATCACATTCTAAATAACCTGACTAAAATAATACTCGAAAGGAAAACGAATTCAATCCTCTAAAACATTCATATGAGAGAAGAGAAAAATTTGAGAGAAAGTATAAAAAATTAGATAATAATACCATCCAAGATGGTCGGAGTGGCTTTTTTATCATCTGTTTAGGAACATCTGAACAGAAAAACGCTTGAATTCAACTAAGTACTGAACATTCAAAAAGCCCAAGACAGACTATTAACACAAGATGATAAGAAAATTAAACAATAAAGCTCAAGGTACCCTTTGGGTAATCGGGTACAACAGGATACGCATGAAGTAAATTTTCATGCATATATTTTAAAAACTGGCGCGCTTCTGAGTATCCTATACTTTTTGAGATGATTTTCGTAAATTTTCTAAGCGACCAGTCATTATCAACACCACTGTTACATTTCCTGTGAGCATTTACACGATTTTGTTTTTATTCTGTTTTGGGGGCATTAGAGACGATTATTGAACTTCGGAAAAAGTTTTCGTCAACGAAAATAAACACCAAGTCCAATGAACTTTCATACAAATATATGTTCAATAGATGTTAAAGACGTTGAGTAGGCTTTGGTCTATGGTCGCACATGGAGTCACAACAAAATTACAAACAGATTTTAAGTAGAGGGAAAACGATAGTTCTACAGCACCTGTCAATCATCGTGACGTCATTAGTCACGTGACCCCTCTAGGACTCGTAACCCTAACCTTAAAACTATATGAGGACCCCCAGGACAAACGATGTGAGGACAACCTCCCGTTCCCAGGCGGCATATAGGAAGTGCATGTATAACTTTATGTTGGATGTTTTCCAGAGCATTCTCCTTAAGTCCTCTGTGGCGCAGTCGGTAGAGCATAGTACTCATGGCCGGACGGTTGGTGGTTCAATCCCATCCATAGACGGCATAACCATGAACCATACTATGTGACGTCATAATGACGGCATAGGTCATGTGACTCCCCAATCACTCAGTCACTTATTCACTCATTGTATCATACTATGTGAGGACCCCCCCCCCCCCCCCAGCACGTGATTTATCAGCCTTCTTTATAAGAACATTGCGTATGTGTGACAGTGTTGCTGTTGTTGAAGACACAGAAGGAGGAAGTGGCAAAAGATTTGTAGTATGTGACATTCTTTTATTTTTTTATTTTTTTTTTTTTCATTTTCTTTTATTTTATTTTATATTTTTATTATGTGGCAGGAGATGAGCACACGCTATTCACAAGAACGTGTTCGAATGGCACGCGCCATTCACAAGATGTGCTCGAATGAGAAGCTCTCCATTCAAACATGCTCCACATTCACAGGATGTGTTCGAATGGGGTAGCACCCCATTCAAAGACGTAACCAGCCCACACCTTTTTTCCCCTGTGAATATGTGTCAGTAGCTCTAATGTGAGCTGTTTGTATATGTGCGACGAGAAATCTAGGTAAATCGATTCAAGACTCTCTCACACACAGCGTGGGAATAAGTACACAAAGACCGCAAAGCATTGGAACGATCACTAAATTTGAGAGTGAAAGACCTCAGAGCGTGGGAACAATCAATAAATTTGAGAAAGAATGAGATTTTCCCACGTCAAGTCTGATGTTATGTGCTAGATAAGTAGTAGATAAATGAGGATTCTTTGCCAACTTTAGCAAATTTAGTTTTTGAAAATTAATTCTGCATAAAATAAGTTTAGCATTTTACCATGCGACCCTTTGAGGTCATAGTAGTGAACAAATGAGGGTTCTAGGCAAACTTTAGCAAAGTTAGTTTCTGAAAACATATTATGCATAAAATAGGTGTGGCATTTTACCATGCAACCTATTCTAACGCTCAGAGGTCATAGTAGTGGATAAATGAGGGTTCTAGGCCAGCTTTAGCAAATTTACTCTTTGAAAACAAATTATGCCATGGTATATTTTTTGCATATTTATCCTTTTCATACGATTCTACCAACAGCCTTTCTAAATGCTTTCAAGGAACTGACTCTGCAATTTTTGATGGTATAAAAGGAGCCAGGCGGAGAGCCATGAAGAAGACAAGCAGCTTTAAAATAAGTGTGAGCTTAAACATTTCTGTGGAGCATGGACAATTTGGGCTAGTTCTTCGAATCAAACGTGGAGAGAAATTGCTCGCTTTAGCACCATCCTTGTGGAAGATTGTGTGTCAGAACCTGAGAAATTTCAAGCTGTACTTAACGCAAACGAAGTGGCTTGTAGTCATTCATACCTAGACCTGCGCTTTGTTTTGTGCACACATCACTGTTTGAAGGGACAGCATACAAGTATTACATGAACATGAATGATGGTGAATGAGAGACAATGCTTCAGGAGATGGATAACATCAACTCAGTCTTATTCGCCAAACCTGAGCCATGTACGGAATGTCATGGCAAGAAAACTGTCATCAAACTGCAAAATGACGATCGGATGAAGGTGTCAAAGCTATCTAAGAAAAGACTGGCTGAAGTTCAATTGGAGAATACGGACGTGCAAAATCAACTTGAACTTAATTGTAAATATTGTGGCGCTCACGGATATGTTGATGATTATGATTGTCACTGCCACAAGTACAATTGCAAGATAAGTTAACCAGGTAACTTCTGCAACAAGTGCGGCTCACTAACAATATCTTGAGAGTAAGACTTTTTTGGAACTCATTTGCTCGCCATCTGTTATAGTATGCAAACTTGTTATATCATTATTCAACCACCATACGGAGATGTGAAGCAAAGATGGATGTAGAAACGTGTTTCAAGGAGAAGTACGTGGACTACATGATACGTGAACTGGCGCGTGTTGGGTCTGTTCAACAACAACTGCAACATTTCAGCATCTATTCGGAACTTGGTCGTTCAAAGCTGAACTTGCCAAACTTACGTGAGGATTTCATCAAAGTGTGTGCTTTCAGGCATTGACAGAGCTGAGGAGTTTGATGTGGAAGCAGCATATCACTTTGCTCGATTTGATCCAAGACTGATGAAGGGAGAGAGTGGTTAATCTATATTGTAGTATATGGCAGACATTACATTGAGACAATATATTGTGCGAAAAAACATATTGTGAAGAAATGTTATCAGCTGTAAAAAAATTTGCATGTTTAGTATGTCCTGCTTGTCAAAATGAAGAATGTCAAGAACATACTTGTCATTCCACATGTGTCTATACATACTGGAATGAACCTAATTATATTATATTCATTTAGATAAAGCGCTAGACAATGCAAATCAATGTTGTGAGAAATAAGGTGTGGACGCTATAACATTTCATGAATTAAGTAGTTAGTTAGTGTACATTGAAAATCAATGGACTCCAATTATTCACACCATTGTGTCTATACTTGATTTGTAAGATATGTTGATTGGACATCGAAATAAAATGTAAGATATGTTGGTTGAGTTATAAAATATGTTGACTAGACTACGAAATAAAATGTAAGATATGTTGATAAGTGGTGATCATTTAGTGTTAACATGTCGACGTGAAAAGACTAATTAACCAATATTTACTTTAAACATGGTCAACCGGGGGCATTTGCTGGTCCTTACAAACTTTATCATATATTAAAAAACACGATCAACCAGTCACTCATTCCAAAGTGAAGAAATGGTTTCAGGATCAAGATGCATTCAGTTTACTACAAACTGAATAATGCAGGGTTAAAAGCCATCATGTCATTACACGTGGTATTGATGACATGTGGGATATTCATTTGGCTGACACGGGAAACATAGCTCCCTATAATGATGACACTAGCTTTTTATTGGTTGTCATTGATGTGTTTTCCAAATATTTGTGGGTGCAGTCAATACCTAGCAAATCACATACGGCGTCATACAAGCCTTTCAGAAGATTTTTCATGGAACAAAACAAAGACCACGAACACTAAGGTCGGATAAAGGAACTGAATTTAAAAAAAGATGGGTAAAAGCATTTTGAAGAAGGAGAGAATACATGCCCATACAACAAAGAGTGAAACCAAAGCCAACTTTGCCACGAGAGTCATTCGTACTCTAAAGGGAATGATGTATCGATATTTCCCACATAATCAAACTTATCGCTATATGGACATCCTTCCAGACGGAGTTGGGACAAGTCAACCCACAACCAACTCAACGCACTTTGGTCAAGTCAACCCACCTTGTCCCGATCAACTCAACGCACCCTACATACCGACTCAACCCATCCTGAAAGTCAACTCAACCCACCCCAAAACCAACTCAACCCACCTGCATTAAATCGTTCTAATGTGAAAAAATTAAACAAAAATGAATATAAATCTTAATTTGAAATAGGTTTAGTTAAAATTTGAAAAAATTCCCAAACATTAGATCTTCTCTGTTATCCATTGTCAACTTAAAATCACAGGAAACATCTGAAGTGAAGAGGGGTCTTTTATCGTAGAGTATCTCACAAAGAGAGTACCAACGCGCAAAAAAATTAAATTTGCACAATTTTGTGTAGAAACCAACGAAACTGTATGCACCAAATGGTAGAAACCAACTAAAAGTCAAACTGTGGTGAAAAAGATCCATATGAAAAGGATGTTTCTTATGGTGTGTAAAATGTGGTGTGTAAAATGTGGACTGCACAACATTTCCCTAGTAGTATTTCAGCCGCTTAAGAATGTTAACGTTTGGCTGTTTACACTATATGCGTATTTTTAATAACAAATAAAATTTGGTAGCAATTACAAATAAATAAAATATATTTAGTATATATTACAGCATCAGTAAAATTACAAAGTTCAAGGTTTCGTTTCAGAAAAACGAATATGTTACATAAATTATTGCTTCAAAGTACGCGTTTTTTTTATTTAGACCTTAGGGACAAGAGATGAACACGGAAGTAATAAAATTTAAAAAAAAATTGAGTTGACTTTCAGGATGGTTTGAGTTGGTATGAAAGGGTGAGTTGACTTGACTTTCAGGGTGGGTTGAGTTTGCTAGGGTTGACTTGGTCGTGGGTTGACTTGACCCAAGACCTTCCAGACTTCGTGTACAATTGCAACCATAGGCCTCATGGCTCCCTCCCTAATAAGTATGCTCCTGCAGATATTCGTAAGGAAAATGAATCTAAAGTGTGGAAATATATGTATGTGGACAAATTGAAATTGAAACCAAAGAAGAAGAAAAACCCTACAAAATTAAAATTGGTGACTTTGTTCGATTTACCAAATGAAATGCGTGCTTCAACGGTATTGTCATATAAAGTGGACGCAAGAAGTCTTCATTATCACACATCATTGTAAGAAGCAAGGAATACACTTGTATCGTGTGAAAGACTTTTTTGACGAAGATATTGATGGACATTTCTATGAGGAAGAACTGTAGAAAGTGACAAAAGATATTAAATCCATCTATAGAACTGAAAAAGGTCTTGAAAACACGAAAAAGAGTGCTTAGGTTGGCCAAAGACGTTTAACAGTTGGGTGAAAGAAACAGACATTCAAAAATAAAGCCGCCATTCACATGTTTGGTCTCTAGACCTACAGGCAGTGGCAAAACTTCTCTAGTTAGGGAAATTCTAGAAAAAAGTTATTAAACCCTCTCTAAAAATCATTTTATGGCTCTATGTAGCAGATCAACCTTTGTACAAGCGAATGAAAGGTGTGGAATTTTACTAAGGCATTTGAGACGACATTAAAGAGCGCTTTAATCCAAAAAAAAAAAACTTACTCATCATTGACGACTTAATGACCAAATGTCATAGTGATGAGGGTATGACATCTCTTTAGTGATGGTAGCAGTCATCAAAATCTAAGCATCATTTTTATTTGTACACAATTTATACCATCATGGCAGAGAAATACGAAATATTACTTTGAATGCACATTACATCATTCTGTTTAAAAACCCTAGAGACAGCCAACAAATAAGTACATTAGCGCGGCAAAAGTATCCTGGAAAATCTCAATTTTTCCGAGAAGCCTATCAAGATGCTACCAGCAAACCTCATGGCTATTTATTCATTGATTTGAAGCCAAAGACAAATGATCAACTACGCATTCGTGCAGAAATTTTACCAAAAGATACACATTATGTGTATGTTGATAAAGTAGCGTACGAACAAGAATCAAGTCACTTAACCATTCGCAGCCAGGATGTCTAAGCGTATTCAAGCTAATCAGCCTTTTCTTCACTTGCTCGCATGCAGTGGGCCTAAACGACGCTAATCCTTGTTACAGCAAGCTACCAAGGAGGAATTAAATAGCTTGTTTGAAATTTGTTTGAATATATTGCGAGGACATTTACCCTTAAGCTCAAAAAGGTATAAGGAATACAACGTGAGCGTCATACTCTACTCACACTGGCAGATAGGAAGATATCACTTCGAATAAAAAAGAAGTTCGTTAATCAGAAAGGACGATTCATTGGAACAATCGCTAAATTTGCATTACCCTTGCTAGCGCAGTTGCTGTTAAAATGAAACATACTTTGAAAATGGTCCTCATTCCTGAATATGAATAGAAAATGTTGTTATAAAAGAAGGGAAAAATGATGGAATCAAAACGAAAGTGAATAAACTTTAACGTGTGAAACGAACTCGTGAAAAAGCAATAGAAATGTCTCAACTTTTTTTCGTCATTTACGAACAATTCAGTCACAGCCACAACAACAACAACAAAAGTCTGTCACATCATCCAATACAGAAAAATCAGAAAAGTCGCAACAGTTTCTAAACCATTTTCAACCTATTTATCATGGAAAACCAACACGACATCTTTTCAGAACTTAAGGAACATGGTACGAGATGGATAGATAAAAATGAACTTGTGGTAAAAAAGGGTCATGTCATCACGAATTCTAATATTATTGATTTGTTGAAAGAAGGATTGGTTACTACAAGAAGAAAAGAACGACGAGAACCACCACATGAATGGAAGCAGTTTATTGAGGAAATTGTAGAAGCTAATAATCCAAAAACTGTTTTTGGCAAAAAGACAACTGGCAAAGATATTGCAAAAGAGATAAAACAACGTCAACAAAGGCTGTTTCCAGAAGGATGGGAAACTTTTTAACATGGTTTAAAGAGTTATGGTGTTGTTATTGTAATGAAAATGAAGGTAAAAATAATATTCCTGTAAAAATCAGATATGCAAGTGCTTGTTATCAAGGAGAAGTAGTAGAGCACCAATGTAGATCATGTAGACAGCAATGTAGATCATGTAGATAGTGTGGATGACATGTGCCAGACATGATGTAATGTATATACACATCCAGTACATCTACATCAATAAACGATTTAGCCATTATGGAGTCAACAAGTTTTTATATTACTTTATATAGCAATGCCAGTAGGAACTATTATAATACTAATAAGGCTTCTAATTATCAAATTCGTTTACCTCGTACATTATATTTGAAAGGAAAATATGAAGTGGCCTTAGCTGAAATTTAATACCCACACACATTGATGACAATGAGGCCAGAAATAGACTATGCTGTTTATATCGATCATCCTTAGATGCATTTTATCAAGTTACCATTCCATATGGTTACTACAGATCCATACCTGAAATATGCAGTGCAATAAATGAAGAATTACAGAAATCTATTAATGCAAACCCTATTCAGTTGAAGGATGATAATATTAGTCGAAGAGTTTATCTTATTTTGAGAAATGATTGGGATGTTGTCTTTTCTACTGGATTAGCTGAGATTTTAAGATTTAAACCAGATAAATTGTATAAAGAATCCGGTCCTGCTGAACATCAATCGGATGTGAAACATGGATTTTATACACTTTATGTGTACTGCAGTATTTGCGAGCCACAAGTAGTTGGAGATTATTATGTTCCTTTACTAGGTTCTGTTCCCATTAAAGGTGATGATAGTGATATTATTATGAAAACTTATGAAGAACCTCATTACGACCCTGTAAACACATCAAAATTTGATATGATAGAAATGAATATTGAGGATGACACAGGTCATAATGTTTCATTTCAAACTGAAAAGGTGATCTGTAAACTTTATTTTCGACAAAAAGCGTTATAAAAGCATACACACACTATCCATCTGCATACCAAACGACCAAAATCGTTGCACCACATCTTATAAAGGCTGCAAAAGATGTCGCGAAAGATGTTACTGGTCGAGTAGCACAGGGTGTGAATGGTGATGAGTTAGGAGGACAAAAGAAAGTGCAACCGACAAAACGAGTCAGAAGGCGAAAGGCTGTTCGAGGGATAACATCTACAAAACATAAGAAAGATATCTTTTAAACAAAAAATGTCTTTAATTCATAATCATTCATCTGAATGTAGTCTTTCTCCACTGGAATGGTTTCACATACCCCCAACGCAACTGCTGTAGAAAAAAAGTTATAATGTAGACTATCAACCACTCACTACCATTAGAGAGGGTACTCCAATAGAATTTCACATTCCTGCGAGTACAGAAGAATAACTAGAGTTAAAGAACAGTAGACTTCATATTGTATGCTCTATTGTAAAGGGTGATGGAACACCGTGTGGTGTAGATGATATCATGTATCAATGATTTCTTTACTGGGTTATGCTACAATACTGAATCTGAATGAACGATTGGTATCGCATAATAACAATACCCATGGTTACACCAGCATTATATCTCACCTCATCCATGATTCGTAAGAAAGTCTCAATTCTGAGCGCTCTATGCGTCTCATCTATAAAGATACTGCTGGATCAATGACTGCTTATGAGGTGAAAAGACCTAATCATGAAAAGTATGTATCAGGTTTTCATGTAAATCCTGACGGTGGTGATATAGGTGAGCTAGGAAATAATGGTTTACATAATCGTTATTTGTATACACATCTAAGCCGTAAGTTTATGCTTACGGGTGCTTTAAGGGTAGATTTACTTGAGCAGGATCGCTATTTTCTCAGTGGCATCAGTATGAAATTGCGTTTACATAGACAAAAGATGAATATGTATTAATGGCTGCAAATAGTACATTTAAGGTTGAAGTGAAAGATGCGTTTTTAACCATTCGCAAAGTGAGGGTTAGTCCAGGTATTCAGTTAGGACATACAGATGCATTGATGAAAAGTCCTGCTAAAGTTCCTATTACCAGAAAAGATTTTAGCCATTCCAGCTGAATTTTAATCTTTTGTGAAAGATAACATCTTTTTGAGTCAACTAAAAAACGTATTTGTCAGTGAACTGATTCATAATGAATCCTTTGCTGGAACAGCATTAAGAAATTCATACATGCCTTGCTCAACCATTTGATACATGTCAATGTCAGTGATAAATTCCAACTTCACATTCATCCCTGCATACGTGTTGAGGCATACTTGACAAAAATTTTCAAACACGTCAGCCAGCAGTAACACATCTTATTTCAGGTATGGATCGTAGTATAATTGCGGTACAATTGAATGTATCCCACACCTTTTGCGCCTGTGCATAATCCTCATCCCTAATGCCCTCTCTGATGAGCTTACTGTAAAACTTGTCCTTTGACGGTGGCTGCGTTTCAGCAAACTTGGATGGTTCGTCCACGTAATCATAGGGGTACTCTCAGCAGCAAATCTTGTTGGTCACTATCGTGAATGTGAGAAGTCATGCTGTAGAAGTTATCTTTCCCTTCTGAAGCAAGGTTGGATATCAACTTCTGTAGAGAGGTAGTCCGTAAATTTCAGATTGCTCATGGTGAATGCAATATATTTCTCAATGGTGTTGGAATGACTGTAATCGTTTCAGCTTTGAATTGTCCAATTCCTTCTTGATTCAATGACTGTCATAGTCTCGCAAATTGTAGAAAAACACAGGAATGATTAAAGAATCTTTATCCCCTGCTTATCCTTTCTAAGTCGAAATTGTAAGTTGCATTCATTATGTGCAGCTCCGCGGAATTGGCCATTGATACGGTCATGATCTCTCACACGGTCTGCTCCTAGAGGCTCATGATGGAACTTCTTGAAATTCTCTCGGTCCTCACGAGTCATCACCTTTGGCTGCTCTAAACCACGCACAATACGACCACGCTCGTTGACCATATGGTCTAAAAAGACCTTTACGGCATTGTCTCCTCGATACACGACTAGTCCACGTGTGTCATACTGGCTGACAACCACATAGGCAAAGCTGTTTGGACGATGATGCTGATATCTATCCCCTCCTTCATGCTTTTGCGTGAAACGTTCAAAGTCAGCATAAATCACAAAAGGTGCTCGCTGTTGTTTGGCTACGTTTTTGAACTTGATGATAGGTTCCTTGGGGCGTGATAAACGTTGCGCTCCATGCTTCAAGATGCTAATCTAAATGATTTTGTCACATAAACCCGTGAAGACAGTTGAAACAAAAAGTTTTACCATGATGCTTTGAGCGATTAGACATAAGTCTGCTGAAATTCTTAATCAAGCAGTAATGCCTTTTCTTGTCATTGCTAATCAGAAGTAAGTTGATTTCTCTCATACTGACGTTTCGAAACAGTTGTATCGGAACAACCACATCTTGTTCATTTCCAAACACGTTGATGGACACATCATTCTCTTTTCAAACTTTGGAAGGTCGGTAATCGGTGTGGGAAATGTCATACCCTCTACCTTTAATTCCTTCTGAAATGGCTTGCACGCGATGTGGGTTGGTGAAGGATGAAGGTGAGCCAATACTGACCATAAGAAACACTTGTTGTCATCATTCTTAATGTTTTACACCCCCCGTATTCTTCACTTTCTGCGGTAGTGGGGTAAAGCTGCTTGCTTCCAGAGGCGCTGATGTAGCTGTATGTACTTCAATGTACAGTATATTATCCAGCACCTAGCCAGAGCCTTGTCGCTCATGTTCGTCTTAGTAAACAATTCTTTATAGTCTTCTGGCAAGTCCTTTTCAATATCTGCCGGATTGTATGTTGCATATGTTGGACTGCTGATAAATGCATTATCCACTTGTTCTGTCATGACACCTTCTGCATTCGCCGTCATTTTCTTAAAGCGAGCATGAACCACAATGTACCATTTCATTCCATGGTTTAAGGTCTCCAACAAATGCTTCTTAATACGATTCTCTTGCTGTCGCATTTCAAGCAGTAAATCCGTTTCATTCTCAGACTCAAACCGTTTTTCCCGCGCGTTTTCTCCAAGACTAACCCTTCTACCTCTCCCTACTTGCCACGTCGTTTGTCTCTTTGCAGTCTGTTCTTCAGGAGGCACATTTTTCATCTCAGCTGGTATCCGTGCATGTGCTTCAAACGGACCCATAGATAGAAATTCCACATTGCATTAAAGGCATAGGACTGGTATGTCTACCATCGTTCTACCATCTTGTTCCGTCTTTCGTCTCTTTGCTTCTTCCTCATGTCTTCACGAGCACGTTTCACTGCAGTTTTCATCTCAGCTTGAGTTCATGTATGTGTCTCAAACAATTCCAAAGCTGGAAATTCCACATTGCCTTCAAGGCTGAGGACTGGTTATCCTTGACTAAACAAGCTGCCATTGTTGTCGCATCAAATGCTTGAGCTGATATGATCAAATATGTTCTCGCTCATCCATTTACACCACCTAGACATTCATCTAGCGGAGAGCGATGTGTTCTGACGATATCATTGCTCGTTTCTTGCCGGTACTTTTTTGTGCGGATTTGGCCGAATTTCGCTTTCCTGAGGGGTCCTCTCTTCTTCACCATAGTTACGCCGCCTATGATGACGTCACACAGTTGCATGGTATGGTCCAGGGTTATGCCGCCCACAGGTAGGTTCAAACCACCAACCTTCCGACCATGCTATGCTCTACCGACTGCGCCACAGAGGACTTCAGGAGAATGATCTGATAGTCACATACTATAGTCGACTAGAGAGAGGTAGTCACATAGTCCCATGACGTCACCTAGTCACATGACGTCACATAGTCACATGGTATGCTTCAGGGTTATGCCGCCTAGGGGGATCCTCACATAGTATGACACAATGAGTGAATGAGTGAATGAGTGACTCAGTGACTGAGTGATTAGTGACTAAGTGATGGGGGTCACATGACCTATGCTGTAATTATGACGTCACATTATCACATAGTATGGTTCAGGGTTATGCCGCATATAGGTGGGATCGAACCACCAGCCGTCCAATCCTGAGTCCTATGCTCTACCGACTGCGCCACAGAAGACTTAAGGAGAATGCTCTGGAAAACATTCCACATAAGGTTATACATGCGCTTCCTATATGCCGCCTCGGAGGGTCCTCACATATTATGTGCTGGGGGGTCCTCACAAAGTATGTCCTGGGGTCTTCATATAGGTATAGGGTTAGGGTCAGGGTTACGCCTCCTAGGGAGGTCACGTGACTTATGGGGTCACAATGATCGTCAGGTGTTATGGAACTCTCGTTTTCCCCTACTATTAAATGATGTGGAAGTGGGTTTTTTGCGAGAAAAATCAGCATCTACAAATGCTTGTTTATCCATTGTTGTCTATATGCTGTGTCAAACAAATTGATCTATTGTCACGACCAAAACCAAAGTCAAAAAGAAATTCAAACAGGATTCATTGTTGCAACTTGGTCTGGTCACTGATGCAACCTCAAATCGATGTTTTTCTCTACGGTAGAATGATTACTCGGATACAAAATGCCAAAAGTCGTGTTGTGTAGATTTTGGCAACTGGGTACTTAAAAGGGTCTAGGCGGTCTCCCCCGGCGGTCTCTCCCCCCCCCCCCCCCAGCGGACTCCCCACTCCCAACTCCCCCCTGGCGATCTCCCCTCGTAGGCTGACTCCCCCCGTCCTACTCCTCCCCTATGGCAGATTTTTTTTTAGTTAGTAAAATTTAAACCAGCAAAACTTGTACATTTCATTCCCTTTTTAATTTTCAACCTCACCTTTCATCTATTTTTACATAATTATCACTAGGAAATTAATCTGCTTTAAAATCAAATCAAACACTTACTGTAAACTGATCTTTCAAATGTGATCACGAAATTTAGTCTACAGATCGCCAGCTTTACTGTGTCACCACCTTGTTGCTTTTCTCGTATAGTCGTAATGAATTCCATCTTGATGTGATAATTTGGCTACTTTTTAGTGAGCTTTTATACAACCATTTGCGTTCTCCGGACCCAAATCTGATATCCATAAATAAACCAAACTACTCCGGAAAACATCAGCATCAGTAGCCTACTCTGGCGGTGAAGGCTAATAAACAATTGCAATTCTTGTGCATGCAATGAGCATAACACTAGATCCGACGTTTAATTGATTCGGTCAAAAATTCAATATATCAATCACTTAATTAAACAGATTAAAGAAACATCAATAACCCTTTTGTCTTCATACATCAATAAGGAAAGCAAGTTTGAGGGGGGACAAGGAAAAAAGGAATGAAATGTACAAGTTTTGCTGATGTAAGTTTTAAAAAAATCTGCCGTGGGGAGGAGGGAGAAGGACAGGAGGAGACCGCCTAGGGGGGGGGGGAGACCGCCAGGGGGAATCGCCGGGGGGAAACTGCCGGGGGGGAAGCGCCAGTGGGGAGAGCGCCTGTTCCCACTTAAAATGGCTTTTATTCATTTGATAAGCTCATTGTGATTATGGTTGCTACACTGCGTAGTTTTTTTTTAGTTTTTGTACTGAGTTAATGAATTTTAAACAAATATCTGAACAAAACTTTAAATTTTAATGCATCCAGTGATTACTATTGAGAACTGACCAATTTGGTTTTATTAAATGAGAAAGCAGAAGGTTATTTGAAAGTTGATATAAAGGCAAAATGCACTACCCACTCTAACCAGAACTTACAACATTATCAGGTATTCTTTGACTAATTATGAAGTTTAGATTCTCGTAACTGAGCGAGATACGTACATTGTTATCAATGTAACGCATTTTTCAAAGTTGCGATTTATATGATAAAGAAGTTCGTACGGAGTACTAATAATTTTTATTACAGAGCTCAAACATATTCATTTACTTCACAATTTATTTCAATAACTTTTCAACGCAAATTTTTCTTCACGCAGTACAGGTGGAGTTGGTTCAAAGATCCTCTAAATCCAAATTTTTCAGTTCCGAACGTAAACTGTTTAATTAAATTTAGCACAAAGATCCACTTCATTCTTTTAGTTCCACAATGCTTGCAAAACCATTTCTAACGTCCACTCACTGGAGGTCGCATGACTATATTACAAAGGTGCTTAATCATGAGCAAATTCAAAGATAATAACCAAAGTCAAAGCCATTGCCCTCGACGATTACTGAAGAAAAGGGAATCTTAAATGAAGACAAATTGATGAAGTTAGCCAATAAGGATCTTGTAGACGCATGTAACTTATTAACGGGTGACTAATGGACAAATCGTGCGAAATATTTTAAATGCATTCTGATTAAATAAGAATGTTATTGGCATTGCATTTTTTTCTTTTTAGAGAAAAAGCAGCTATTGGATTACATCAGAGGCCTCGCGCCCATGCTGACGGAAGCCCGACCTCATGAACAGCTTCCCCAGGCCGAAGGTATTCCCCAGGCCGAAAGTGCTCCCTCGGCCGAAAGTCTTCCAATGGCCGAAAGTCTTCCCAAGGCCGAAAGTCCTGTTAAGCCTGTGAAAGGTAAGGTAAATTCTAGTAAATTATGCCATAACTAAGCGTGTACAGGGTAGGCGCAGTGTTGCTTTATTGGGATATTGAATTGTCGATTACAATTACGCTTTAATTTTTTTCCTTATTATAATATTTTAATTTCGATTTTTTCCTCCTTCTATGTAGGTATGGAGGCAGAGAAGCGCTGGTCCAACGCTGCAACAAATAACCTCTTAGATATGATAGAAAGCCGCATGGTAGACTTGGACAGTCCTTTCGTTCACAAGAAAGAACTATACAGTGACATTTCCAAGTGTTTCTTTGAAAAAGGCCTAGTATAAGTAGGGAATCTCTTACGCCAGTATAAGATTGATTTAGCAAGAAAAAACAAAGTGGGGCATCTCTTAAACGATCAGAAATTTTCGAGCGTATGGATAAAATTGTTGGCCATAGGCATGACATCAAGCCCAAATGTACTTTAGGTTATGGATTAAAACGCCCTGTAGTGAGAGCGCAGAGAAAGACAAAGGTTAAACGAAAAAAAGCGGCAGCCCGCATGATCCTAAATAAAGAGATCTTAAACAAACTCGATATGACTTTGGCATATATGAAGGAAGCAATGCAAAATTTCTGGAAGACGGTAGGGCCATGCGCTCCCAAGAAGAGAGAAAACTTAACCTTTCCGAAAAATTTGTTAATTGTATATCTAAGAAAGATTAGAGGCAATTAAATAGCCGTGTGCGTAACGACCCCAAAAGTCAAATGTGCTTCTCTGAACTGTAATACGAAACTGTGATGCTTGTAAAACATTGTGTTTCTCATTTCATTATTACTGAGTAAAACGTTTAAGAAAGCGGTACTCGTGTCTTTATTTTTTCTTTTTCCACTTTCTTTTTATTTCACTGATCTTAAACTTTCCTAATTTATCGTTATATTAATTTGGTTCTGCTTCACGGTATTTACTTCGTTGTGCTACCACAGGAGAGTGCCCATTTATAGCACAAGAAACCGTTGTGCGCACACTGTTGGTGTCGAACCCACAATAGCAAACAGCGTTAAGTACCGACTTCTACGTGTTGAGACAGATTCATAAATCACAAAGCCACAAATTAAAGCATAACAAGCTTTTGTAGAGGGCACAGCTCCAAACAGGAAATAGACAAGCCTCTCCAAAAATTAATGCGACGTAGCACATCAACATGATACATATTACATTACAGTTTTCACTACAGTCAATAAAAAAATACATTTTTTTTGACAATTTCCCAATTCGTAATTTTGGTCGATCTCAAAAGTAATACGCCATTGCACTTCTGCATGATATATTCATTTACTTAGTTAAATATCAAATCATTCCGCGTAATTGTTGTAAAAATATGGCTTCGACAAAGCAATGCAACAAAACGTGCCAGACAGGCAGACCGTTAGACGGACAGACGGACGGACGGACAACACCCACACCAATAGCTCCCCTCCGGTTGGGAGCTAAAAACGAGCAAATACTTTAAAGTTAATTTTTTATATTTGTTTAATGACTACATTATGTCAGACAATAGCCGTAGCCACCGTAAAAATCTTTGTCAGTCATTTAGAAAGACCTCTTAAAATTGCCAATCGTTTTGAGTTTCCCTTTGCACGATCTTGCTGTGCAAAAAATCATTGGCTACTTTCGCATATTCCTTCATCGACAGGTTGCTTCAACTCTAATGTATCCTCAGACATAATACAAATGTTGTGCAAAATGAACGCGAAAGCTATTGTTTTGTTCATTTGTTCCACATCGTTTTGCACAAGAGGTCTCAATCGCTTGAAACGCGCTTTCAGCAGTCTTAACAGATAAATCATAGATCACACTGAAAGAACAGTTCTACAATTATTGTATATACTTGTCACTATCTGAAATTGTAATCAACAAATAATTGCTGGCGGAAAATACAAAACACCGCCAATACACGATAATGAAAATTAAACGTTATTAAATGTAAAATGTAGCAAACTCGAACGCTCTCTCCACGGTTACACGCATCGATGACAGAACTCGGTTGTAACGTTGCTCTGCATCAGACAGGACACCGGGAAATCTTGGTCGTTTGAAAGGAGTAAGCAGCCAGTATAAACACGGGTATGCAGGATCCCCTAAAATGTGGCGTTTTCCACAAAGTCTTGCCTCCTTCTGTGCAAGCGGTGAAGCTATAAATACTCGTGTATCGTGCACCTTTCCAGGCCACCCGTTGGTGAACCTCAAATGTTCTCTGGCTACACCTTCATAAAAAATAAATAAATAACTACTTGTGGACATGTTTGTCTCTCCATGATTAGAAATGTTCCTTGTACTTAGATTCCCTTCCTTTTTCGCGTATAAGTAAACAACCAAACGTCAATATTTTTCCTTACCCAATATTTTTCCTGTAGCTCCCTTTCAACTGTCATTTTTGGCAATCAATATAACATTCATTTTTTTAATGTATTCACTGGCCACCAACATTTCAATTTATGTTTGCAAAAAAATTAATTTAATTTTGGGAAGCTGTACCTTGTAGCTGGATTGAATAGAAGTAGCAATCCTGACTCCGTTCTGATGGTTTGGAAATCGAGATATGTGTGCCGTAAATAAAACCTACCACTCCTGGAAACCCATTCAGCCCTTCGTACAGATTACTGATCTGTGTGCATTCCTCCTCTGAAGGCCAGCCCACAATTGTTTCCAGGGGGTCATCAACACTAAGGCTTATAATGGTCCGAACACAATGATTGGCAGTGCTTTCTGTTACTCCGAATAGCGCCGCCAACTGTCTGTAGGTGCATGAAGATGACATGTACCAAAGGGTCATAACAGCTTTGGTTCGCAGTTGGACCTAGGAAAGGGCAATCCTGTTAGTTCTTTTCCCTGCTGAAAGTCATTTTTGTCATTTACATAAATGAAAAGCTCGAAAGCTTTTAAGGCATGATGTTTTTCTCACCGTAAGAGCTGAGAACCTCTTTTCATCCTCCTGAGAAACCCGTGGTGATACGTAATCATATTGGTTTTCAGTTGCCACTCTTTCGATTTCTAGTATGAAGCGCTCTGCCGATAGCTTCGTCATCCTCAGGAAGTGTTTCAACTCATCCAGTCTGTAGGAGTCAAACAACGCATCGGCAAAGCCCTCCACTCTGTTCCTGCTGGATGCTGCATAATTTCCCAAACAGAAGTTCTGAAAATATATAGAACGTTTAAATAAAAATGTTGCCATACTATCAACATGACCACTTTATATGATCTTTATATGGCCCTTCTATCAAATCACCCTATCACACAACATCATCGAACCTATTCCATCCCCTCCCCACTTTTTCATTCTATACTCTGATTTCCCTGTTTCACAGACTGAACCATTAAAACATGACCCTACACTACGATGCCCTGCCTCCTAAAATGTACCTTAAGGTGCTGCAAATAAGCCAATTCGCATTGGGGGATTGAAAATGTTGGGGGATAAATTATAAAGAAATGATAAGGGAAAAACATCAAAATTCTAATTTTCTTTCAACATGCACACTTTCAAATTTATAAAACCATCATATGATCTTTTAAAAACTATTTTACATACTATTCAGTCCCTTTAATAACCAACATATGAATTTCTTTCTGGCAAAATGGAAGTTTGTTGATTTTTGCCGTTTTTTTTCTATCATGTCTTTATATCCTTATCCCACCTGAATTCAGTCCAAACGCAAAAACTTTTCCGCAAAAGTCAAATGCAAATTGGCTTATGTATCACGTGTTCTTTTACTTCAGTGAAACTTACTGCAACATGGACATAAAAACTTGTCTTCTTCTCCTTAAATCGTGGTCCAGATCATCTTTCGGATCGTCCAAGATCAACAGCAAAGCCGGGTTTATTATGAGCGATAATTGATGTTTCCAAAAACATCCGTTTTTCGGTGAATTTACTTGCATCAACAATCAGGTTTCATATGCAAACATCATGAGACCTCCAGTAACTACTGTCAAAATCTCGTTTCTTTCACTTGACGTATGTTATAAACAAACAGCTGTCAAACAGTGTTTGCAACATTTGTCACACCAAAGAAACACAGGGAGTGTCTAACATGTTATTGCATACTGAGAACAAAATAAGGGTGAAATCCTCCCCTTGCTGGGAATTGTTTGCAATGGATGAGAAATCCATTCGGCCTAAGCAAATGTCTCAACATATTTCCCATAGATGGTGGTGTTTATAAGAGACGTTGCTCCGGTTAATATTTCCGTTGGCTATTATCTAAAGAGGGTCCACGTAATGGGACACTGAAACAACAATGACGAACTTATACAAATGAACAATTTATTTCGCTTCATCGAAAGCGAAATAAATAAGTCCAAAATAAATCAAGATGAAAATAGAGCAAATGGAATCGAGATCTTATTACTTTGTCACTCTTACAGCATCTTTCTCTTAAGTCTGTTTGTTGCTTCCCATTTATATCGAACACGATCATGAAGTTTTTACACTTGGGTAAGAAATTGCAATACCGTTTTTGTATGATTACAATGAACTGGCATTACGTACTAATATTATGAGTCTATGAAAGATATTTTTCCCACAATGCTTACTTCAACACCTTGAATTCAAAAACTAAACCAAAGAAACCTAAATGGTTACTCAAGAAGGGTTACCAATCTCGATCTCTGGATTGTAAATCTACTACTTCTAACTTGTAATTCTGAATTAAATATTAAAATCATCTTCAATTACAACTTCAATTACAATTACATTGTTGTGAACTACTGATTGAAAATTAGTCTCTAGACAGCAATTATATGGATAAGTATTATCACATTTGAAATTGAAAGAATCCCACATATGCAATGTGGAAGATAGGCGACGACTTTAGAAATACGTTCTGTTATCCTTGGATAGCCTCAGCAATTGCATATGAAATATAGAAACAGAATTCTTTCATGAAGTTTAAATTTTTCGGTTGCAGCTACCCGAGTAGGAAAATGTCAAAGTGGAAAATTACCAAGCGACCAGTTTCAGAGAAATAATTCATATTGTTGTAACTCACCAGGTGGCAACTCCTCTGTTATCGACAGACCAACAGATATGTTAAGGAGCCAAAAATGACGGCTCTACGTTATTGTGGGAGATCGGTTTTTTGTCAATCAAATTATTGATCAGGCCACTTTTCATTGAATCTAATCATCATCGAATTTATAAGTGAAATTCTACAAGGTAGAAGGCACTGACCGCAATGAGGACGACGACGAGCAAAATTGTTTACACTTTTCGAAGCATTCTTTTCAGCAATTGCTTTGCAATGGGACACATTTCTAATTATTCTCTATTCCTTCATATGAACAATCAACTGACATAAAAGTATTAATTTTTCAGTGTTAAACTTTTAAAGTGAGTGTGTTAGTTACGTAGAATAATAACGAAACAGAATAAGATTGCAGCTTTAAAAATGCTAATTTTTTATATTTTCTTTTTGAAAAGTTCCCAGGAGCCTTGAACAGAGAAATTTTATATTCTGCATTCAAACAAGAACGATTTCACTGCCGTGGACTAAACTCAGACTCAGGGATGTATGCTAAAATCTAAACTGTCTAAAGAACAACTGTCTAATAAAAAATTGCTTGAATAATTATAGGGTGAGATTTCAACCATACAACAGCTTTGGAAGGAATTTTCGGGCTCAACAGCTACATTAAGTCTGTCTTCATTCTAAAAATTATATCATAATTGAACAGTAGACAGATACTAGCAAAAATTAAAACTTAAAAAATTGCAGATGCTTTTGAAATATTGACTTTAAAGGTATATTAAGTTTAAGTGTGTTATTGTGTAATACTGATTTTTCTGAATACAATGTGTTGCAGTCGAACAACGTCAATCTACGGATAAATTCTGTATGTGATGTCTTATCTTAACTTTTCATGAGGGAAAACTGTTGCCCATAGACTCGAAACTGTCAATGATCTTGTCTCAGTCTGCCAAGACCCAGTGGAATCGAGACTGTTTACACGGTAGTTGCATCAACAAAGGGAACACGAAAACAGCTTAAGATAGCATTGTTTGGATCTAAAATCGTGTGCGTCTCCATATCTGATCATTAACTTAGCTTTAAGAGAATAGTTTCTTAGAAGTTGCCCCTTATCGCTCTGAATCTTTGAAGGAATAGGAAGGATAAGATGGGCTCGTCGAAATGCGCTCATTATTTGCAGCGATCGTACAGTGCACACTGTTGAGAACCAAAGAGGCGTAGTCAAGATTTACATCTGAAGTGAAAAATACTGGCTATCTTTAAATAAGCACGTGTCGGTTGCTGTTCTACAGTTAGAGTGCAGAACATTGCCAAGAATGCGGGAATAATGACTGTATGACGCAATATGGTTATTAAATGCATCACATTTTGGCAGTCATTAAATTTACAGTAATCGATACCAACATGATATACTGAATGTCCCAGATGCATGAGCGACAGACCCTTTATCGACCCATTGTGTGAACGGCACAGCATACGAGAGGCAGGCAGGTGATATATGTGTGCCCCAGGCTTCGCATGATCGACACCCTGAGGGTATGACCGGTCATAAAGTCGACTATCTCAGGTACGATCCATGTAATAAACATGACCTGTCAAAGCAGCGAGTCGATGATGGGGTAACCCGTGGTAGTGGCAACACGTGACGACAGGCTACAGGTAATAGAGTACCTTTTGCACTACTGGGTCGTTGCTGTATCGATACAGATCGATACTGATACATGCTCAGGATTGTTCTAGTATACCATAATAACGTCAAAGCCTCAAGCTAAATAAGCAGTCATCGACCCCGTATCGGAGCAGCTTGCTCAATCAGAGGGGAGGACTACTTCTTATCTGATTCCGGATGTGAATGCTTTGGCGACAATACTTTTTCAAAACTCGAAATAGTGTCCATATTGGTGCGTCGATGTGGAGCTAACTGCATTGAGACAATGAAAGCAACTCTATGAGCGGTTAAGCTATCTCCTAACACGTTTCAATTTTATGTCAATTTATCGAAAACGAACAGTGTTGGGATGAGCAACACAAAGAGTTTTATAGCATCATCCACAAGAGAAAGTGGCCAGACAATAAGTTCAATTGGGGTTTATTCAACATCTAAACTTCTTTTTCCAAGCCGTCACATATGTGTACATTGATATTTCTAACTTGTTTTGGTATATTAGTGCCAAGCATAGTCTCATTTATTGCTGCAATGCCGATAATTTTGTTGTAAAACATGCTAGCTCATCAATTTTATTTACTAGAGATATGTCATCTACAAATAGAAATGAAGGGGATATATGTTGCATAGTACGCGAGTGCAGTCTTTCTTAGTTCTGAGCTTGATATTGGTATTCTTCCAATTAGGCTGTCATGGGATTTGGTCATCTGTTATAGTAGCGTTGTTTAAGTGGTTGGATTGGATTATGGTTCCTTTTCTGATCACTAGGTTTTCCTCACCATGTTGCCTTTTAAATTCTGCAACTAATTTTTTTTATTTTCGCTCTTGTGGTGTGAGGTCAGGGAAATGTGCCTTGTGTTTGGGCTTTTTGCAGCATGTTTTTATTGCTCCTGAGGTCTGCGAGTGTTGTACTTGGCCACATTCTGATGTTCTTAGCAAACACAGAATAAAAAAAGCAACAACAAAAAACAAAAAAAAAAAAACAGCAAAAAATAAGAAAAACGCACGAGGTATATATTCAAAACAAACACACACATAAAAACAAAAAGCACAACGAAAAGAAAAAAAATCGTTCTAAACGAAGTGGGTTCCCATAGCCACTTTATATTAATGCTGCTTGCTGGACTTTAGACCGGTAAGCGTCGTAAATAAACCAATTTAGCTGGACTTGTACTAAACGAGCTCGGTCACTCGACAGTAAATACACGGTCCCTTTGTTGTCATTTTAGTCGCTTAACCAATTAGATTTCTTGTAACAAACATAGTACCCGGCGAATAAGCGTCTTCCACGTTTTTGTTGTTTTCATCGGTAATTTGTAACATTTTTGCACTTTAATACAGTAATTCAAAGCTTAAAATTAAATAAAAGTGTAGTTTAAATTGACATCAGGAATTAAAATAGCTCATCGTCAATAGTACGAATTGAAACCCACTTTTTTTGGAAACAGCGCGGCGCAGAATTTAAGGCAGGCAACGACACACAAGTTGTTGAAAGACAACCAGAAACTTGTGCTATACACTTTATAGGTCTATATATTTTTCTCTTGTGTGTATTTGTTTGGGTTATTGCTGCAGTACATTGTTCATGTGTGTTAATGTGGTGGGCGATAATGTAGGATTTGAGTAGCTCCAAGTCCTAGATGACTCTTGCGGTCTTCCTATGACAGCAAGAGTCATAGTTCCTATAATAGGAAATGCCATTGAAGTCAATTTTCAAATCTCGGCGCACGACTGGAGCCAACGGCGTTATTTTAGAAAGGGTGCATCACATAAATGGCCCAATTATAAATTATGGCGCACAAGTTTTATGCTCAGATAAGAATATTTTACTGAGAAAAATATGTGTTTTCTTGAGATCAGGATACCGAATCCCTTATTATCGCCCACAACAACAGTGAATCCAGAGTTGCAAAACCACGCTTATCTCGAGTTTGGGAGTTTCGCTGAGGTCGAAAATAATGCGCCAGGGTACTTCTCAGTGTGCTTTTAAAGAAAAAGCCTGCCAGTTCGAGCCTCGGTGTCCTTGAACGTGCGCCGAAAGATCCAGAGGCTCGAAAATTGAGATCAATGGCCATTTCTATTGAAGGAACTGTGACCCTTTCTGTCCTAGGAAGATAGAAAGGGTCCGCTGGGACTATCTGTCCTAGGAAGATAGAAAGGGTCCGCTGGGACTAAGTAGCTCCGACCAGCACATCGTTATTGGCAAACTGAAAAGGTGTTCTTTTAATACGACAACAGCGTTTGCGGCGGTTGTTCCATGTTTATTTACACACTTTAGGCCATGCCATTCATTATTACATTCTTATTATGGGTCATAATAATTTTGATCAGGCAACAGACGAGTTTGTAAAATAACCAGTTACGATTTGCTGGTCAATTTGAATGTTCCTTGCCTTGTATATTTCTCTTTCAGAGCCACGAGGCCCTCCATGTGTTGCTAGTGGATGCAAACTTCACAGTTTCTGAGGCTTGAATCCTGCATAACAGTCCCCGTTGTACAATATTTGCTGAATGTTCATGTACACAGTACCGAGTCAGTTTGTCTGCGGGATTTACGAAGCAACAGGACGTCAGTCATTGGGGGTTGGGGGATAAACACAGAAACAGAGAAATATACAAAGAAACATAGAAATCAGTGGAGAATTACATCAAAATGACGTGTTTAGAAACCAATCATAATAATGTAATGAATAGTTTTTTTCCTCATTCCAATAAGCCAAATAACACTTTGGGCATTCTCAATAAAAATGCGCAAAAATTCCGAGTTTCGAATAAAAATAACCGGGTAAAAAAATGAAAGAAATGATAGAGAGATTTCGCCTGAATATCAAATTTCTCTTGCACCAAAGGGCAATCGGGTTTTTAACAACCCGTATGATATTTCAAAAATTAATTCAAAGTTTTAACAAACAGTTTCAAGTTTCAATTTCTTTTATGTTTAATGTACGAACTGTTTTTGCGATATTTCTTCTATATTTTGCTATCATTTCTTTAATTTTTTTACCCGGTTCCCTCGCAGTCGAAATTCAAAATTCTTAGGCATTTTATTCGAAACACCCAAAGTTTGATTTGGCGTATAGTTTTAACACCATGTACATACTCGTAACGGAAGTGAGATAAGCTTTTGATGTATTTTCGTTGTTTATTCCCCACAGGGAGAATATATACGATGGACCGCGTGTCGGTCTGTCATCAAGAGCTTGTTAACACGATAACTTAAAAACTGCTCAAGGATTTTAATGAAACGTGGTATGAGCTTCTATGGGAGCAAACACAGATCGGTATTGTAAATGGGTCAGGTTCGTCGAAGGAAAATGGACCAGCTGGACGTAGAAAATTTCAGCCCTTGACTATTGATGGCCGTGTTTGATTGATGGGGGGCTGTGGGGAATATGTGGGCTATGCAAACTGCTCTAGTTTCTGTATGTTTTTCTACCATGCAATCCTGTCAGTTTCCTCTGCTGAGTATGCGCACTCGAAGTCATGAAATGGTTTTTATACCCATTTGCAAAACGGACGTAATCCCCTTAATACTCCCCCTTTTGAATTTTCCTATAGACCCTATGCTGTTCTTCCGGTTGATTGCCCCCCCCCCCCCCCTCCCCTGCTTTTTAGACCCAACCGGGCCAGCCTGGGGTCTGTAGGTTTGTCCTCCGTCCGTGTGTCACACTTTGGATGGTGTTTTGTTTCCACGCAAGTTCTCCCCGAAACTGTTTACCCGAGGTATATGCAACCTTGCACAGTGAAAATATATATATTGAAGTTGTGCAGCGTCGTGTTATTTTTCAAATCGGTAAAAAATTGCCAAAATGGTGACTTGTCAAAATTTACAATTTTTTAGATAACTGTAATGTAAGACTTATGTGGCTTCCACGCGAGTTCCCCGAAACTATTTGCCCTAGGCATATACAACTTTGTACAGTAAAAATATATACATTGAAGTTGTGCAACGTCGTGTTATTTTTCAAATCGGCCAAAAATTGCCAAAATGGCGACATGTTAAAAAAATTGTGATCTCTTCAGATAACTGCAATGTAAGACTTGGGTGCTTTCGACGAGAGTTCTTCGAAACTATTTATCTAGGCATATGCTACCTTGCACAGTGAATATATATATATATTGAAGTTGTGCAACGTCGTATTATTTTTCAAATTGGTCAGAAATTGCCAAAATGGCGACTTGTCAAAAATTGTGATTTTTTTTTTTTAGATAACTGTAATGTAGGACTTGGGTGGCTTTCCACGCAAGTTCTCCGAAACTATTTATCCTAGCTATATACAATCTTGCGCAGTGAAAATATATATTTATATATTGAAGTTGTGCAACGTCACTTTATATTTCAAATCAGTCAAAAACGAGATCAGTTTAATTATATAATCATTATATGGCGAGGAAGCTGTAGGTCGATTTCCAGTAGCGAGTCCCTTTCTGGAGTTAGTATATGACCGAGGCGATATATGATACCCAGCAATATGAAAATAAGGCGTCTTTTGCACGTAAAACTTTTCTTCTAAATCGAAACTTTTGCAATACACAATAATGGACTATATTGTAATAAAAAACTTAAGAAATATTTTAGGTTTTGTCGAAGTTATCACAAGGTAAAATCGTTCGAAAGATAAAATTGAACCTTTGGGCGATAACACAATATAGATAGAGCAAAAACTGTGTAAAGAAAAGTCATGTGTGATGGTCAAGCATATGTATAAATTAGGACATCTTTTGTATATAAGTTGACAGAGTCTGTGCGAATTTAATAAGTAAGGAGAATAAAGTTTTTAAATGTCCTTTTACATGGTGGGCGTTAAGTTGCGCTGCGGCACACAGCTAAATTTAGGCACTGAAAACAATAAATTGTCTCCCGATCCCGCCTCGTAGGGTTACACTTGTTGCATTGCCATATCGATGTGCCATCATTTCCTCACCATTTCCTTTGAAGTAGTGGTCGAGCTTTCAGAGGTTATTTTGCTGTCCCCACCAGGAGTCGTATCCTCTATCCGACGGAGGAGGGATATGGTGTTTGTATGTTCTTTTTACGCGCGTTTGTAAGTCAGTCTGTTGTGTATAATGATTTTTTTTTGCAAGATATCCCAAAAACAAAAAGTCCGATCGACGTCGAACTTGGTTTGTTTACTCCTTCGATAGCTCGGACGGTTCTATACACCTTTGACGCGTGCTACATTATTGAGGAAAACGTATGACATCATACAAAAAAGTCTTGTGCAAAATGTGTCAGCCGCCGAACATCGGACAAAGTTCATCTCGATGGGATTGTTGCTTGGTAGATTCGAAAGTATGCAGTTTGAACAAGATCTCGATAACGAAAATTCGTATGGACTTCAAATTTTATATGGAATTTCTTGGGTCAGTCGGACGGTCTTGTCAACTTTTCAAGGGTGTAGCGAAATTAAGAAAGGCGTATGACGTCATTGTGTTAAAATTTTGTGTGTACGCTTTCTGAGACGTTGAACATCGGAAAAGTCATTACGTTAAAAAGTTACCTGTTGATGAAAAAAATATCTCGTAGCAAAAAGTCTGAACGACTTAGAACTTGTAGCTATTCCTTGGATAAGTCCCACGGTTTTTTGGGGAACAATAAACTCGTATACAAAATTAAGAAAGCCATATGACGTCATTGCGTAAAAACATTACGTGACATAGTTTGCAGCCGCTGCATCAACACTACGTCGTCCCCAGCTTCCCCATTTTTATAGGCGTAATTATTAACTGTGCTGGAAATTTCAGCGTTTGAACATGGGGAGAGGGGGTGAATCCCCTTATGGCCTTACCCACAATTCCGAAATAGAACGACTGTCCACGGTATCTTACATTCGTAGTTTCAGGACTCGGCAGGTCTAGCTATTTATTTTTTTTCGCCGCAGACTTGTTTTGATTTGCTTGCCAAGCTGTTCCATATACGGGAGTTATTATGTAACGGTCTGCATTATTTGCAGTACCTGATAAATGGTGAGCTGCACTATTTGCCGCTCGCCATTTTGGCACCAAAATGCCCCACCCCTCCCCAACCTCTGCCATCAAGGTGAGTCATCAGTTGCACACTTAAGAAGAATGCCTTTCTAGTGCTTTTTGGCCGATGGGATGGCCGATGGAACTATAACAACACTGTACATTACTACGGTGTCGGATGGTTAACGGTTAACAAAAAAAAATTAATTGAACGTGAAGTAGGGAATTGATTTAGTGACCACCTTCCAGACCCGGATAAAAAAACTGCGGTAAAACCTATTTGTAATGACCGGGATCAAAAGACGTAACGAAGAACCTGTTTGCAGTGACCACCTTCCAGATTCGGATAAAAAGACGTACGGTAAACCTGCCTATCTTGACAACCTTCCAGACCCAGATAAAAAAGTACGCACTGTAAAACTGCTGTAGTGACTAATTTCCAGACATGGATAAAAAGGACGTACAGTAAAACCTGTTAAGCGACCACCTTCCAGATTCATTTTAGTGACCAGCTTCCAGACCCGAAAAAAAAACATACAGTAAAAGCCTTGAGACCCGGATAAAACCCCTGTACTTTGACAAAAAAGAGCATTGAGATACCCGCAAGTCAAGCTTTCACTTGGGGGATAACGTAACCAGACTTTTAGGTCCATGAGATATATTTATTCGGACATATTTTGTATTTTTGACAGTGAATTATGGTTATGTTTGAAGAAGTGAATCATTTATTTCAGTTAAGGGAAAGTGGTTATTGTTGAATTATGGGTTTGGTCACGGAGACATTTGTTTTTGTTTACAAAAACAAGAAAATAATTTAGGGACTGAACGGTTCCCCGATTCCCCGTTATTTGGTATTTTCGGCGACAAGCATAAACAGTGAGGGCCTATTTTCTACAGCTTGACTTGCAGTCAGTAAGCTCAGGGCAAATCTCTATCCTGACACCATCAATGAAATTTTGTTTCTAAACAAGAATCTGAAAACGGACGTGAGAAATGCTCAAAAAAATTTGCCTGGGACCAGTGTCGGGAGCCACTGCAGTAGCGCTAACAAATACTCCTGGGGCAAAACAATTCCCGGCGAATGGTGACCACCAATACCTGAGCTGCCATGCTTGGACGACCTCACAAAAAAGTGATACTCATGGCGGTTTTAGAAGACTTATCTCAGCGTTTCTGAAGTTTAGCTTTGTGTTCTACTGAATAGATCTTCAAACATATCTCATTCTGGACGCCTTGTTACCGTTTTTTGTACTGGAGACTTGAATTTGTATTCTAGGAGTGTTATTATTTTATTAGTATAGTTTAACACCGCTCCAAAATGTAAGGCAATGCTGAACTCCTGTTGAAAATCAACCAATCCTCGAGGCGAGGCGAGGATTGGTACCCTAGTCCTCGAGGAATTTTTCTGCCCTCGTTCCGTCCCTAAAATAAATAGGTGTCTATTGAAAGTGTGTGACATAAGCCTGTACTCTTATGCTTTTGTGCACTGGCCCCTGTAGTTTGTCTTTCTTTTAACGCAAGCGGATGCAAAATTTATGACCCCCTTTTTGAGGGCATACAAAAAGAAAAAAAGTATCTAACGACATCAAACTAACTTAATTTCTGGTATTCTCGCCACAGCCGGCCCACAAAGCGAGTGAAGTTGTCAAAATCTTCTTCAAAGATGCAACTTTT
Organism: Protula sp. h YS-2021; assembly: GCA_949752745.1. Classification (NCBI taxonomy): domain Eukaryota; kingdom Metazoa; phylum Annelida; class Polychaeta; order Sabellida; family Serpulidae; genus Protula; species Protula sp. h YS-2021. Next base: position 80,272,526 of record OX457025.1, on the reverse strand, counting down.
GTTGTATATTTTAATCGACAAATGTTATATTTTGATGAAAAAGTCTTTGTGAAAGTAATTAAGTTTTTGATTTGTTTTGCTTTGTTACTTCCATTTATTCCACACTGTACTCCCCACACGATATTCATCATATACCTTTGGTCGGCTAATTATCAGACTTTAAAAAAACATTTTCAGGTTTTTTCTTTTCCATAGGATCAGTACAATGAAGCTGTACAATCTGTGGGCAGTTCTGTATATAGCTGGATGTCTGACGTTCAGTTATACGGCGGGTCAGGATGAATTCGAGGACGAGGACGATATTGGAATAGAAGACGAATTTGATGATGAAGAGGAGGAGCAGGCAGCTCCCGAAATAAAGTTGCCCAAAAAGGAAAAGGTACAGCTGGTTGCAGATATTATGAGTCCTTTGATAAAAAAATATTGGATATCGAAATATAATTTATTTTAAAAGGGGAGTTTGAGTGAATTCGATTCGAAATATAAACCAGAATTATGCGTGAACGTCTCATGGCAGGGAAGAGGCTATGTGAAGATCAGATCTTGTCCTTGTAAGAAGGTAACAGGAACCAAACGTATGCCGTTCCTTACATTGGATTTGAATTTTGTATTGTAGGTTGCGTACGTGCCCCCTGAAGCCAAAGGAAATACATTTTTTGCTGAACCATTCCTTTCAGCTGACACTTTTAGTAAGAGGTATGTGGATCTTGACGCCGCTACGTAATGCGGTCTAAATTGATCGAAGTAGGCGTCTAAAACACCCTTCGAACTTTTCCTCCTGTGGTTTCGGAAAAGGGAAGGCTTAACTAAATGTTTTTCGTGGTTTTTCCTATTGCTTTCCGCGACTGCACCTTGATTTTTTCCTACACCATAATTTTTACTTTCCGTTTATATTTTTATCAGAGTGGGAAATTTGAAGGGGAAAAGTATGCTACTCATTTGAATGTTTGGTTTTTGACAGAATATGCCATCTTTCCCTTTTGATTGTAATGACCCAGAAAATTTTCATTTAAGACTTTCACAACACAAAATTGTTGCAATAAATAAGTTTGTTACAAAGCTCAAGTTAGACAACTTTGTTCACATCATGGTTGGAAAATTCCATGAAACAGACTTTATCTAAAACTTTCCACAACCTGAACTCTTCTTGTCCGCTTTTGCACAGCGTTAATATCATTACCGGTGAATCTTTCAATTCACGCATTACTTCGGTATAAGTGGGACAGGTGTTGTGCATTTGACACAAAGAGCCTGTCTTTGTACCTGCAGACAGAAGGGACAAGGGGATTTCATGAGGAAGTGACAAGTAGGCTTTGATAAAAACACATTCGCGGTCCCGGTGTATGTCTCCCTGCAACAAGTAGACTGTGAGTAGGGCAACGTGAGGGTTAATGTTTCACAGATATTTTGTGATCACGCAATGCAAAATGTCAAAAATCAAAGAATCTTAACAACTTTGAGTGCATTGGACAAATCTCTAGAAAATCCCAGGCCATCAGTTCTTTGATGAAGAAATTACGTTTTCCTAAACTTGCTTCGGGTCGTTGTTTCGTACACTGGCGCAAGGAGTAATTCAAAGCAAAACAGTGTGAAAATGCAACGTTAAAGATCCGAGTTTAAATGGAATTATTTTCTGCGTTGAGGTGGACTTTATTGATTTTTAAACGTAATTTCACAGTTTAAATAGACCAAGCTTTTAAAACTGAAGTCAATGGAGGTTGAATAAAGATAAATGCACAGTTGTTGAGATAGTTGTGAATAATGCGATATGTTCTCTGAAAACGAGAGCCGCATCTTTGGTTTCAATTGAATTGCAAATGACTAATGGTTTACGTCTGACACATCACGCTACATATGTAGATTTTTTATATAAGCTGTGCTTTTCTGTAGAGCTGCTACACAGTATGCATATTTTTCAACCATTCTGTTCTTGTTCTGATTTAATTTCTTCGCGCTGAACTTCGCGCTGAAGGGCAAAGGACGGTTAATGTTGATAAGGCCAAAAATTAGAATTTCTGGCGGGCACTGTCCAACTGATAGCGACGTTCTGTCGGGCCGAGAGTATCAGTTTGTTCTGGAAATGGTGGTAGATCAGCGATAGAAAGCTATCGTTGCCCTGGGTAATGAACAGGGTAATGCAGGTCTTTTCCTTTGAAGTGGGAAGTGGAGTTCTTGGCAAACGGACGGGAGTAGGTAGTGAAGTTGCTCTGCATTTTTAACTCCGTCCTTATCTGGAATCCTCAAGCAAACACTTATTGTACCGTTAAGTGCTATAAGGCATCAAAGTTTCTCGGCACTGAGTTGCTCTTCTGTCGTATGCGTCATAGGAATGTAAGCTTAGTTTGTGGTCGTGGAGAACGGGTTCAGCGCGAGTAGTTCCCTCCTCTGTATGAAATATGTTTATTGTATTTCCCATAACAACGTCGCGTTCGTATTGTGTGTGAACAGTGTAATATGCACACGCTGCGGTACATATGCGTTAGGAACGCAGATTGATAACATCACAGAAGTTAACTAATTTTTTCGCGTTGAAGTTATTCATTCAATGCATATTTATTGCATATGCTAAAGGGGTAAGATATCTGCGGGAAAACTGTACCTTTTGGTAGAAAACCCCAGAGTGCATCCTACAGATTTGAGAAATGTTCTTGTGTTTTAATTTGTAGGTGGGTTAAATCAGAAGCAAAGAAAGATGGCGCTGATGAGGACATCGCTAAATATGACGGTAATAAGATCAGCGTTGTGGTTTGCTGGTGTTTTTTTTTTTTTTTGGGGGGGGGGGGGGGGTGCTGGTTGGAAGGGATTTATCTGTCAAGGGGCAGATGGTCCTACGATTTTAGTTGGTGATGCCTTGGGTCTGGGTTGCATGTTTTGATGTGCACGTGTGTCGTACAGCTGGAACATCGCGCTCAAGATTTTATTTCTGTCGACACAGCAGATGTCTCGTAATTCTCAAAGATTCCCCATTCACGTAACATTTTTGTTGTTAAAGTTATACAGCCGGTCAGTTTCAAAGATAAATAAACAGTAAATAGTGCAAAAAATAATATAATTAATAAATTGATAATAAATAAAAGGAAAGAGTAGTCAAGTGAGATCTTTTTTTACAGGTAAATGGTCTGTGGAAGAACCCACCGATAATCCTTTGCTTAATGATCTCATGCTGGTCTTAAAGGTAGGCTTTTAAACATTGGAAATTCATGGGTGTACCTTTGTGGTGGCCTTGCCTAAAATAAACTCCCCCTCTTCCCCCCCCCCCCCTCCAAAAAAAAAAACAAGAACGAATATTAAGTTTTAAGAGAATATATCATGGTACTTTATTTTTTTGTGCGTCAATATTTGCCAGAGTCAAATGGTTAAAAACGATCCTTTGTATCTTGTCTGCAGTCTGTTTGAAGTGAGTGTTTTATTTGTTTGGGGAAGGGTGGGGGGGGGGGGGGGGGAGGTTGTGTTTATGGTTAAGTGCACATTTTGTTTTGTATATTGTTGGGAGGGAAATACTTGAATATTTTTTCGCCATTTCTTTCAGTCAAAAGCCAAGCATCATGCCATTTCTGCGAAATTAGACAAGCCGTTCAAATTTTCGGGCAAGCCGTTCATTGTACAGTAAGCGAATCGTTGCCAGTTACTTGTGTCATTCCTGAACCCTGCCGTTAACTTTAAAAAAAGTACATCGAGAACTTTTTTTGGAGGTGGAACACTTAGTTTTCAGAACCGTTTATCGTAATTTTTCAAGGAATATGTACATTTTACGATACTGATATTGTGCTTGCGAATATTACGATTAAAAAAGTATAAATTGTGCTTCAGATACGAAGTGAAATTCCAAAATGGCCAAGAATGTGGAGGCGCTTACGTCAAACTATTGTCCGAGGATTCTAAATTTAACCTGGTAAGTTCAGCAAATATAACGAATTTAGCAAGACGAGGGAAGGTGAGGTAGTAGATGAAAGGTGAGCAGGCAACCAGGAACGACTGGGACGTGATTTGAGATTTTTTCTCTCGGTTTTGTGTGGTGCAACCAAGCTGTAGGAGAAATAAGAAACACCTTTGTATTGGGAATTTCTCAGAATGCTGACTATTTTTTCAATACTGTTCCTTTGAATCATGTTTCTGTTTGTTTTTAAAGAGAAATTTCCAAGATAAGACACCGTACACGATTATGTTTGGTCCCGACAAGTGTGGAAATGACGACAAGGTAAAGTATTTCATTAGTGTATGACTAATTGACGGTTGACTTGTCGTTAAAACTAGGCGGAGGGATTGTAGAAATAAATTTACTTTTCACCCGTTGTTCGTTTAGGATGCTGCTACGAATAAGGTTGGGTATGCTTCAAATAAGTACAGTTCAGAGTCATGTATAGTGAGAAAAAATGGTAAAAGAGTCCATTTTGTATAGAATTGGTAATATATAGAGCGCAGTTCTTTCTTTGTGTTCTCCTTTGCCGATTTTGCGCTACTTTATATTAAAAAAAAGAAACAAACAAACTAACAAAGAAATGAAATTCTCCACTGCAGTTGCACTTCATCTTCCGCCACAAAAACCCACTGACTGGGGAGTATGAAGAGAAGCATGCGAAGAAGCCAGCCGGCGCCGCCCTGTCCGACGTGTTCTCCGACAAAAAGACGCACTTGTTCAGGCTAGGTATGCACGCCCAAGCGGCACATTTCCCCATCATCACCCTATCACACTCAAAAAATATATTTCCTACGGAGCTGTTTTACCTTATACTCAGGTTTCCGATGGGAAAGTCAGTGTTGCCACACTATACTTTTTTTAAAAGTATATACTTTTTTTTTGAAAAATGGCCTTAAATACTTTTTTTTATACTTTTATACTTTTTTTGGAAGGCCAGCCCAAGCTGGCCTTCCTATAGTGCTACATTCCGCTTGGGGGATTTTTTTTTTGAGACGGTTCCAATTTCAGTCATAAATTTACTTTCATTCATAATATATTTACGTTCATTGATGAGTCAATTAATAGTAACTACAGTGGGCCAATGAAATTTGAAGATTTTTGTGATGTCATGCATCTGCTTTGAATATTGATCACCTCCCATTGAGGAACGTATTAGGGTTTGTCTCAAACATTGAATGAGTAGGACATTTATTGCATTTCGTCTGAAAGAAGCTGAAAAACAGCGACTTAGGAATACTGGACCATGAAACAAGTCGCAACTTGTCGTCTAGATTTGCCATAGTCACAGCGATTTGTTAACCTGTGGATTGTGGCTTACTATTTTGTTATTGAGTTTTGGCCGATATTCTTTGAACTTCGATAGCTTATTGATTTTGTTTCAAAGAGTCACTGTTTTCATGAAATATTAAAACATTTTTTTTGAATAGATTAAAAAAATACAGAGGCATTTTTATGGGTTTCGTGGCAATGCTTTCTTTAGATTGAGCATTGAAGTGTGACTGCATCTGTTATTGACTTGTGTGCCAGTGCTGCCCTGCAGTGTTAGCTCGTGGTAATCGTTGCCAGCGGTTATACTGCATTTGGGTCATCAGTGACTCATTTGCTGCGCACTTCTTTTTCGCTGTTTTTGAAAGTAGACTGTTCATGTTTTGGCAACACGGCAAATGTGAACGGTTGAGTACGGAAGCACAGAGAGCATTTTACTCAAGTTTTGTTAGGAATTAAGTTGTAAAATGAATAGAATATTTGTTTCTTTATCCAACTTAAATCTCTTATACAACTCCCTTCAAATACATGTGTATATTGTGGCAGAACATGGCCTTCCACCGATGCTTTTAGCCTAGTTTATACTTTTTTTTGCCTTCATACGTTTTTATACTTTTTTTCTGGAATCACGAGAAAAAAAAACTTTTTTTTTATTTCTTAATTCCTATCAGGAAAAATGTTTCTCTCTCCGAAAATAAATACGTTTTACTATTTTCCTTGTTTAATTTTTTTTAAAATTTTTTATGCTTATAAAAGTATCTGCTGTATGCTTATGTATTTTTATACTTTTTTGCCTTTATTCTTTTTTTATACTTTACTGTACTGTTTTTTCAATTTCTGCATTCCTTTCAGGAAAATATTTCCCTCTCCGACACTAACTACGTTTTACCATTTTCCTTGTTTCCATTTTTGTTTCCTTATAAAAGTATATACTTTTTCCCACTTGCAAACATAGTTTGCAAATGGGTATGCTTTGCAAAGAATTCTGGCCGTTTATTCCTTCCTTTTTTTCTTTTTTTTTTTTTTTTTTTTTTTTTTTTTTTTAGTTTTTTTTTCCGTCACAGAGGTTTCCAGAAAACTCCTCCTACGCTATTTGACGTAGGACGATGAAATTTGGCACAGAGATAGATGATGATGAGATGTCGTGAAATCCGCAAAATTTTTTGACCTTGACCTTCAAGGTCAAGGTCAAATTGAGGTCAAAATATTTTTTCAAAACCCTCTTCCATCACGAAAAATTGCTGGAAATAGCGCTCAAATCCTTGTTTCAACACGTGTACGGTGTCGGTAGGCAGTAACATCATGGATGGAATCTCGACATTCAGTGTTAAGGTCAAGGTCATGTGACTTTTGTATATTGAATTCCGTTAGAGAAAAATTTGCCCATTATCTCGAAAACGGTTAGAGATAGAGCGATTTTGAGCTTATTTTCGACCCTTTGGGCCTAAAAGACGTTATATAAGAGGTACCTCGGTGACCTTGACCTCCTCCATCATGGTCAAGGTCAAAACCGGAAATGGTCCATTATCTGAAAAATGGTTAGAAGACTGAATTTGATTATTTGAGATTACATTATATTTACTTCGATGTCCTTGTTCCTGATAATAATTCGGAAGGTGACAATTATGTGGAAAGACTGAAAAATGTGTCTTCGACCAGATAGATTGTACCATTGCAAGTGGGTGTCATTTCGCTACGTGTAGCGAAATTCGGTCTAGTTTACTTATGTATTGGTATTGGTTATTAAAAGTAATATCAAAAGGTGACCTTTAGATCACGAGCAGATGCTCACTTGTTAACAATAATATGTTTATTTGCCAAAGAAAAAAAATCTTTTTTATTTTTTTTACTTTATTTTTTGATCTTTTTTGCTTATTCGCACGAAACATATTTTTTGCGTATCAAAGTATAATCTGTTGTTTATTTCTACACTGTTATCGTTTTCTAGTCACGATATTTGAATGTATTAACCTGCTATATGATTTCAGATTACATACCGCAATGTAATGTTCAGAAATTAACATCTTGATTCACATGAAGTTAATGTTTGTTCTACATAGAAAACAGAGTTACAGAAATAGTCCTCCAGCAGTTACTGCCACTCGATTCTTGGATCTATTGGGTTTACTTGTGGGATGGGATAGGGAGGGATAAATCCAAGGTCGTAATGATAGTAGTCTGCTGATAGCCTAATTTGCATTTTATTTCAAGACATTTTAAGTTATATCTATAGATTTCCAGAGAAATACCTCTAAAAATTGCCCTTTGAACATAGCTGTCCAATTTTTAAGCTCCTTTTATTAAGTATTATATTTTTTTAGGGTTGACCATGTAGGTATTGTTTATGACATACCAATAATCACCACTACATAAGTAATGATGGTAGAAATAAATGCGAGCGCCGAAGGCGCGAGCCGAAAAATTTTGCCCTAAAAAATACTTTTTTTTATACTTTTTTTTTTTGAAATACTTTTAAAAATACTTTTTTTTAATACTTTTTTTCATGGCAAAGTGAGTGGCAACACTGGAAAGTAAAGAATTCAATGCTTTGCTAATTAATTTTGCCAATTACTTTGTCCAAAATCACTGCTGGCAACAAGGGTTGGTTTCTCTGCAGCGTTTTTTCGCTTACGACAACTGCCCAGAACGATATACACACAGTTACATGTTTCCTATAATGTGATAGTGCTGAGGTGTTGATTTTTAAGCTACTCGAAATGAGTTCGGCGAACGTTTCTGTATTGTTATTGGTTTCCACTTAGGGGAGGCTGGGGGGAGGGCATGTATTATTTTATTGTCATGTGTCACGTGGATGTTGGAGCTTAGCCAAAGTTGGTAATTTGGCGCGAGTAAATGTTAGATTTTTATTTAGACGCTGACAGACCTGATCAACAGATCGCTTGTCTAACGGCCGCCTTGAACCGTGTCATAAGTCAGTCCGAAGTTTACGCAGCGCGCACATCTTATTAGCACTTGACAAGTGGAAGACTTGAAAAGAGTACATTGAAGTTGTGCGAGGCCAATGTTTCGGACCTCTCTCTCTCTCTCTCTCTCCTTCTCTCCCCCCCCCCCCCCCCCCCCTCTCTCTCTCGATCTCTCGATCGATCTCGACTGGCTCGCCATTTTGCCTTTACTACTCCTATACCCATAGTGGTCCTAGGACCACCAAATTTCGAACATATGTAGTATTTGGTCTGAATTTCTGCACCTCATTTTTTAGTTTTGTTTTCAAAATCAAAACGCGAAGCAGAAACACTTATTTTTTTATAACCAGAAGCAACGCGAAAGGCTTGCAGCAGCATTTGCACGAGCCTCTTTCATGTAACCAACAGCCACATAGTGTATTACATAAATGATGTGTTCTTTATATGCATAACACATTGTGCATAGTGACATGCTTGTGTTGGTTTTATTGGAACGACGCATAGATGCAGAATCAGTTTTAGTTACACGCAATTCTTGGTGAGGGTGTTAAATGGGTTCGAACTGGCAAAAAAGTTTCATAGAAAGGTTTCGGATTCTGAAAAAAAAAAAAAACATTGGCGTGTCTGCAAAAGAAAAGCGAACCAAAATCAAGCTGAAAGGTTTTTAAAATTCTACGCGAAGGGAGAAAGTGGATTTTGAAAATTTAATTTTTTTGACCGAGTGTTTATTATTTCGCCTTTGAGAAAAAGGTTCTCGTTTTGTTTTGGTATTTGTCGCTTTAGTTAATACTGCGTTTTAACTCAATTTCAGGTTTGGTTATTGTGATTTCAAACTTTTTCATTACAGTGGTGAATCCGGACAACACATTTGAAATTTTTGTTGATCAAGACTTGGTCAACTCAGGCAGTCTGCTAGAAGATGTCAGGTAAGCAGGTTTATTGTCGAGTCAACCTCAGGTTATTAACACGGTTTTACCAATGACGTAGCAGTAATTGCATGACAACTGTGCCGTTGTCCTTTGGAACGCTTTTCACTTTCAAAGTGTTATTTACAAATCTTTGCGGTCTTTCATAGGACTGTGAGCGAAATAAAGAAGAAAAAAAATAATGAAATCTAAATAGCAGCTAATCGTCTTCGAAATCTCTGTGGGGCTGAAAGTTTTACAGCTGTACCTATATCCTGAAGGTTGAAGTTTCTGGAAACGCAACCATGAAAATAAAAATTTAAGATTAATAAGATAACAATTTTGATCTGAATTTGTGAATTCTACCACTATATTTTAGCCCGCCAGTTAACCCGCCAAAAGAAATTGAAGATAAAAAGGACAAGAAACCGGAGGACTGGGATGACAGAGAAAAGTAAGTCGTTATCTATTTTACAACACTTTGAATCATTAAAATGTGACCAGATGATCACAGGTCACGAAAAGCCTGAAGCACCGAACTGCTAAAGTCAGAAAAAATTACTCAGGAGCTTTTGTGGCCATCCCAAAAGTATCACAATATGAAGTGTTTCTGCTGGGTAAAAAAAATAAAGCACGGAGCCTTTACGTTTTAAGCACTGTTCTGGTTGTACAGTTCCTTAGAACAAAGGAGAAAAATCTAAATTCAATCCAGTGTTACGTTTGCTGCTGGGTTGTTCCTGTTACAATTACATGCGATGAATTTTTGTGCAGGATCGCGGATCCGGATGCTTCGAAGCCTGATGACTGGGACGAGGATGCACCCGAATATGTCACTGATCCCGATGCCGAGATGCCCGAGGGTTGGCTGGAAGATGTCGAGGAGCTCATTCCCGATCCGGATGCCGAGAAACCTAAAGACTGGTGTGTACTTTACGCTGAATTATAGAAAGCGGATAAATATATAACCTCTTCACATGTATTTGTTTATAGGCGCCTGTCCACTGCCAGGGAAGTCACTAGGGAATTAAACATTGTCCATCTTTCTGTTCACCGGCAATCCTCGCAATTTTTTGTCATTTGAAAACCTACTGTGCTTGTTTCTACATACATAGCAGTTACACATCCCGTTTTCAGTAGGCTAAACAGTTTTTACGTCAAAATTAACCCCTTCCCCCGATTTGTTTTTTCAATCATAAGCACACATGTTGAGAATTTTCTGCTTTCTTTCTGGTCTCGTGAACATAAAAAATGGCAGTTTTGTTACAACCCTATCGAAACTCGTTATGTGTTCAGGTGGTAAATGTTAGTGACAGATATGGAAGTTATTTTAATTTGTTTAAAGTTTTTTTCTAATTCATAAATGTCTGAAATTGTTGCTTTGGTCCTCTGGCTCTGCGTCGGGCTGCGGCGTGTCACTTCGCCTTTCAGTTCGTTTATTGCTGTATGAAGGGCTCCGTGCTGCGCTAGGGCGAGTTTCAGGGCCTGGAAGGCAGCGCTGTCAGTAAGAGTGAGGTTATCCACGTAGAAAAAATCTTCCATTATTAGCGCTTCTAGTCTTTGTTGTTATAAATTTTTTCTTGGCCCATTTCCGAAGCTCTGCGATGGCTGTTTCGATCTGTAACTCTATCTTGGGCTACTTTGACTGTTGAAATACTAAAAGTTGCTGCTAACTCGGCTACGAGCCAAATTAAGTCAGAGAATTTTGATCCTTGAGGGAACTTGATGTTGCGGTTCCCTGTGCGCCTGGCTGAATGTGGTAAAGACAGTGTGAAAGAAGTGTGATCTATATAAGCAACAATCCCTCGACGATGAGTGCTTGGCCAGTAACCTCAGGGCGTGACATATAGGGGCATGGCAAACTAGCAACGTATTGTCTCGGGTGGATATCGTGTGTGTTCTGTCGAGAATATAGGGTGGCGAAAGTTCGCCAGTGACCGAGTTGAGGAGGTGGTATCAACCAACCACAAGCCAGGGACAATTTATGCTCCGTTTTACTTAGACAGTGAACGTGCCATAAAGTATGCTTTAAACATCGCTGTAAACGAAAATTAAAAAACTTTATTTTATTCATGAAACCTAAATTTATACTGTAAGCGTGAGGATTACTGTTGCAGGGATGATGATATGGACGGCGAATGGGAAGCTCCCATGATCAGTAAGTATGTCATGACTCTTCCCCAAATGCCCATCTGAGAGTAGTGTCAATGTGCCTGAAGTAGACTAGATGAAACTACATGCTGAAAGAATTGTACTCTTTCGTTCTTTACGCGTGGACCGTGTTTTATTAATTACTTTATTTATTTATTTATTTATTATTATTATTATTATTATTATTAATATTATTATTATTATTATTATTATTATTATTTGGTTTAGCTGGTAGCTTATTCAGCTGAAGTCCTAAAAGAATGAAAATACAGGAAATATATTTACACCCAACAAGGGGTCCACGAAGCGGGGTCTTTGGGACCATATTTAATATTAAAATTGTGACAAGTTTAAACGTAAAACTTCTCACTACCTAATTATTTTATGTAATTTTGGTATTGAGCTGTCGGGTTCGTATTGTTTATATTCAGTAGCTCTTACCACTGATATAAAAAAGAGACATGTAGAAACTGAAGAACTTGAGTGAAAACATTTGTGTAAAGGTAATCCTGCCTGCGAGTCTGCCCCTGGCTGTGGTGAATGGAAAGCTCCCCAAATCAAGAACCCGGAATTCAAAGGCAAGTGGAAGGCGCCGAAGATCGACAATCCCAACTATAAGGTAACAATGAAGACACAGTGCTGGGGGATTGGGGTCGTCAACCAAAAGCACGCTCCGCCAAACTTAATTATTTCCCCGTAAATTTGGAGTTTCGGAAATGTTCAGTTTTTGAAAGCTTTGTGGTTGCGTCTCCAAATAAAGGAAAAAAATAAGGAATAATTCTTCAAGTATAATATACACAAGCGATCACAGATTTTTCCAGAAATTTCATTTGAACATAACTGCCAAGACAAGCAGTAACTTAAGATTGGAAAATCAATACGTTTCAGAGTAATTAAGACTAAAAAGTGTTGTGCATTAATCATAATAATGGTGGAAAAAGCCACATTAACGCGGAATTTGTAAAATGTTATAGTTAGATTAATTGCTTTTGAACCCTTTAGAAAAAAAGGTTTGAAGTTTGCTTCGTATAGGAACTAAAACTGAGCATTGTGTAATGTACAGTTCACCTTTTGGCAAACATGTACGACCACTAAAAATAGCACTGCAAGCTCAAGCCATAAATGGTACAGTCTTACTTGAGTCTTATAATCCTTGAAACCATTTTATAATCACGATAGTGTTACAAGGTAATGGCAAAAGTTCGACGTGAAAATGCTGGAAACCTCGGAAGTACAGAGAATAACAATCAAGAAAACTGGAAGAGGCGATCCGTCATGGGTGCAATTTAAACTCTTAATAAATAAAAATAGACCTGTTTTGTTGTTGCTAGTTTATTAACTAAATCGTAATTTATATATAATTACAGGGCAAGTGGAAGCCGAGAAAGATAGCAAACCCCGATTATTTTGAAGACTTGGAACCTTACATGATGACGTCGATTGTAAGTATTTAACTTATCGCAGTGGGGTGGGTGGGGTGAGGCCGTGTATGTTTGAGCTGAAACAGTGTCCACCTTTATTACAGACCACCTTTGTTGTTTTGACAACACAATAAAGTCATACAAGGACCGCCTTTGAGACCGGATAGAAACTGTTCATTACACAGAGGTGTACACTAAATAGCGGTAAATTATAGAAGCAAGAACTGGACATTGGACGGAAGAGCATGATCGCTATTACAAGTTCTGTAATGAGAGGGGGTTCCCTTAGGGTGGTTTACTTAATTTCCAGTCGTGTTCAAAAAAAAAAAAAAACATAACGCAAGTTTTACCAAGTTGGCGTTCATGATACTTCTAGCAGAAATCAAAATAAAAAAAAATAAAACCAGGTGTTCACTGTGGCTGCATTTCTTTACAGGGAGCTGTGGGACTTGAACTGTGGTCAATGTCAGATGACATAGGGTTTGATAACTTCCTCGTCACGGATGACAAGGCCGTGGCTGACCAGTGGAGTGCTGATACATGGGAACTGAAGCAGACGCAGGAACTCGCCGATTCGTCCGGGGTAGGTCTTCCAGCATGTGCTACACTCGCCGATTTCGTCCTTCACATTCGAGCTCCCAAGAATTTATTTAACATTTTAGAGGAGATATTTGAATTTGAGCATTTGTAAGAGGTGCTTTTGAAATTTGTTGACAAACGAAAAAAAAAATAAAATGAACTAATGGAAGGTCTATTTCTGTCCTTTTTATTATATACGCTCGTGTTAATTTCAGCGTTAAACCAGTGATTTTAATGTAAAATGAGTTAATTAACTGTTATTACTTTTTGGCAGCTCTTTCTAAACTTGTAATGCACCATCTTTTCTGTGTAAAAAAAATTTTTGCTGTTAGACGTAAATAAGGAACAAGTAAGATTGAAGAGCTGGTGTCAATAAAAGGTTGGATATAAAGCTTCGTGGCCGTTCATCTGCATTGACCCAAGATCTTGTAAATAGTTGATTTTATCTTCATTGTGTTATTTTGTGGACTTTTGCAATTTTGAAATGACATTCAAACAGATAAATAAAAGCTTCTTCTAAAAACCTAACTTGCACAGTAAATGAGATCTGTATCTAGTAATGGCCACGTGTGTGTTTCCGTAGCAAAGCGTCGTCGATGCCGTGTTTGACATGACCAATGAGAGGCCCTGGCTGTGGGCCGTCATTCTAGTGGTCGTCGTGCTCCCCATTGTGCTAGTCATAGCCTATTGCTGCGCAGGAGGGCCAAAGGTAAATTATGCACACCCCCCCCCCCCCTTCTGTCGGAGATGTTGCCGCTGGCGCATTTGTTGTTTTGGGGATGCACATCCCCCACCCCCTTAACCATGTATGCTAAGTAAAACTCACCCTATTTTGTAAACAAATTGTAAACAACAACAACAGATTCACTTGATCTAGAAATAGGAGGGAGGATTGAAAATCAGTGAGATTATGCTGTTTTTGTTTACCTTCTTGTTTGCACTGTTTCTGCCTTCAGTTATCTCGCTTTTCAGCTTGTTTACTGAGATGGAACGTGGCAACATGTCCTTTACAGTGGTAGCTAGTATTTTGTCCAAAAGAGGAGTAGGGTTGGTGGATGGGAGAGCGGGGAAAGGGGTGGGATAGTTAAAGAGGAAGGAAACTGACATGCACGCGCTCCAGCTCAACGTACTAACTTATATTTATATCTCCACAGGTGTCCACGGTCTTTCTCGGTGTCGTTGACCCACGGTTTCTTCTTTTTTAGATTTTGATACACCAGACTGGTTTTCAAGGTTTCGGTGTAGGGAAAAGAGAAACCGTCGGGAGGCTGTGAATGTGATTGTACTTTCATGTGTGTATGCATGGCACCTGTGTTCGGTGTTGTGACGTTTTCGTTCCTTGTGTTCTAGCCTGACATTTTTAGCGGTGGTGTGTTTCTTATATTTGGCGCGGTACAGATTATTAACCAGCTTTCGGCGGCGGCAGAGAAGCGTAAATGGTTGTATGGCGTCTTTGTGGGGGTCATCCTGTTGCCCGCCTTAGCTCTTTCTGTTTGGCTGTGTCCCAAAGGCCTGGCAGGCACACGCCAAGACCAGGTAAATCACTCTGCCCCCCCCCCCCAAACCCTTCCTTTGAGGCGAAAATAGTACATATTTGTTCAGTAATGTAATTTTGAGGAATGGAAGATGCTGTCGTGGCAACTTTACACCAGTGAGATGAGAAGTAAAAAAAAGAAAAAGATTTCTGAATTGAGAAGTAAGGACTCAGTCAACAACCAAAGCGAATCTTTCCCAATAAGTGATAACTCGCCCTATTCACTTCTACCAACTCGCCAAATTTGCCTATTTCGTTGGCATTATCAAGCAACCCAATTTAAATAACTGCAAAGTAAAAACCATGTTCACGGTCGGACAAAAGAAAAAAGTGCACTTGGTGTAGCGGCTGTGGCTTTTCCCGATATAAGTGGTGGTAAGCGGTAAGGCTAGAGCAGATGTAGCGGTAATGCTCAACGAGAAAATCTTACCATTTTATTTAGGAAGTATTTCCATTGCGTACGAAGCACGTACTGCGGACTGAAGATTATACCGATAACTTTTCGCGGTGCCTACGCCTACCGCTAGTGAACACCTGTATTAGAGAGCAACCTGTTAGTAGACAATACTATTTTCTTGAAATTTCTGAATTTCATTGCGAAACTGACTTTTTTTGTCCATTTTTTAGTGAAAATATTATTATAGTGAACATTTTAGTTGGTCCCGAAGGTGTTCGTTATAAAGGGGATAACTGGGATCTTCTGCTTCTCTAACCCATACTCACTGTGTAGTTGTAAAAGTTGTATAACCAGACTAATCTTTGGTTGCTTTCTGTTAAATGTAGCTTCACTGAGTTAGATATGCAGCTTATTGGCCAGTTATATCTAGACTTGACCGATCTCTTTCACTAACCAAATCACTCGTTGCTATTTATGTTAAATGGTGTGCAATGTGATGTTAGTGATGTCACACTTGACGTTGACCCGCGCGCTGGTGAGTACGGTATTAATTATGCCGTGCTTCATCTTTCAGTAATTCTAATTTTACATCTGCGTTGCCCAGACCAGGGAGTACAGATTTCTTTTCGTAAAATGGCTTTAGACAGGTTCCTTTACATTAAAAAATGTAAACTAGACACTTGTAAGTATGTAAGGAATAAAAAATTCATAAAGAAAAATTTCTTTCATCGCAGCAGTGTCATGTTTAAATTCTTCGAATGTTCGGCGTGCCTTTGTAATTTATAGCTTTCTAAAATAAATCGTTAGTCTAGGTTTGACAATTTATTTAATTTACATGGAGTGTAAATGTTTGTTCTTTTGTTTTAGAGGAATTACGTGGAAAATTAAGAATTTGCCATGTCTGTTGGAGAATTTCGTTAATATTTTCTGAAATAATAGTACTTCGTCAGTACCGTGCGCTGTGTAAACATTGGAAATTTAGAAATCTTTGAACTGGAGAAGATTTTAAATACGAAATTCTTAAAAAACATGTCTCCGATTACATATTAGGAGTTTTAACTACCAAAAAAAAAAAAATAATAATAATAATGCTTGAAAATGTAAAACGTTGCTATTGCTGTCTGACGCATAATCTGCACATTTCAGACTGACGAAGCGGCCGAGCGCAAGAAGACAGATGCCGTCACGCCAGACGATGACGCCACGAAGCAGTCTGGCGACAAGGCCGAGTCGTCCTCCGAGGAGGAGAAAAAGAGTGGCGGGGAGGAGGAGGAGGAGCAGGGGGAGCAGGGGGAGGGCGCAGCGGAGGAGCAAGGAGGCGGCGATGCCCCGCCTAAGGCATCACCGAAGAAGTCACCCAAAAAGTCCAGCAAAAAGCCAAGCAAAAGTGATCTCGAAGCCGACGATGTGAGTGAAATGCGCCAACTTTTTGTGTAAAAGGATTGTTTGGTGGGGTCGTTAAAGGTTTGTGCCTGTTGTTAAGAGCGAAGGGTAGCGTGGTCTCTTTGGAAGGTCTGCCAGGTTTTGTTTATTTATTTTATGTATTTTTTTAATTTTTTTTTTGTTATATTTATTTCTCGCAGATTTAGCGATGTAAAACAAAAGAGAAAAAAATGTTATAGGGGATGTAGAAAACGGGTTTCATAGAGCAAGTGGGTAACGTTTGCCAGTGCTAACACGGGGTTTGTGATGTAAAAATGTGACAATTGTACTGCAGTGACTCGACTAGAATTGAACGATTCTTGCAGCCCTTTATTGACCTCATGACCCCGCCGAGTTTTTCTGCACTGGATTCTGTCAATGTTTACTCGGCAAAAGAGTGTTCGCTCAGTGATGTAGAAATCCAACTTAGCGGATTAGGTTCTTTCCATAGCAGTGAAAGCGAGGACGAGTCCGATTCTTTAAGCCAGACGGATTCATTTGTGAGAAATTAGGCGTAAAATGACGTTAATTGCATGTTTTATGTTGCTTTATTTAGAGAAGAAACGTTCGTTCGGTTGCTTGTTTGGACTTTTCTTATTTTCGCTGATACTTATGTGCAGTGAAGAACATATTTTTTAAAAAGTTCATGTTAAAAACATTTCTCCTTTCTATGCTTCAAGTAATGAAATTTGCGAAAATACTGCGTATGCTGTTTGGATATTAAGCCTTACGGGAACAAGACAGCTCATTCAAATGACGTCTATATGTTAGTCAGTGTTGGAAATCCGCGATTTCACGTAATGGCAAGTCGTGTGGGGTAAATTCGCTTCATGCCTAAAATCTTTTGCCATTTCGCGAAATAACCTGAAAGTTAGGTTATTTCACGAATTTACCCAACACGGTTTGCCATTTCGTGAAATGGCGGGTTTCCAACATTGATTATAACATATACACCTCACCCTGTGCTCATCAAGTGCCGCCGGCCGTTGATGTCGTACGATATCCTGGAGTCCAAGCGCTTATTCTTTCCTCCACTAGGCGTGTGGCCAGCACACGGACGCTACGCTATCCGCTAAGTCCCTGCCTTCAAAGTCAGAGCTTCACGGACACGTTTCAACCTGTGATACTAGTTGAAACAAATTAATAAAGATTTGATGTTCTGTTTTGGCATTCACAGCTGGTCACTTTAAATTTTACTTTGAACTAATATGCACTTAATTGCATATTGTAAGTGAACAATTTATGGTAATTATTTTCCCAAATTTGGATGCGTTTTCCAAATATGGGTGAGTTATATTTGGATGAGATTTCTTGTTGGATGATTCGTCAAATGCTGCATGACGTGGCATTTGGATGGGTAGTCCGTTATCCAGCCTGCGCCCTCGGTTGGCCAGCTGAAAAAAAAACCAAATTCTCAGGAACACATTGCAATTTCTTCGGCACAGCGTTTCATATTTATAGTTTTTCTTCCATGAAACGAGGTCAACAAAACGAAATAAAAGATGTAATGACAGAGAAGCGGTATCATGGCATGCCTTGTCTCGTGAATGTTTGCAGGCTGAACAAGCGGACGCGGAGGCTGACGTAGAAGAAGAGGGTGAGCAGGCACCGGAAGAACAAAAGGCCACCAGGTAACGCCGGTTATTCGCGCTTGAGCAACGCGCCATAAATGCCAGCCTGTAGTCACTGAGTAGCCGGGCAGACTCATTTATTTCCCACAGGTAGAACTTGTTGGGAATATATGCGATTGACCGCGTGTCGGTCGGTCGGTCTGTCGATTTGTCATCAAGAGCTTAAAAACTTAAAAACTGCTGCAAGGATTTTAATGAAACTTGGTATGCAACCTCTGTTGCAACAAACACAGATCGGTATTGTAAATGGACCAGGTTCGTCTAAGGAAAATGCACCAACTGGACTTGGAAAATTTCAGCTCTTGATTGACTATTGATGGCCGTGTTTTAACTGATGGGAGGGGGGCGGGGGGGGGGGGGGGGGTGGGGAATATGTGGGCTATGCACACTGCTCTAGTTTTTTAAGTGCCCGCATAATTTATATGGTTTGGTCAAGTATTTTGAGGGTAGATGTCAACATCTAGACATTGTTTTGAGTAGGCACTTAAAGAAAACACAAAGTTAATGCGCATTAGAAAATAATAATTCAGTTACCTTAGTAGATTGAAAGCCGATATGGTGAAATCCAGGCGGGTTAAAATTTAAACCTGTTTCGTCTCAACCCCTTTTATGAAATGGTGTTTACTGATCCGTTTTCCTTTAGTCTGTATTCCTTTCTTTATTTTGTTTATTCCCCAAAGGGGGAATATATGGGATCGACCGTGTGTCGGACTGTCGTTCGGTCTGTCATCAACAGCTTGTTAACACGATAACTTAAAAACTGCTGCAAGGATTTTAATGAAACGTGGTGTGTGGCTTCTATGGGAACAAACAAAGACTGGTATTAAAAATGGGCCAGATTCGTCCAAGGAAAATGGACTAGCTGGACTTAGAAAATTTCAGCTCTTAGTTGACTATTAATGGCCGTGTTTAACTGATGTGCAGGGATGGGGCTGTGGGGAATATGTGGGCTATGCACACTGTTCTAGTTTCTTTTGCTTTTCTGTATTATTTTGATGATATTACATTTGTTTCTGTTTCAGATCCTCACCCAGGAAGCGTTCACCAAGGACGAGAAAGGATTAGTGGAGAGCACCGGAAGCTGGAAGGAAATGTAGTTATTCAAGGAAACCATGCTATACAAGCTGTCCACGGTGATATCCTGTGGTGAAACCAAAAGTATCAACGAACAAGAAACTCACAAAGGCTGATTATTCTAGCGTTGCCTATTCTATAAACATTGGATTTTTGTATTGTTTTTGACGGTGTTTATTAACGCTACGAGAAGGAAGTTTTAACAGCCGACTAGGATTTTTCTTTGACTAGGATTATAAGACTTCTAAATAGGTTCTAAATATTCATTGTAGGTCGCCACATTCTGTATGAAGGTGCTCGAGCTGCATTCGCCTTTTATAATATCAAGCGAGCGGTGCACCAAGCTAGAAGGCAGACTTTCAATGTCCTGCCTCTGAAAATTTTGTTTTGAATTTTTTAAAAACGCAAGTGTGACAGAACTACTTTTTTTTTGCATTGGTTAAAGGAAGGTTTTAGTTATTTTCGCTGGCATTGTCAGCGTCTATGTCTTGTAGTTTTTTTTTGTGTGGCGTTGCTTAAGGAATTATGGAGGTTTTTCACGGGCGTAGCAGACGTCTCTCTGACGTTCGTTTTCGCAGTTTCTGTACCGTATTTTCACACCGCAAAAGGCGAGCCACGGCGTGGTGTGTCATTTTGATTCAAATACACTGTAGATGGTAGTAGGTGTAAACAATCAGTTGGAGGGGAAAGGTTTGCTGGGAGATGAACGCACTTTTTCCTTTCTTTCTAGTCCTAATTACATTTTTCTGTTCTTTTTTTGCTTAGGATTAATTGAATTTTTATTGTGAAATTGTCCATAGTCGTGTCTTGCTACGAAGTGATCGCTGTAAAAATACTAGCCCTGTGATTTCTGCGTCGCTTTTTGAAACTTTTTTTTTTTTTTTTCGTGTAAAATCCGCTTGCTCTGTGCGGTTAGGATGGAAATCTTGTAAAATCATTCTGTTAATTGATGAGGTGGCTGCATATAAGTGGAGCCCAAAAGAAGCGATATAGTTTAACACAGAAGCGTGTGGAAGAAGAAGAAGAAGAAGAAGAAGAAGAAAAACAGCAGCATGGCAAAAAATGCAGATCATTTTGAAACATAAATTTGTGATAGAATCATTTTTTTATACATTTGTATGTTTTTCACTCGCCAAACTCGCCAACATTTTTAAGTGGATGAATGGTGGGAAGATTTTCATAAATATTACATGCAATCAGCTGTCGTTCTCCCATTGGCTGTTTAGCGCGTTGCCTTAAAACTTTATACCCCAGGTCCGTTGTATGTGCATTTTTGTACGTGTGTTAGTTGTGTGATATGGTGTTTGTATGTTTGTTGTATAAAACTGAGCAAAAAACAGAATTAAAACGTACTAAGTTATGACCGTAGCTGTAGGTTAGGGAATCATAACTCTGCACAATAGAGGATAAATCAGACTCAGTATGCAAAACAGCAAGGATACAAAAAATGCCTTAAAAAATTCTTCGTTACTCAGTGGGGACTTGCAGAATTTCGTACTTCGTCTAGATTGTACAGAAAACCCAAATTTATTGCGTAATTTCACAAATTTTATTATTATACGGAATAGATAAAAGGGAAAGTTCTTGGCTAGTAGCATTCCAACGTCTTTGCATAAATTATATTGTTTCGCCAATAATTAAAAGAAACCTAGGAATGTAAGTTATTTTAACTGTACCAGCTTTAGAAGCGGGATGTCCAGCTTCTCTAAATTGTAATGAGTTGAAAAAACGATTGCCAAGGAAGGTCTAGAGATAGTTCATAAATGTGTTCTTGGATATATATGTCATCTCAAGGGACATACATTTTATTTCTTGATTGCCGTTGTGCGCACAGAGTAGTATTTTTGCACAGCCGAATTCACCACTCTTTCGGTATTGAAAACGCTTAGTACCAATGAAAATGTGTCCTTAATATCGCCAGCACAACGTAACTACGCGATGGGAAGCATCGCAGAGGAGTGCAAAAATATATAGCACCAGAAATCATGAAATAAAAATAAAACGAGTCGCTTTTGGACTGATCTGACAACCCTCCCTTTCAGGTTCCAGCTTCCAGTGTCACATTCTATTGGTGGATATTTCGGATCAGTCCACCCGGGGTCAGGACAAGTCACCATAATTCGAGCTCACCATATGGCGAGTTTAAAATACCAGTTCACCATATGGTGGCGTTGTTACCAACTCACCATAACGTGATACAAACTCATCATTCTTTTTTACTTACATTTTACACCCTATTTTCATGATTTCTTGACCATGTTTTAACTTCAGGTTTCGAATTGCACACTATTGTAATGACGCCTTTTCTTGGTTCTTGTCTACGATAATAAAACCTTACCAATATTTCTTAATAACAGCAGTTGACAGCAGTGATTGACAATATATATACGTGTGTGTAAAACTGATTTTTTTCACAAACTAGGAAGGGATTGCGATAATTGCAATACATGCAATGTATGCAAGTACAGGCTGGAGAGAAAACAATCAGTTGTAATTGCAATAAATAAATAAGGTAAACGGGAGAGATGCTTAATTTTGATTGCCATAAATTAAATTGCAGTGGGAAAGATTGCAATAACGAAATCATAAATTACATTTCCCCCCTTATTACTTACATTTTAAACAACATTTTCCAATAGTGACCAATTTCTAGTCTCTCTAATGCAGCTAACTTCGTCACCATCAAAATAATGCGTACACAATGGGGTTAAAAAGTATGGAGAGTTGGTAAGCATTTTCTAAAGTATGGTGACTTGGTAAAAGCGGTTATGGTGAGTTAGCATTATGGTGACTTGTCCATACTCAGTCCATCCACTCGGGTGGTTTCACCATTGTATGTAAACTTGATGTAAGGGAAGTTGGCTGGGTTGGAAGAAGTGGATTTTTGTAAATTTCTTTGTTAATGGGGGTTTTGTTTATGAATGGTAAAGAATGTTCAAGAATAAGCTTCGTACATGAATGTATTTCGTTTTTTTTTTTTCAAACATTTTTAGGAATAAAAGAATTCAGTTGTATTTCCCATTTTATTTGTGTTACTTTGGAAACAAATATATCAAGTATTAAAGTGTCCGCCGTCGGAATATCTGACCCATTCTTGCGTCATGCCATCTAGACTCCGTGTTATTGCGGAACCTGGGCTTTGATTACTGCTGAATACATAATTCTCAATACAGAATCCAACAGTAATATGTACCGTTTCATTCCCATAGGTTTTTAATCACTTGGCTATAACATGATTTCCTGCGCGGAAGACAAATGGAATCTTCAACATACATTTGTTCATTCCAGTATTTTCCAACTTAGCCAACTAGAAGTTCAGTTGATTATTCAAAATAACAACTCAGAAGCTTGCACAGAACAAACGTACCATGCAAGATGGTGGAAAGGAACACCTGATTTCAGCAAGCAATTTACTTCTTCAAACCACAACTAAATAAACTTTTAACCCGATATTATTTCGCTAGGATGTCAGTGTTGAGACAAACTAACTCGAAAAGCTCTTAAATGTAAACCCCTTAAAGCGAACCAATTATAACCTTCGTTTGTGAATACCTTTTTCTTGGCCCAAAATGGCTCGATTACACGAACAGTTCCTCTCATGTAAAACCGTAGACTGAGCGATATCATTGTTATAAAGACTGGGCAAATCCGGATAAGGTCATATCATTATCACGATATACGCATTTCAAAGAAAATCAGTCCTTTTCAGAGATGAGCAAATTCGCCGGCCCCTCGGCCCGTGGCCGGCAAAAAATCGGCCCGGCCGGCAAAAAATACTTACCCTTGCCGGCCCGAGTGGCCGGCAAAAAACTGTCCCCTTTTGTATTTTTTGGTAATGTTTGTCATAATAGTCATTGAAAAAACTTTATTAGTTGTTCACATACATGGGCAAACTGTATTTTACACACCATTTTTCTGGTGTTTGGGATTTTTCAGCAGGTTCCTCTTTGCCTAATGAAAACGAAGTAAGATATTCTAAAAGAAATGTCAAGTTGGCCTATAAAGTACACTTCTGGTGCGTAGCCTTCTAAGGTAAAAAGGTGAAAGATAAAAAGGGCCAAAAGTTAAAGAAAGAACATTATGAAAAGGAAAAAAAGACCAGCTCGAGCATTCAATCCTGAGTGATTAAAGCGGAAACCGTGGTTAGTCTATGACAAGGCTGTTATGAAGTGCTCATGGTGCATTGAATATTTCGACGCTAACAGGACAAATAAAAAGAGCGTGGACAATTTGAAAGAAACAAAATTTCAATTTGTTACTGGAAGCACAAACTTTAAATATGTGACACTCAATGATCACGAAAAAACCAGTAGCCACCAGGAAGCTGTTATAAGAAGGGCAGCCTTTGAAATCCTGCTGAAACACCTGCCGCTCAAGGCCTTCTTGCAATGCATGAACGTAATCGGAAACAAATGGAATTCAAATTCAGGAATGTTAATGCTATTGTCAAAAATAACCGACCACTGTCTGACTACAATTGGCTTACTCAGCTGGATCAAGCGAAAGGCCTCGACCTTGGCGACACTTACAACACCCGATTTGCTGCGCCAATGTTTCTGCACAGCACTGCCGCAATTGGGCGTGACACTCTGGAGAATGCTCTGACGAATGCAAACTTTTTCTCATTCACTATGGATGGGACTGCAGATGAAGGATCTGTCGAACAAGAAACTTTGTTGTTACGCACCTGTCAAAAGGGGAAAATAGACACTCGATTTGTATGCATTGGGGAGCCAGAAGCAACAACTTCCGCCGCCCTACACGCATGTGTTATAAGTCAGTTGCACAGTACAGCAGGAAGATAACTGATACTGTTGAAAAAGAACCTGCAGCGAAAAACATCGAACAGTTGACCGTCAGACACAACTTGAACAGGCTACTACCTCCGACACTGATACCGAAGATAACGCCGCTACTCCAGGAACATCTGCAGATACTAGGGATTCTGTATGTGCTCCTGCCATGCATCGGACTCGGATTCTGATGATTTTGATGCAGGCTATGAATCAGATTTTGACAATGAACGAAATGAAAAAGTGAACAACTACTTGATCAAAAAGTACAGCTTGGAAATGTAACATTTTCACAGACTACCCCGGTTGTAATAACCGTGTTTCAACAGAGTCGTATTGTGTTTTAAGCATCATAAACGTAGATAGCTATTTTATATTTTTAGCACCTGATCAGCGTATAGAACTTCGGGCCGGCAAGAATTTTTTCGGGCCGGCAAAATTCCGCGCTTGCCGGCCCGACTGGCCGGAAACAAATGGAGAAATTTGCTCATCTTGGCCTTTTTATTTCCACTATTAAGTGAACAGCATTTCAGTTAAACCAGGCAATTTACAAAGTGACTGGAAATTTTATGAAGTTTACAAAGTGGCTCGCTGAACCAAGCAGTCTACCAACTTTGTAAACAGTCAAGTTTATAAACTACCTCAAATTTCCAGACATTTTGACTGCCTAAATTAACAGTTTGTTTATAACATATACAGTTAAAAATGAGTATTTGCCATCGAGCCCAAGACAGGAAATTTTGCCAGAAAACTACCAACGTGAATTTAAATGGCAAGATATTTCACAGTCCTACGCCCAACAGTTCTCAACAACTGGCGCGGACAAACCTTTGAAATTAAAATCCAATTCACATTGGTTTTGGAAGGAAGGGCGGTTGGGGAGGGGGGGGGGGGGGGGTAAAAATCATGTAAAACTTGTCCAGCTCGTCCAAATCACCGGGAATCGGAAGGTCACTCCGAGCAAAGATGGTCTCAGTTAACAACGTACAGAATTATCTCCAAACAAATCTCCAAACCATGAACAACTCCAACAACAACACATCAATCACTTCTGACTAGACACGTCTTCTATCTACAACAAACATTAAAATCAGCTAAAATCAGCGAAAAATAGAATACGTCCAGAAATAACTCAGCTGTCATGAGACTTGTTTCTGACGTCAGTACTTGGGTTCAGATCCGCTCGAAACGATTTGATAAAATCCTGCAGTAGAACATCCGCCGCATAGCCCGGGGCAACGGCCCCTGTTGCAACCAAGTTCTCATATTTTGCTATATTTTTGCTTACAGCCGGGTGTTCCTTAAACAGCATCATGATATTGTCCCTTATATGATTCCACATCCATACGGTGTGTTGACGTTTTCGCTTTCGTTCCATCTCCCCAGCTTTTGAAACCTTATCACGAAACTCTTTGATTTTGTCCCACAATTCGGGTATGCCTTCTTTCGTCAGCGATGAGACTCTTCTCACCTGTAATAAAAATGCACTCTTTCTTATGGATGTTTTTTCTAGACCTTGCCAAGCAAATTCATTGTTTTCTTATCAGCAATTCAATGACGGAAGGAGGATGGGGGGTGCGGGGAATTTTTTAAGTTCATTTTTCTATGACCTCAGATGGGCGCTTTTTCGCACTTATACTTCACAAAACCCTGGGAAGTGACAGTGTATAATGGCACGATATGACGCGTGTAGAACGTCACTACCTGTGGTCTCCACACTTTACTCCTTGGCCGGACAAATTTCAGCGCACTCGTGTATTCAGACTGGATTCTTCTCGCCGCAGGCACCAGATCGAAATCCGCTTTATTAACCACGACCAGATCGGCAACCTCCACTATCCCTTTCTTAATACCTGCGACAAGTAACAAACACCCTATACAGTGTACACGTCAGAGCATACAGAAGACAGCTGCTGAGCGTAAATACAGAAGGAATGTCTCTATCAATTAAATGTACACACTTAAGGTACAAGAGTTTGTCGGTACTGGGAGAAGCAGCAACTTGCTAAGTGTCTTTTTGGTAGCCTTCAATTACTACCCAACGTAAAAAAATTGTTATTAAATCTGTGAAGTAAAACATGAACATTAAGACAAGGCGTGTTGTATTACTTCAGTGATTGCTTCCGTACTCTAAAAGTCCAATGAACCTCATTCATTTTTATCAACTTCACAGTACAATATGATATTTTAACTGGCATGTTGACGTACGGATTAAGGGGGGTTACCTTGCAGTTCGTCACCACCCGCTGGTGGTATCAGAAGAAGAAACATATCTACCATATCAGCGACGGCGTATTCCGACTGCCCCACCCCTACAAACAACCTTCATAACGACACGCTTGTGCAATACCGAGACTGAAGGTGGGATCGTCATGTCCCCGACACAGACACAGACACAAAGTTAAGGGCACCAAGATTCCAATGAGATATCGCTTTTTACGTCTCCTTTGTAGCTGCAGAATATTGTAAAAACATGACCAACACATACATTTATTATTGCTGTCATTATGGCGTTTTTTTAGCTACTTATTCATTACACATTTCGACAAAAATCCCTTTGACAAAAAGTCTTTGGTATATCACGACTATTTCATCGTTAAACAAATATTAACCACCTCCTGCCGAACACGTGAAGCCCTACCGACAGTTTCCACAAGAACGATATCATAGCCGGCTCCTTCACAGAGCACGATGGCATCGTTTGTACAGCGGGCTACACCGCCCAGGGTGCCCCTGTTGGGCGACGGCCGTATGTAGGCGTTCATGTCTATCGACAGCTGTGGCATTCGTGTTTTATCTCCAAGCAGCGAACCTGCTCACAAGTGCACATAATGCGTTAATTTTACCTTTCAGATTGCAACTTTACTTGACAATTATTCTTTAAAGATTTGCTAAAAAACTTAAGATGGTACTGCAGACAAGACAGCTATATTCACACACCGATTTGTTAAAAATTGGATTAAAACTACATATTCCTTTTCAAATGATACAGGCGGCGAGGGAGAGAGAAGGAAGGCAGACAGAGAGGGAAGTAAAAGAGACAAAGAAACAGACGGATGCAAACACACACACAGAAAATATGAAGGAGATAGACCAAACAAAATTTAAGATAGGGTGATTCTTTAAGATGACAGTTACCCCCGGAAGTAGACGACGAAGGATCGACAGCGAGTACAGCCACTTTGTGGTCTCGTTCGGTTAAGTACTTGCCGAAGGCTTCAATGAATGTACTCTTTCCGGCACCTGGCGGACCTGACAACCCTGTCAATAGAAGTGAGGAACTCTCGAGATCGTTCCAAACTGGGACAAAAACTAAGGGGATCATTGTATCTCGACATAAGGAATACTTCACTGACAAACAACCTCTTTTTTGTTATTTTTTTATTATTCAGGTATGCAACAAAAGAGCGGAAAATGTGGTGCTCTTCTCCCCACTTAGGCACCAGCCACAATATCCTGAATACAACTACGTTATATATCACTGAACCTAATGCGTTCTGTCCAAGTTACTTTGTGTCTTGATATTTTCGCAATACAAAATTCCACAGATGGAAACAACCCACCTATTCGTAGAGAGTTCACTTTGTGCAGCGAATGTTTCTGTCGCTCCTGGCAGTGCTGCAACACTTGTCTGATCAATACTTGGGCCTGCGCCTTCTTCTTCGCGTTCGTTGTTTCCACCAGCGTAATCGACTGAGCTAGAGTTGCCCTGTGGCCATTTATGAGGCCATGGAACAGTTTCTGCACGACCGGGTCATCTTCACTGGGCTTGTGGTGAAAGTAGTCCATCAGCTCCGTTGGTACTGTAGCACTCTGGGTCGCGTATGAATTTGCATGAATCTGTTTTGAGTTGATATCTAGTTGATCTATGAATCTGCTATTGCATATGCTTGAAAAATGTCTCTGGGTTGACCACAGTGTTGGAGCTAATCTTTTGACTGCGCTAGGATCTGGCGGATCCATATATATTCTCCATGAAAAAAGTCTCAGTAAAGAATGTCTCTGTGTACACAATACTCGGGCCATTTCATGCACCTGCGTTAAGATGAAAAATAACACCCATTGTATCAAATCTGAATACAGTAATTCAATGGAAAACTGCCAAATGGTAAAAGCTGAACAGTATGCCACCAGAGTATGGAAAAAACTTTTCCCTGACAGTTTGTGGTTTGGCTGAATGGGTAAAGACACATCATTTTTGATAATATCTTTCAGAGCTGTAATTTCGGTTTCTGAATGTGTTGAGGGACTGAAATTTTTAACCAACCTGGATCTACTGTTATCGGGCTAGGATAATAAATCAACCGTGACAACTGAGAAACTGGCTAGCCTGCTGAATTTTGAGACAGAGGTTTCAACCCACGAGATGAATTATGTTTTTCTTTTTTAAATTAGCTTATTCTTCCCAGTTTCAAAACTTGTAACTGATTTTGGGCTTGGGTTTTAAAGCCTTACAAAGTTATCCGTTATATAAATCGCTGTTAGACGAATCGAGACTTGATAAATTTCTCTTGGACGAATCGGTGTTACTTGAAATGTCGTTACTTAACCTCTGGAGAAATCATCCTGTCACGTATAAACACCCAGCACATGGATAGAAAAGTAGTCTTTTAATAATTATCATTTCAACCGACTCCCAGCTGGTAGTTATTACAAAAAGGCCTCATGCGTAACATATCGAACGGCCGTAGTGGATGACTGTTTAACAATGTAAACAAGGAACGCCATTTTTAAAAACCTTTTCACAGCGCAGCTTGAACACACATGAAACTGAAATTATAGAATAAAAACTAGACAGGCACTAATGTTTGAGAAGAACAATATGCGCACAATTATTGTCTTATAAACACTTTCACAGTTTCGTCCGCCACTAAGCAGCACCACCAACACATTAAAACGGCAAATGTAATCACAGACTCATAGCAAAACGGGGTCAGAGCAAAACAGCTAACAAAGAAATATATGCGTGTCACAGGGCATGACTGACTTCTGTTCGGCTCAAAATACTAGGCACTTGACAGGAATTTGCAAAAGTAATCTTCGAAAATATCTATTATCTATTTTCATTCGTGATATTCAGTCACCTGCCATTTGTTCACAAACGTCGCAGTGGTTAAATATCTGTACCAATGTAAGGTATAACAAAAATTACCCAGTTGACCTAGTTTACTTAGAGGCTTCCTGACCGACTTCAATTCGTGCTTTGATTGGTTGATATCGACAAGATTATCGGGAAACACAAAATTACCATTAGGTTTATGAACTGTGATCTGATTTATACACCTAGAAAGAATGCCGAATATTATCTAGTCAGAGATTCTTACTGTTACTCCGCATCGCTTAGCAGGCACTCAGAGCAGAAATTGTGGCAAAAATTTTCAAGAAAAGTGGCAACTATTTTCGTCAAAATTAGCATATGTATAAAATTTGGAAAGATGACAATGTATAAAATGTAGAAACAGGACAACCTGCGGCAATTTGTCTTATTTTTAAAAAGCTACGCTTTTACTTTTTGGATGTCACTTCTTTTAAACCTAAAACGTTCGATAATAGTTTTCACGCCATTGCAGAATTTTCGCTCAGAATCTACAAGATATTCAACTAAAACCTTTTTGCAAAAGCACATGCCTTTTCAATTTATTTTTAAATACAATAACGCAGAAATGAAGAAATTTCTCTTAAATGTGAAGATCAACAACACTTAGAAAATGCTGTGGTGCACTCACTAATTAAGGGTTCAAATAAGTTATTTTTCGTGAGCTAAAAATAAATTGTCAGCTCTCACAATTTTTAAAACAATGAACACCTTTAAAGTTTTGCATTGTCAACTACTTTCAGTGGACTCTTCGCGATTATGATAAGCATTTTAAAAGCTGAATTTTACTTACGTTTATATAGGTTTTCGTATCAGAACAGGATGTGAATAATTTTAAAAATACACCACAAATCGTACAGAGTCACTTTTTTTCACAAAAAGCGTTTAAATGAATGGAAGTGATTTATATTTACTGCGACTTGACCCTTCAGTTACATTTGCTGACGGAACGCGTTAACTTTTGTGTGAAGTACAAAAAATCTCGTACGCCAGCTTTAAAATCTTACATTTTTACCTCGGTTTTATCGAGCATATTCAGATATTTTTGTGTGTCACCTAAGACTGCATGGCATATGACATTTTTCTGGTATGTCTTAGCATTTTTCTACACTCTGTTAAATAAGCCAATTGGAAAAAAACCTAAAGAAATAAATGAGAAAAATACACTAAAAGCAAATTTTCTCTACTATGAAGTATCCAAACTTTTTTGGCATTTGTGTGTATGTGTGCGTGTGCGTGTGTATGTTTTCAGGGGGTATGGATAGCAATATTTGTTACTGGTTGTAGCTTTTGGTAACGAGGGTCTGTGATAGTGGCAGTTCGAATGAACGTGGATTGAATAAATGTCGCGACGTTATTGTGAAATGTTCCGTGTATTATGCTCTTGTAAAATGTTAGTCATTTATTTGTAAGAAAAATAAACAATCAATAAAATAAAAAAAAAGTATCCAAACTTTTTTGGGATATGAAAATTTATTTATGACATTATGGAGGCCGACCACAATTAAATTATTTTCTGGTAACCCATAAGCAAGAGGTGTATTTAAAACATAGGGTAATCGGAATTTTGTCGTCAAGTTAAGTTCCTGTGGCATGAGAGATTTTCAAAATGTGCAAAAGAATATGGAGGTAATTTGATTATGATTTCAAATTAGTTTTATTAGCCGCTTTTCTCTAACATTTGAAATATAAGTTTCAATTTCCGGTTGAAATCGTTGAATTTTAGTGTTTGGAGAAGCCGGGCCAAGGGATATCATCTTTGTGAAGTGCAAGCAAAAAATTAATTGGGCAACCTCTATTTTAGCCCTTATTTTAGGACCAAACTCTGTAAAACAATCGTTGGTTTGGCTCAACGAGATGTATGGAAGGAGCCATAATACCGGAAGATATACATAAAGTCAATGGTAAATTAATTGTCGCTTTATGATAATGGGCTTCTACGAGTAAGAAAAAGAGCGCTATATCTAATTCAAAGTGATTTTGATGCATTTCTCCAAAAATTATTGTGTTGCTTAGTTTCTTTGATTATGTTTATCCCCCAAAAAACTGGAGTCCTGTTTTTTGTGTGTGTAAATTTAGTACGAGAAGACGAAACTGCGAATCCACTATTTTATACTTTTCTAAGCTGAGTACAATCACCTTTTCATACAACCAAGTTTCAGCAGTAAAAAAGGGTTTCTTTAGCGGTTAAAAGTGATTTTCCAAGATGACAGCGCCTGACTTTCCACCGTACTCTGGGGTAAATACGCAGATTCGTACTTAAGACTTTTGCCGAAAAGTTTTTTCGTTTCGACTGAATTCAGTTGGGACAAGGATACAAAGAAATGATAGAAACAAGTAAGTATCTGTGAAACACAAGCAGGCCCCAACCGCCCCCAAATTCATAGGGGTATAAAGCGATGACGGACAGACGGACGGACGGACAGATACCCCAAACCTATAGGCCCCAATCCGAAGGGTTGGGGCCTAAAAACGGTAAACATCAATAAAATTCCATTTTGCTGGAAACTTCTTCACATGTTGGCTACTAAAGGGACTGAATAATATATAAAATAATTTTTAAAAGATCATATGATGGGTTAGTCCAAGCGGACCCTTTCTATCTTCTTAGGACAGAAAGGGTCACAGTTCCTCAATAGAAATGGCCACTGGTCTCAATTTTTGAGACTCTGGAGCTTTCGGCGCACATTCAAGGACAACGAGGCTCGAACTGGCAGGCATTTTCTTTAAAAACACACTGAGAAGTACCCTGGCGCATTATTTTCGACCTCAGCGAAACTCCCAAACTAGAGTAAAGCGTGGTTTTGCAACTGCGGATTCACTGTTGTTGTGGGCGATAATGAGGGATAAGATATCCTGATCTCAAGAAAACACATATTTTTCTCAGTAAAAAATTGTTATCCGACTATAAAACTTGTGCGCCATAATTTATAATTGGGCCATTTATGTGATGCACGCTTTCTAAAATAACGCCGTTGGCCCAGTCGTACTCCGAGATTTGAAAATTGACATCGATGACGCTTCCTATTATAGGAACATTGACTCTTGCTGTCATAGGAAGACCGCAAGAGTCATCTATCCCTGCATTCTTTTGGACGTCTCGGAAAAAAATAATGCACTCTCCAAACAGACTAGAAACGGGTCAGAGACGGTGTCCACGAGAACGCGTCTCGGCAAATCGAGAAACTTAAAAGTGAAATCTGTCTATTTTGAGCTTGTTTGGTTTTAAAAACACGCTTAAAGATACACGATTAATCTCTGTACATGTATTTCCGAAATACTTAGCCCACAACTTGATTAAAATATACGGTTAGGCTCCCACTATGGTCATACAAGCTTAACCTCAATCTATTTTTCTCCAGTCTCAACTTTCGAGGCAACTAATTTGCCACAGGAAATGTTTAACAACACCATTTATATTAATTCCAATGATTTGCAGCTCGGATATGTCATTAAACGTTCTGAATTTGTAACAATATCGAACAAAATGTGTTTTTGTTCACATGTCCACCATTAAGTCACGTGATTTATCTAACCTTATCCAGAAGTAGGGTTCCGAGACAAAAAAGTTCTCGAGAAACCGAGAAAGCGTCCACGGAAAGGTGTCTCGGCTTTCCGAGACTGTCTTTTTTTCTCCAGACGGTCCAAAAGAATGTAAGGTAGGACTAATGATGGGTTTATAAATTTGGAAGTGTGCATGTTAAAAGAAAATCAGAATTTTGATGTTTTCTTTTATCATTTCTTTACAATTTATCCCAAAAAATTGCAATCGAAACAAAACCTCCATCGGAAAGACCCGAAAGTACGAATTGACTCAATTCGCTTACACTCGACGGCTCCACGATCATTAGCTCCAAGAAGCGCTGCGCTAAAAAGTTTCCAGGCACCGCTTCAAAGCCTCGATATATAACGATAAGCAAGTCAACTGAACTCGCTTTGAGGCACCCCTGTGGCTACTTTGTGCGACATTCAACGACCCATAAGTTTTTATTTACATTTGTTAAAGGCCCTCAAAGTACAACGGTAATCATATACAACTTCTGTGTTACGCTTTCTTTAAAAGAAAATAATACGGAAATAACCCCCAATCTCCCGCAATAATTGACATTTGTTTGTATACAGGGAGCATACTTTATTACGTAAAATAGTAACAATAATTTTTGCAATTATCCACCAAAAAACTTTTAAATTTATATTTTAAAAAGAACGTAAAAATAAAAAGTCAAACATTGTGGGTGCACAAAATAAATTTATACGTAATTCTGCATCTATCAACTATTTTAGTATATAGTTTACAAATAAACTACATTCCCTTTATTTAGATTTTCGGTCCCTTGACTTTGGTCACGTGACATTTAACGGCCAGAATGTAAACAAACATTTGACAGGTGGGTGCGGAAGCTAACTTTTCTGCACTTTTATGAACAATAAAAGATATACTGCTCACTAGAAACGGTGCCTGTCTTACAAAAAGGGCATATTGGGCATGAACTTTCAGTAAATGTTTGAATAATAGGGGCTGGTATGCAGGATTCGTGGCTCAGAACATATGAAATTGACCCCTATTAGTGGAGCAATGGAAGGCTTCGTAGCTCTGACAGAGAGATATACGATGTTATACGAGTCAGAGCTACTTGGAGCTATACGACCATATATTATCGCTCTATTTTCCCCCAAAATATTACTTATGCTGCATTCAATATTAACAAGATCGAAGGAACACAAAACAACGGAGTAATAAAGAATTTCTGTAATTATGTTGTCTTACTGTTCATACGTACTGGAAGTTTTGTAACCAGACACAAATAGCATACTCAAAATTATCGGACTCGTTTCTTGTGGAACGATCTAAAAGCATGGCAATGGTTTCATTATAAATTCTAAGCTCAAATCTTTAAACTTCATTTTAAGATTTCTGTTGAAATATCTTCTCTTAACGTAGGTGCCACTCAAATGTAAAATACTATGAATTTGTCAAGACTAAAATCAAATGTATTTTCACAGAATGAATATTCTATTTAATTATGTTATATACTTGCTGTACTTTTTGCAATATTTTTTCTTTCTTCTTTTTCAAAATTTTATTGTGCTATTTTCTGTCCTCAATGTTATAAAAATACTTCACGGGTTTTTTGTTTAGCCTTATGGCATAAAAGATGAAAACATGAAACTTTCTGACATCTTTTGCCTTGGTGACTTACCAGTAAACTATCCAGTAAACATGTTGTGGCTACAACCAAACGACAAGTTTATATTATTGTTAACTGGGAATGGACACCATGACGGGTCGTTTTGAAATTTAAACAGATGTAAAATATTTAAATTTCAGGATATCGCAAGTTCTCTCCTCCTATGTGTGCAAAATATTTATGAAAACTGTATGTACGTAATTTTTACGTTATTGGATGACCCAAAGGTCGAGGTACTTTGACGTAGGGTTAACCACTTACCTTGTGAAAACACTATCTAGAAAACGATTCTAGTTAAATATTTTCTCAAAGTCACTCTTTGGAAGACAGGCCTTGATTTGACTTTCGTATGCGAATATATTTCCAACGCTCTATAATCGAAGTCTGTCCAACGCAATTAAGGCAATTGTAATATTTCTGATTTTAATAACAGATAAAAATATGTCTCACAACACGATTACTTTATGTTTATCTTATTATTCGGCGTTTTTTGTTTTTTTTTTTTTTTTTTGTTTTTTTGTTTTTTTTTTTTTTTTTTTTTTTTTTGCTTTTTTTTTGTTTTTGCTTTTGTTTTTGTATATAATAGGATAATCCCGCAATGCCACAAGTAACTGGTAGTATTTAACATCGATCAGTAAATACGGACTAGTGCATTATATTTAAGGTCTGAAATTAGGTCTTTCTAACTCATACAGCTCCTAAGAAAACTTAATGGGAAGCGTAAAAACTGGTTTGCAATGTCAATACCAAGTATTATCACAAACTTGTTGCCTTAAAACGGCACATGATGAAAACACCACCAGAATATCCATAGACATTTCGAAAAGAAACGAGTCGTATCTTGTGAGCTGTGTTAAAAATGTACTCGTAGCTGAAAGGTGCTGCGTTACCTCAAAAAAGAACTTTTCACAACGTTTTCATTTGTCGTGTTGATTCCTTTAAAAACATTGTGTTTCAAGATTAAAAATAAGTGTGATGTAATGTAATTTGTTTTAAATAGTGGACGATAATAAACAAATTGTTGCGTTCGGATTCCTCTTTCCAATTATGACGGTGTCGTTTCGGTTGTAACTTTATGATCACGATAAGCCAAATCATATTTTCGGATCTTTCAGACGGAGGTGTCGTTTCGACTTCAAATTCTTTCGTTAAATTATAAAGAAATGATGTGGGAAAACATCAAAATTCTAATTTTCTTTCAACATGCATAATTTCGAATTTTAAAAAGCCATCATATGATCTGTTAAAAACTATTTAACGTTTTATTCAGCCCCTTTAATAGCCAAACTGTGAATATGTTTATGGTTAAAGGGAATTTTGTTGAATTTTGTAATTTTTTGCTATCATTTCTTTTTTCCTTATGCCGAATGAATTCAGTCAAAACGCATAAACTTTTCGACAAATGTCTAAGTACGAATCCACTTGGAAGGGAAAAACATCAAATTTCTATTTTTCTTTCAACATGCACATATTCGTATTTAAAAAGCCTCCACATGATCTTTTAAAAACTATTTTACATGTAATTAGCCCCTTTAAAAGCCAGCTTGTGAGTATGTTTCTGGTAAAATGGAATTTTATTAATTTTTGTCAGTTTTTTTCTATCATTTTTTTACATCATTTCTAAATCGAAATCGGTCAAAACGCAAAAACTTTTCGGCAAAAGCCTAAGTAGGAATCCGCTTGGAATCAGCTACCGGTATCGGAGCAACCATCATCCCGAAAAATCGTATTTATTTATTTATTTATAATAAATGCAATAGGTTGCAAAGGGAAGTCACAAAAAAAAGAGAAAGAAATACGGCAGTTACCATTGCCTTATTTTCATGGTATTTTTAGACATTTAGGCAACAAAAATGTTCTTTTACACTTTTAACAACTTATGTAACCCCCTCGAGCTTCATTGACAAGTATTTACTTGGTAGTTCTGTTTAATATGGAGTTTCATGGGATTCTTTCAGAAGAAGCTCAATAAAAGGTTGAAGTAAATGTTCTTCGAATACCTAATTGTATATTTCTTGTTTAACCCGATCTGACTAAAGTCAGGAGGGGCATTATGTTTTTGACAGGTCCGTCCGTCATTCTGTGCGTCACGTTATGAGGGAACGCCATATCTCAAGTTCTACCATTCAGATTTCGATCAAATATGGTACATAGCTTCTATATGTAATGTTCTGATTTGGTTTTGGTGACCTTGCGCCTTTGTTCAAGGTCACTGTGGGGCTTTGAAACTTGACATGGGATTTCCCATACCAAATGGTTTGTAAACACCATATTTCAAGTTCTAATTGTATTTATACCAAACCTACTGTGTAGCTTTTATATATAATGTACTAGAACTGACTAGGATTTGGTGACCTTGCGTCATTGTTCAAGATCGCTGCCTGACTTTTAAATCTTACATGTGATTTCCTATACCAAGTGCTTTTGAGAAAAAAAACAGCAGCGATTATATGCCGAATGGCTATGTAAGTCTGTTTCGCGCTGACCTATGTTACATTGTCAGCACCGAACAGCAGGCGGTGTCGCAGCGCATGTTAGAGATCTTACATGCAGTGCTGTTTTATACTCATTCCTCACCCGAAGTACAAACAGTAACACTTAATGTTCCAGCAAATGGGCGACAAACTCTTACAGTTGTAGTGTATGGCTCGATCACGTTTACGCTCGAGAGGCTTATGCAGAGTGTGGAACATTTGATTGTCACTGTAGTGATCATGGCTGGGTTGTTGTGAAGTACAATAGTTAAACTTTTTGACCGGACATGAAGATACAATGCTCTCTCATCACATAGGGTTAATGCCTATCTCTGTGAATACGGATATATGATGTACAAATGAAGACTATCAAGTGAGATGTTGCTGTAAACGACTTAACACGCCTCTTGAAAATGTGATACGTATCGTGAAATCGATGTCTGCTTCCACAAACCTACTCTGTCAAGTTTCACCAAATTTCTCATGACGTGATCTGCATATTTACTGCGACTGTTTTTGAAAAGGATGGACATTAATGCAAGTTTACGACATTATTTAGTTGTGTGTTTTACATCACATTAAAGCCGCCGTTAAGTAAATTATGATTATGATTAACAGTTACTACTTTATTGTGAAGGTTTCTGCTACTTTGGTCATAAATGTTTTACATCAATGTGAGACACCCCCTTAGAACCGCAAAGTGTTCACTGTGCGTGAATGTTCAATGAAAAGACGTCCACTTAACGGCAGTTAACAAAGACATGGGCAATGAGTGCAGATACAAAAGTACATATATAAATATAAATATAAATTTCTTACTTGAGTGGACATGTGTGACTATACAATTTGCTTTCAGTTTTTGGTAATTATAATTTTTGTAGTTGAAAAGATATCTAGACAAGTGTTCTCCTGAAAATCCCCACTCCGCAAAAAATATGGCAGTTTGGTCGAGGCATCCGTGTTCCAACGGACACATTTCTAGTTGTTTCTTACTTTTATAACAATTTTTTTTCTATCTCTTCGTGAACAGTGGAGGTATCTGGCTCCGCGTTTTGACGACAAAAAGATGATCGGAGCTAAAATTAGGGGACAATGTCCCAACATTGATAAGGTTTTTTTAAACCCCATAGAAGGATCCCACTTCAACTGCACTTTTCTAAGCTTAAAATGATTCAAAGCCTGACTCAATAAAATTTGAAAAATTAAATTTTGAGCTGGGTCGCGTTGGCAAGTTCAGTGCCAATAAATTTGAATAAAAAAAACGTTATCTGAATTGGATAATGGACCGGCGTTCAGTTACTTAACCCATGTTCACGGGAAAATCGGGCAATTCTTATATTCTTTTGTTCACAAAGTTTTATCCATACTGTGAATAGTTACACCTCAGGCAGTTTTGGGTGCAGTTATTATGTAACCGTATCTGCGCCGAGATACAGATCACCTAATCACATTGAGACAATAAATACATTTGTTCTTGTTTTTCAGAACGTTGATATAATACACCGTCACCGAGGCGCAAGATGAATTTCCTGTTAAGGTTTCAGACAAAGCCTGGGTTGTTCATAAAGAGAACTCAGATTTACCTACATCAAGTGGGGTCACTGAAATGTGCATCTAATCTTGGGAGAGATCTGTTATGGATATCGGCACGGACACAAATTTTACGTTGGGGGAGAGGAATTTTGGGTAATTTCATGCGGCGCTTTGGTAGGACAAGTGCCATATGCAAAACTAATAAACCCGTACGATTTAGTCATTTCTGCCTAGTTGCATTTTCACCTCTTTCATTTTTTAAAAGAAAATCCGATAGCGAAAATAACGTTTTGTCACCAGAAATTCTATCCAATATACCAAAAGAGGTTTTCAAAAAAGACATTTTTAAAAACAAGTCTGCGTCAAATGTTTTGAAGAGATTATTTACAAAGATATGGGACTGCTTTCGAATCAGCCTGCGTTTTTTGTACATAGTGTGTTTATTCAGCCCCTTTTTATGGACGTACCCGCTGACATACCTGTCGTCATCCGTAAACACCCTCTGGCTACACGCCATGCTGTGGGCGCTGGAAAGCGCTGGGCCGACTTTTATAAAACTCGGCCAGTGGATTGCGACCCGGCGGGATATATTCTCGGCGGACCTCTGTGAACTGTTCTCGAAGCTCCACGACAGTACACACATACACTCGTGGTATATCACCAAGAAGAAGCTGAGGAAGGCGTTTGGCAAGAGGTGGCGTTTGCTGTTTGAGAAGTTTGAAGAAGTGCCCATTGGTAGCGGCTGTGTTGGACAGGTCGGTTTTTCATGTGTAGTTAATGATAAAAAGTAAACTCATTAAATATTCAAGTGACATTTTTAAGTATTTTTGAGTAGTTTATTTTGAGAAGTGTCCCTTGCAATACACGGATTAACCCAGTTCCAACATTGCCTGTAATATATACATGAATTTATGTGACGAAATAACAAGAGAAGCATTTTAACAAACAACGTTCGACTTTCTTATTTCTCATATTAAACTCGTGAAACACTATAAGTATAAATTTTACCTGGAACTGTGGCTATTGTAGATATCAGAGTTCGAGATAAGTGGGTTCCACTGTATTCTGTATTTTGGTTGTATGAGTGCTCGTGTTTTGGGCAGGTGCACCGTGCCTATATGTGTAGTGATATGATTCCGGACGAGTCTATTGTACAAGAGGTGCTGAGCTTGGATGAGTCCGGTGAACCGGAAATCGACTTTGCGGAAGGTAGGAAAGTCGGTTGTATTTAAGTTAACACCCGGCGCCGCCCCCTTCCTCCAACCATCCCCGATCCCGTATGAATTTCAGTTAATAAATGTTGTGTTATAATTTAAAGTTTAAACAGATCACGTTATTTTAAAAGCGAGGCGTTGCAGCAGTCAACGGTTGAGTTAAGCCTTGAGGTAAGGACACATCCGGCCTTGGTCTGTTGTCTTTGCTCGAAGTTCCCACAACAGCTGCTGTATATATTCAGACAGAAGTGGTAGTGGTGTTAGTACGTAGGACAGAGGCATGTGTTGAATGACAGACAAACCGTGTTTCCGCTGTACTATGTAGGACAGAGGGCTGTATTGAATGGCAGACAAACCATGTTTCCGCTGTGTTCTCATTTGTAGGTTTAGAAGTTGTGGGATTACACCGTGTGGATGAGTATGTTCATAGAAAGGAGGAGACAGAAATGGAAAAAGAAAAAGAAGAGAGAAGAAAAGTCAAAATGTCTCCGCCGCTTACGTCACAGAGCGGGACTACGGACGCAGATAGCCCAGCAACTGGCGGTCAGCAACTCCAGGCCAAACAAGCTGATTATCCCAATGAAGAGATTGAGATTGTGAAGCGTTTGGACTCCTCCGAGCCTATCCCAATGGGAGAAGTGACACTGATACCCGTGGCAGTTAAGGTGTGTGTTTTACTCTGTGTCTGCATTGATCAGAAAACGTTTATCATAGCACTCTAGGTCTATCATGTGACTGAATTAAGCCGTCAGGGTGGAGAGAAGCAATTGTTTGGGGAAGTTCCCACGGGTTATGTTTGTGTGTTTTAGGTGCTACATCCAGGCATATATCGTCACGTGCAGAGAGACCTGACAATCTTGCGCTTCTTTGCCCGACTGCTGGAAACTCTGTTTCCGAAGACCAAGTGGCTCAGTGCTCGTGAGGCCGTGGAAGAATTTGCAGATCTCCTCACACGACAGGTGAAGCTTGAAACGAAAAAAATCACCCAAAACCCTCCCACTAAAAAATTAGGCTGGAGTGGTATTCTGCTCTGTCCTTATATTTAAGGACGTCCTTATTCTGAGATTAGATGGTTCATCCTTACTTTTTATCCTTATTTTTAAAAGACTTTGTTAAGTTTGAGGATAGAGCAGAATAGCTTTTTTATCCTTATTTATAAAAATAAGGACATCCTTAAAAATAAGGACAGAGCAGAATACGGCTCCTGGTCTCTAAAAGCACGCTTTTGTTGGTTGTAGGATGGACCTCTGTCCAAACGTTATCTGGATTTAATCATTCGAGTCATGTCAGATTGTGACACTTATGATGGACATTTTTGTATCATCCACTTAATTTTAAAACGAGAATCATTTAAATGCCAGCCAATAACCAATATTAACTCATATTTGTTTAAAAAAAAACACAAAAGATTGATTAAATAGCTGTTAAAGTACTAAACAAAGATCCATTAGACAGAAATATATTTCAGATTGACCTGCGGTATGAAGCTGATTGCTTGGAAAAATTTGGCGAGAATTTTGAAAATAATCCGAACATACGCTTTCCCAAGCCGATCAGACCCTACTGTAAGCGAGACGTCCTTGTGGAAACACTGGAGGTGAGGCTTGCCTGCGCAAGTATTGTTTTCAAAAATAGTGTGGCCTGGGGGATGTT
This sequence comes from Protula sp. h YS-2021, assembly GCA_949752745.1. Classification (NCBI taxonomy): domain Eukaryota; kingdom Metazoa; phylum Annelida; class Polychaeta; order Sabellida; family Serpulidae; genus Protula; species Protula sp. h YS-2021. The sequence continues at coordinate 80,231,355 of OX457025.1, read as the reverse complement.
ACTTTCGCCGGTGCCATGGCCAAGGGCCCCAAGGTGTAGTGTTTAAACTGCCAGTATTTTAGGATCAGTTGTCGTGATCTCCTACTTCTTACAATATTCAGTATTTGTCTATATTGCAGTTGATAATTTTCTTGATGCAGTTGGTTGGTATCATTATTAACAGTATTGTTATTTATTGTTGTTGTAATTAATATTATTGTTGTAATCGTGGTCAAGTTGACATATTTCTAGTTTGTGTAGTAGTTTGACAGATGATATCTCCCGGTTAAGGGAAAAGATCGAGCCAGTCTTGCTTATGGTTAAAACCATCTATGGTTTGAAAATTCAAAATTGGAGTAGTCGCGGCGTGACTGTAAGCTTACGTTTTTGCTGTTTATAAAGGAAGGAGAACCAATCAAACATTTTCTCAGGGAGGAGAGAGAGGAAGAGTTTGCGGACCACACGCTTCTGGTGACCAGGAATTCCTTAAAGCAAATACTGGCTTCTTATGGCATCAATGCTTTACTACAAATGGTAAGCAAGGCAGCTGTTTGTTTATTATATGTCTCCCGCCAAGGAGACATATATAGCATTTGGTGTGTCCGTCCGTCCGTCCGTCTGTCCGCAGTGAGTTCTTATGAAATTAATGAGTCGATTTTTCTCAAAACATACATACATATTGGGGTACATGTCTAGATGATGCCCGTGTTATTTTTTTTTTCGTTTCCTCAAAAATTTTATTTTTGGCAAATTTTTTAACACAGAGAGGGGGGGATGGGTTTGGTGCATTTTTTTCACTTTGGCAGGCTAAATCTCCAAAACAGTTTGTTGGATTAGGCTGAAACGTGGCAAGAATAACACACATATAGTGCAAATGTTTACTGTGAAGTTTTACTTCATTTCCGCTGAAAATGTATTTTGGGCGAATTTTTAAATTTTTTATTTTTAACTTTTTTGGCCATATTGTTGCGATATCTCCGAAACGGTTTGTTGGATTAGGCTGAAACGTGGCAAGAATAACTCACATACATTGCAAATATTTACTGCGAAGTTTCTTTTCATTTCCGTTGAAAATGTATTTTTGGCGATTTTTTTAATTTTTGAATTTTAACTTTTTTGACCATACTGTTGCGATATTTCCGAAACAGTTTGTTGGATTAGGCTGAAACGTGGCAAGAATAACCCACATATAGTGCAAGTGTTTACTGCGAAGTTTCTTTTCATTTCAATTGAAAATGTATTTTTGGCGATTTTTTTAATTTTTGAATTTTATCTTTTTTGGCCATATTGTTGCGATATCTCCGAAACGGTTTGTTGCATTAGGCTGAAACTTGGCAGGAAGAACTCACAAAACGTGTAAATGTTTACTGCGAAGTTTTTCTTTAATTCCGTTGAAATTGTATTTTTGGCGAATTTTTCAATTATTGATTTTTAACTTTTTTGGCCATAATTGTTGCGATGTCTCCGAAACAGTTTGTTGGATTAGGCTGAAACATGACAAGAAGAACCAGTATGTAGTGGAAATGTTTACTGCGAAGTTTTTCTTCATTTTCTGTAAAAATATATTTTTGGCGATTTTTTCAATTTTTTGGGCTCGCCAATATTGGGGTACATGTCTAGATGATGCCCGTGTTATTTTTTTTCGTTTCCTCAAAAATTCTATTTTTGGCAAACTTTTGAACATGGGGGGGGGGGGGGGGGGGTTCGTGCATTTTTTTCACTTTGGCAGGCTAAATCTCCAAAGCAGTTTTTGGATTAGGCTGAAACGTGGCAAGAATAACACACATATAGTGCAAATGTTTACTGCGAAGTTTCTTTTCATTTCCATTGAAAATGTATTTTTGGCGATTTTTTTAATTTTTGAATTTTATCTTTTTTGGCCATATTGCTGCGATATCTCCGAAACGGTTTGTTGCATTAGGCTGAAACTTGGCAGGAAGAACTCACAAAACGTGTAAATGTTTACTGCGAAGTTTTTCTTTATTTCCGTTGAAAATGTATTTTTGGCGAATTTTTCAATTATTGATTTTTAACTTTTTTGGCCATAATTGTTGCGATGTCACGGAAACAGTTTGTTGGATTAGGCTGAAACATGACAAGAAGAACCCGTATGTAGTGGAAATGTTTACTGCGAAGTTTTTCTTCATTCTCTGTAAAAATGTATTTTCGGTGATTTTTTTCAATTTTTTGGGCTCGCCAATGTTGTACTTTTAAGCCAGGATTTTTTTTCCACGTGACTGATTGGGGGCGGGGGAGACATATCCGTTTTTGTTTTAGCAAAAAACACTGGCCAGTCTAGTTGAAATAGTTGCAGTTTGATTGCTTCGTATGTGTGTTTTTAGTGCCCCGCCGGGGGACTATAGTTTTCGGGTTTGTCTGTCCGTCCGTCCGTCTGTCTGTCGACACTTTCTTTGTTAACACACTCAAGCCTACATTTTTTAACCGATTGTTAAGATATTGTATATATGGGTAGTACTGGAACGAACAAGGATAGGTATTGTAAATGAGCCATGTCGGCCCAAGGACATTGGCCCAGCTGAACTTCACAAATTTTCCCAATCCTTACTCAGTCGAATTAGTTTGTTAACACACTCAAGCCTACATTTTTCCACCGATTGTTAAGATATTGTATGTATGGGTAGTACTGGAACGAACAAGGATCGGTATTGTAAGTGAGCCATGTCGGCCCAAGAACATTGGCCCAGCTGAACTTCACAAATTTTCCCAATCCTTACTCAGTCGAATGAGTTTGTTAACACACTAGAGCCTACATTTCTGGTTCGATTGTTGAAATCGTTTAGAGATAGGAACTATTTTAACCAACAAAGGTCGGTATTGTACATGAGCCCTGTCGGCTCAAGGACATTGGCCCAGCTGAACTTCAGAAATTTTTACAACCCTATCATACTGGAATAAGTTTGTTAACACACTTAAGCCTACATTTCTGCATCGATTGACAAGATATCTTAACTATGAGTAGTATTGGAACCAACAAGGTTTGGTATTGTAAATGAGCCATGTCGGCCCAAGGACATTGACCCAGCTGAACTTCACAAATTTTTTCAATCCTTACTCAGTTGAATGAGTTTGTTAACACACTCAAGCCTACATTTCTGGATCGATTGTTGAAATCTTTTAGATATAGGAAGTATTGGAACCAAAAAAGGTTGGTATTATAAAGGAGCCCTGTCGGCTCAAGGACATTGGCCCAGCTGAACTTCAGAAAATTTCACAACCCTTACATACTGCAATGAGTTTGTTAACACACTCAAGCCTACATTTTTTTAAACAATTGGTAAAATGTTATACACATAGGTAGTATGGATGGTAACAAGAATTGGTACTGTAAATGAGCCATGTTGGCCCAAGGACATTGGCCCAGCTGGAATTTTAAAATCCACGAATATGATACGAAGGGTTGTAGTCCAACCTAACAAAATCAAATACTGGGATTGTATGCCGGCGGGGGACATAGTCAGTTTCACTGACCAACTTGTTATTTCTATTTATTACTTTTCTGTGCAGTTTATTTAATTGACAAATAATGTGAATTGTTTATGGGGAATTGTTCCTGTTTACTGTGTTATGTGTATGTTTTGTTTGTTTTTACTTCAGGTTTTTGTCCACAATTTCGTGCACGGAGACCTCCATCCGGGGAATATTTTGGTGCAGAATGCCGACAGTTACACACCTCAGGTAGCAGTCTATAAACACATGCACCTGCTAGAGTAATTTACATTGCCAAGTGTTACAGACGCACATAGGAAAAGAAAAAAACCTGACGGCTGGCGAGTCCACACTGGTTGATCCAACGGGCGGGAGCCGTTAAAACATCGGCCGACTGAATACATTTAGGTGTAATTGAGAATTAGGTAGAAAAAGGCTCAAATGGGACTGTATTGGAAAATTCATGGCAAAACTCATGCCTCACGACTGCGTCGACTAAAAAACCCAATGTTTGGGGTGTCCGTCCCGATTAGGCAAACTTTTAATCTAATTTTGAATATTACACATGCAGGTGTTGGATAATCTTTGTGGGTAACTTAAAAGAAGTGTTGGTTTCAGGATGAAAGCAAGCTGATAGCTGTGGACGTGTGCGACACTGTGATATTGCAGACGAAGCCCGTGGAGTGCCCGCTCCGCCTCGTCCTGCTCGATGTGGGCATCTCCAACTCGCTGCAGCCGCAGGATCTCAACAACTTACGCGCCGTTATCACCGCTGTCGTTCTAGGCGAGGTGCGCTCCTGCGTAACACTGTCGTGTCTCAAGTATATAGGAAATTGTTTTGCACGTGTGGTACATTCATGTGTTAATGGGTGTTAACGTCTCTTGCATGATCAATAATGACTTTTTTTCGATTCAGTTTGAAGGTTCGGTTTAAAACCTAACGAGGCATTATAGATGGAATCGATTTCGCCGTCATATGTTTATTTTTTGCCATCATATGTTCATGTTTCGCCCTCATTTATTCATATTTCGCCATCGTCTGTTCATGTTTCGCCCTCATATGCTCTTAGTTTGCCCTCATATGTTCATATTTCGCCATCATATGTTCATATTTCGCCTTCGTATTTTCATATTTTGCCTCGTATGGTAATCTGCGAAATGTCAAAATTTAAAATCCATTTAAGCCCCGTTCATATTACTGTAGTTTATTCCCCACAGGTAGAACCTTGTGTGGGTCTGTTATCAACAGCTTGTTAACACGATAACTTAAAAACTGCTGCAAGGATTTTAATGAAACTTGGTATGTGGCTTCCATGGGAACAAACACAGATCGGTATTGTAAATGGGCAAGGTTCGTCCAAGGAAAATGCACCAACTGGACTTGGAAAAGTTCAGCTCTTGATTGACTATTGATGCCGTGTTTAACTGATGGAGGTGGGGGGGGGGGTCTGTGGGGAATATGTGGACTATGCACACTGCTCTAGTTTATCATTGATAACATCACTGAAGTCATTCCTTGACGGCAAGATGTTCGTGCTGCAATGGGTCAGATTCATTAAGAACATGGTTTGATAAATGCAAAAGAAGATCCTAGTGTTCTGTATACTTTTTGGGTTACGTTTCGTATTTGGTGAGAAGCTGTGGGCAGCATTTTGCTTTCAGTAGAAAAAAATAAAGTAAGGAAGTCTTCTTACTTATAAGGGAACATAATGAGGAATGACGTATACAGACAAGTGATGTTTTCGTTCGGAGTCCAAAACTAATTCATGAACACCAATGCAAGTTGTTTTGATTGAATACTGAATACTGAACTTCGAAACATGACGGTTTTGTATGAGATTTGCAGACAAAGTTGCTGTCATTAACAGATGTTGAAATACCCATTTACACAGGATGAAAAAGTGGCTGAGTTGATGTTAAAACATGCCAGATACCAGGACTGCCCAAACGCGGAAGGCTTCAAGTCCGATATGGCTTCTGTCGTGAAGAAATTCCGGACAAGCTCTCTCACGCTTGGCAAAGTAAGACTTTGTCTCTAACAATAGAGTCAGTGCTGTCAAGTGCGAGTTAAGTGCACGATGAAGCGAATACATGGTAATAACATTGCGATTATATGTGCGATATTTGATGAATTGATATTTTAAATTATAAAATTAGGTCATAATCTTACACCTCAAATCCTCAAAGGTATGTGCTTAGAAGACCGATTAAAGTTAAATTTTAAGTGAAACTATGCTTTGAGTTAACTTCCCACGTGACTCTTTATTGTTAGTTAGCCCAGTCTAGTTCTTTAGCTAAAACGCGTTACTAGTTGATTATTTGGTGGTTTATTTTAGGTTCAAGTTGGAGAACTACTTTCACAAGTGTTCAGCACCTGCTGTCATCACCGCGTTAAAATGGAAAGTAACTTTGCGTCCATTTTGTTAGCCATATTTGTCCTGGAAGGCATCGGGCGGTCATTGGATCCAGGACTGGATATACTGGACGAAGCGAAACTCATCCTTTTTTCTAAACCGTAGCATTTGAAAAAGGCCGAGACAATACCGAGGAGTATTATTGAGAAAGTGTTATGCATTGATGTTAAGGCATTGCGCGTATTGATTTTTATGCATTGCGCGCATTGATATTAAGGCATTGCGCGCATTGATATTAAGGCAGTGCGCGGATTGATACTGATGTAGTGATGGAACCAATAGCACGTTATCTCAGGCTCATCCACAAGTTCAGTATTCGTGTGTCATTATATGAAATCAGTGAGTTCTGAACACGCCTTCCAGGTTCGCATGTAAAGAATTTGCCATTGCGTGTAACGCTACCATGACAATAATAAGTGTGCTGATGTCGGCCGCATTTCCCACACGTGTTTTGTGCGGCTGAATTTTTGCGGGGCTGTGTCTTTGGAACGTACTTGAATTTTGCTAGTGTGGACCCGCTTTCGGGGATTTTGGGGTATATCACCCCAGCCTAGTTACGGACTTGCCAAAGTGATCTAGTATTGGTAAACATTGGTAGGTAAAGTGATCACACAGGGAAATAACCCTTGAGATTGGTGGGGGGAGAGGGGGTGGGAGTCTGTTGATAAACAACAACACTTGTGCTTGTAATAAAAGTGTCATAGTAGACTAATGCTTTTATTTGCCTCAAGCCCACCCTGGTGAGAAGTACACGTATTCAACTATTCTACGTTCTACACGCTGAGTGTATTTCAGTTCCTGCAATGCCTGTGTAGTTAAATATACATGCACATATTTTTATATATCGCAGTATTTTATTTTTTAATATCCTGGTCAAGCTTTTAAAATCCACTTTTGCAATATTACATTTTTAGTTGCAAACAGCAGCTTATATCTGACCGGTTTAAAACACGAGATTTCTATTTAATTTTGACAGATGTGAAAGAAACATCGGTGTAACTTCACCATTAGACTAAAAATCCGCGACTCTTAGCCACAGAAAATGAATTAAAAAAATAACGACCTTCCAAAGTCACTCCACCGGCAAGCGCTTAATGCTATGAACTTCACTCCAGGAAGAAATTTCCAAGATAAAGTTGTCGAAGAATTTGCAGTTGAAATACAAAAAAAGTTCAAAGTAGAGTGTCATAAATTGGTCGTAGTCTATAAAAATACATTAAACCATCCTTCATGACGTATCCTACTCCGAAAAACGCTCTTTAGTGTATATAATCTCCTGTGTAAAAACTAATATTTATCTGTCCATTTTGCTCATACAACACTCCTCTTTGATTATGCGCTCCTCGAGTAGTGTGAATAGGGTATAATTGGACATATTTTTCTCGTTTTGCGCTATACCCTAGTGTAATCCAAAATACAGAAACCACATTGAACACACTGACTGTGAAATGCCAATTACCCCCAAAACAAACCGCTCTAAAACTTGTTCGCAGAGAATCGGTTCCCGCTGAAATTATGCAACACACCATTGAGTCTGTTGGTCTGAAATGACGGTAAGAACGCTTTGTTTTTATTGCCAGCATACGGGACGCTCAGCCCCTCTCCACCCAACGACTGGGGTGGCGGTTTATAAGGCTTATTCTCAAATTTATCCCAGGCGATTTTCTTAAATATCGCCGCTTGAGTTTCTGGTAGCGCATGCACCATTTTATAGAAGAGTCCCTTGGGGTTTTGTAGAAGCGTGTGAGGAGGATCGAACTCCCGTACCTTGCCGTCGTGGAGAACCTGAAAAAAAAAACAGCAAACAAATTATAACGCCCTCTAATGGCTATTTGTGCAATAATTTTAGATTTGCTGGAGATTCCTTTATTTCATTCGCAGATCCAGGATTTTACCAAGGTGTGAGTAGGGAGAGAGTTATCACATAGTTTTTGTTCCAGATCACAGAGTTGAAGGATGCATGATCCCGGGCAAGGGGGAGGGGGGGTTAACTTATCTGGAGCCACCAAAGGTTAAGCTGTTCATCAGCAGTACATTTCAGAAAAATGTGGTCCACAGTTTTGAGAAGTTTTAAAATAAGATTACTCAAAATAGAAAATGAAGCGTTCGGATGAAACATCGGACAAAATTTCAACAGATAACTTAAAATGTAAACATGTAATTCCACGAGCGGCCAGTTTATAAACTGCACTACGGCGTTCCGGTCAGGTTTTCGACTAATAGCAAATTTTCCCGTAATTTCGCTTTCCAGCTTTCATACTGTTATGAGCTTGCTGAATTCTGAATAGTAAAAATATATATTCTTGCATATATTTTGAAATTTCTGCGTATGTTATAATATCTGTAGGCCGGCAGCGCGAACGCTGAGTATGTTATATTCGCACTCGTGTGGTTTTTGATTGCTTACCATGGTTCTATCGGTGTCAATGACAGAGTTAAGTCTTTGCGCTAGGGTTATCACAGTAGAATTTTTAAATTTTGTGCAGAGAATGTGGTGAATCAGCCGTTCACATCTGCAACAAAGAAAGGTTTCCTTTATTTTATTTATTTATTTATTTATTTATTTATTTATTTTTGCATTGTCGCAACTCTGAAATAATTAGCAGATATTGACTTACTCTGAGTCAACATGAAGTATTGTTACGTGACTTAGGGAAATGCTGTAATCTGGGGACATGCTAATTGGTCGATTCCCAAGTTAATAATTTTTTCAAAAATCGTTAGCAATTGCTGTTGCTTGTAATCAAAATGCCAATTAAGTCAGGTAACAAACATATATTGATTTATTTCGAGTCAACACGAAGATATTATTAACCTGTTACGAAAATGTTGACCTTAAGTCGATATTTTCATAACAATACTTTACGCTGACTGAAAATAAGTCAATATCTGCGAATTTTATCCAGAGAGAAATATTGACTTTAAGTTCAACATCTGCTCAACCGGTCTTCATGCTCACCTAAAATAAGTCAATATATGCTTTATTGCACGACTTCATTGACATTTCATTGCAAATAACTGCAATATCTGTAGACTTCAGTGTTCCAGTCAACATTGAAAAATTACTGACTTGGGATTTGACCAGTCAGATTACAGCAAGCACGCAAGTCATATAATAATTAAATTTAATCCTCGTTATAATTAATGAGAATCGGTAAGACAAACATGAAGACAAACTAGATATCGCGTATTTTGGAGATGGGCGACTTTCAGTAGCGCGATTTCCTTTATTAACAACTTGTTTTCACATGCTACAGCGTACCTCTTCTCTATAATGGACGGCGTTTCTTCAAATATAAGCACCTTACTTGGGCGTAGCAAACAACGAGCTAGGGACAGAAGCTGTCTGGAAATACAAAGAAGTGTATTAAGTCATTTCATGTTCTAAATATGTAAGCATATAATGTTTAATTTCGGCATTAGCTATTACCTTCCACTGCCGGACAAAACACATCAGTATATAACCGTTCAGTAAAGACGACAAGCGTACTTCATTCTGTTTGAAAAATAGCCTGGTATTATAGAAAGAGCGCTCTTAGGTTGTTTATTCATCTGGCTCACCTTTCCCCGAGAGTGAAGTTATTGCCATAATCGACCATCTCTGCGTACAGTTTTCCGGGCAGATTTTCAACCTTGTCTTTTAGTTGCACTGCTTCCAGGGCCTTCCATAACAGTACATCTGGATGGCGATTGTAAGGATCCAGATTTCTGCGCATGCTTCCACCGAATAACGCCGGATCCTGCAACATTTACAGTTTTCGCGATTATCTTTCTGGATTTAATTTGTCTTCGCTGGTAATCGAGGTGCTAGTTTAAACCCCTTCTGCACAAAATATCTTTAAAAACAATGTTGGACAATGTCGACCAGCTTTTAAGTATTTATACCACGAGTAAATAGTATTAACTTTTTTGAAGTCCTTATAAAGTCCCCTAAAAACAATTAATCTGAAGACTACTTCAATGCATCCTTAATGCCTAAAGCCTGAAATACTATACGTTTCATCCTTTATTGGTGGGACATGTACCTGAGAAATAACCGAGATTCTTTCTCTGAGGTCTTGCAGACCAAGGTCACAAATATCCAAGCCGTCTATTCTAATGGTTCCTCTGGGTTCTATAAATCGCAATAAAGCTGCCACCAAAGCACGTTTACACACTTCCGGTCTGCCAATAACTCCGACCTGTAAAGTATCCGCAAGCCACAATTAAAGTATTATGCAAACTAACCCAAATATATATTTTTAGGCTAGTTTAATCTTGGTCGATCGTGTTTAGTTCAGTTTCGATTGTTATTCAGTTTTAAATTGTTGGTTATTATTATCTCTATACAAGTATATGCCTCTTCACTTAACTTTATGCTCTTGATGCGAGAAAACAATAGAGTAACATGCCATCAGCTGTTCTGGAGATCAAACATATTAATATTTGACTTATTAAAATTCTCAAGCAATGTTCTCAAGAAAAATGTTGCACAAACCTTTTCTTCGGCTCTAAAACAGCACCACAGGTTTTTCAAGACGCGAGTATTATCTTCCCCATATACCAATGACACGCCCTCAAACGTCACAATACCGTACTGCGGCCACAGCAGGCCCGGCCGGCTCGTCGTTATCACTGGGCCTTCGGGCTTGATATTGGTATATTTGAGCATCCTCTCCATGCCCGCTATCTGAAATGGTACAGCAATATTCAAGTAAAGACAAAACCATAACAGCCTAGATTTCTACTAATACCCCTGATTAACGTTATACTTGAAAGTGTCAGATATAAAGTGACACTGCTATATCTTCTCGTCATAAACTGTGTCGTTGTAACGGGGCTATACTGCATGCCATTATCAGAGTTTTATTAACTCTGGAACAAACAAAAATCATCCCTTAATTCATTCATTTTTCACTTTTTTGAACAAAAGCTTTGTTAAGAGATAAGCTGATTAAGTTAAATTCAGTTAATTTTAACAGTGATAAATCTACCGAAAACAGCGCGAATGGAAGCGCACTTACTTGATGCTCGACCTCCACACTCTGGCGGGCGGACAACTGGAACAGCCCTAACAAATGCACGGCATAAACCAAAGCAATACCCAACAGGCCGGGATTTATATCTGAAAATAACCAAGACAGTGAGAAAATATAATATTATTTGATGAAAAGAATGGTTTGCGTCCGCCTCGACTAATGTGTGCAATTCCTTTAACTTTCAAAGGGGAAAATCTTGCTATGAAACCTAGACTGGTATATAAGTCGTTTTGTTATACCAAATAATGTACTTCTATTCTACTTCTAGATTCGTAATCAAATACTCTTCAGTTTTAAGCATTTCGGATCAGTGTTAGCAAAGACTATAAACTACTAAACAGTAAACAGTCTTTGGTGTTAGTGTTAGAGGTTAAGGCAAGCTTTCCAGCCAGGTTTGGGAGTAGAATCTGTTTACTTAAAGGGTAATGTCATTGGCGGATCCAGAGGGGGGAATATTTAGTGGTTTCAAGCCAGTCCCCCTCCCCCACATTCGACAAAAAATAGACTGTTGAACTTCGTGTTTTCACCGAAAATTGCTAATTAGCTAGTTCAAATCCTGGCAGCTAATATACTCACCATTGAAGTCCTTGGCCGCGACAGAAGAAAAGGCAAGCACGCAGATAAATACAATGTTGATGAGATCCATTCTGATGGCGAACCACCTGCAAGAAATAACTACTGCACTTACATATTTGTTGTTGAATTATTATATATAGATAAAGGTTAAAAAGAATGTTACTCAATTTTAAATTAAATGTTACATTCCGATGTAATTTGAGCAACAACGACCAGCTAGAACGCGTCCAGTATATATGTCCACACATTTCCAAAGTCTTCGAGTTGTGCGTGGTGTACCTTGATTGACCAGATCCAAACCTTTATAAAAGGTTGCAATTTCGCAACTGCTACCCATAACGTTGTTTCCAACGTTCACGGACCTCGAAAAAAAAAGACGTTGCTCACTTCGGAAATATGACTTTGTCAAGACAGCCACGAGCAAATACCAAAATTATACTATTACTAACCGAAACAGAAGCCGTGACAAGTTTTCAAAACTCTCCGAGCTCATCAACAATGTCTGTCAATTTCTTCACAACATCGCTTTTTCAACGTTTAGAGAGACGTTGCTCTACCAATGCCTAAGGTGCCCCTGCCCCCTCCCAACATCCTACCAATGTGACAGGAATGACGTTGTTTGACGTCCATAATTATCCATATACCGGCGTTATGTTGTGATGTCGAATCAGTGTATGCCACTTCTCATGTTTGTTCGGTGGACTGAACCATTGCTCGCGTGGAAAGTTGGTGAATGCGAACATCGCACGGCCTTCGTACCTGTGAGCAGCAATGTACACGTAACTGGAGGCCGTGTGGCGGTCTTGGTAGGTATCAAAGTAACGTAGAAAGCGGTCCTCGGCAGCGAATGAGCGCACCGTCCAGAGCCCCTCGATGCTGTTGGAGAGGTGCTGATACACCGGAGTCTTCGCTGTCAACAACACCATTACACTTTACATTTCTTCAATTTGTACGGTCTAAATAAATACTCAGATTTACTATCGTGTCTTCACTTCAGATCAGAATTTCATATTTTATTTTAGATCGTTCGTGTCCGACAGCCGACCTCTGTGGCGGTTCGGTCTGTTGTGTATAACACCTTTTTACTCCCCAGACCCACTGGGGATTCCTCGAAGATAGTACTCACAAAAGTGAGGAACTACTTTTTAAATAACCATCCGCTCTCGGTTCACACATAACAGATAGATCTGTCAAAAGTCAGCTGTTATATAACAACGATTTTAGATTTGTTCATCTTATCATCACAGGTAGCCACGCTATTAGCCTTTTTTCAAAATACAGCCTTAATTTCTATTTGCAGAAGTGTAAGCCCTTTCTCCGACCACACAGAAAGTTGTGACGTCATACAACATTTGTGAGCGTATACACACCGGCGTTTTCCAGGCGCTTGAGCTGTCTGGCTGTGCGCATGAAGTAGTGACGTAGCAGCAGTACCACTGGTATAAGCGGAGCTATACACATGATCATCCAGTAATTAGCAGCTGCCGCCAGGAAGAGTACTCCAAGCCCCAAGAACTGGAACTAACATATGAAAACAAAGTATGGATTCATTCGAAATAATGATAAAAAACAGGAAAAAAATTAAATTTATGAGGAAGGGGGGGGGGGGCTGTTGATTAGCTCCAGGCTTCGAAATGCTCTATGGAAAATTTCAGAGCCTAGGCGGCTGCTATATGTTGTTCACTTTCGGTCCAGCTATTTCAGTGAAACTTGGACAATGAGCTACCTCGCCTATCTCGGAAATAAATAAATAAACATGTAAAGAAATTTAAAAAAAAATGAATAATTAAAAACAAAAACGTCCGATCAAAATTCATCCTCCTCCCCAGACAATCTGTTGACTGTACATGCGGGGAACTAAGATTTACTTAAAAGGGGCGGGGTTTTCAATGGGGTGGGGTTGTGGATACTTCCTGCCACCGCTCCCCTCTAGCCCACGAAAAAGAATTCGCATGTTATGACATCAGACTACAGAAAATTTCGGTACATAAAGGCCTGGTGTAATAACAACCGTAACCGCCCTCCCTGATTCACAAGTGGTATGGGAGTATACCTGCACGACGTCAAAGAGACTGGCCGGCAGGGCGTCGTCCACGTAGTTCTGATCCCGTCCGAACCTACTCCAGATTTTACCTGTGAATACAAACACTATATTGATAAGAATCATTTCCTTTGCAAAAACCTATCGACATGAAAAAAGGCTGTCTAGTTTTACCGTGGGTTAATTACGTAAAGCCTGAGGTGCATGAAAATCCATAGCTCTTCGATGTTTCCTATATTGTTTGTATCCCATTTAAAGTTTGTAAAAATGATAAGAATGTTATGGGGATTACTTGCTGCCACGTGAAATTTGAGTTTTGAACAGGGATCGTACTTACCGACGGAATGCTTTTCAAAGAAATGCACAGGCGCACGAAGGATGCCGTAGAACATATCATCATGAAGAACACGACTCCCTCTGGCGGCGATAGCAGTGAACACAAATGAACGACATAGCGTCAGTGCTACAAATGCCACAAAAATGCCCACATATATGTACAAGTCAACTGTGGGCTGTGTGAATTTGACTGAGAACATTGGCAGAGCTGTAGGTGCGACAGTCGACGTCGCGTTGTCATTTGACGTCGGTTCATTGTCCTGACCTGCTTGCTTGACTGACCAGGTATATAACCACCAGTCACACAGAACAAAAGCAGCCTGTAAAAAATGTAGGATTAACAATCTACGTATAATCTAAATATCGATTTTAGACATTCTGCTTCGAGATCAGTTTGCGGATATTCTTTAAGTGTCCAAACGCAACATTTCTTAAACACAGATGCAAACCATGAAGAAAATTGCTACCAAATTACTACCATTTTTGCAACCTGCTTCTTTATCAACCTATAAATATTTAAATGCACAAAAATTTTTGCCTTAAGATCTCTAAACAAAAAAATTGGCTAAAATTTAATTTAAAAAATTCTCTTCTTCGCTTGAGGCCATATTCAAGAACAACAGGTTGAGAACGATCATCTACTCACTTGCGCAGATAAACAACACAGAGCGAATACGACGAGGCCACAGGGACCCCCGCCCACCCTGAAATAAGCCAGGTAGCTGCCCAGTTTGGGTGCGGGCTCACCCTCATCTTCTGTTGCAGATAACAACTCGCTATCACTCGCATCCTGTATAAAATTTGGCATTCAGCATACAGCGGGACGTTCAATAATCGGAGATGTGGCATGTTTTGGGTAAATGCTGTACTCTGATTGGTCTATTTCAAAGACAATAAGCTTTCAATGGTGACCGGAAGGCAACAGTCGATACATATTGCAGTAGTTTGTAACAAAAAGGTGGTTATGTCATGTAACAAAATATTTGTCAACATGAAGATAATGTTGATCATGCATTATGGAAATGCTGAGTATTTTTACTCGTCAAAAGTGCTTAATATTGGCTATAAATAAGTCAACGCCTGCTAAATATTATTTATTTTATTGTTTTTAATTGTTGTTAAAACTGTGTATACTATACAAAAACACAATGCTCAAAATTAAATTTGAAGCATCTTTGTAAATTAACTAAATCATTTTATGAAAAATGCACAGGACCTAATTTTTTTAATCAACACAAACTGTGCTATAATATATTAAGCTTCTGCACCCCATATATAGTTTGAGTTTAAAACTTACAACACAGTGATATAATTGTGGTAACAGTCCCGTCAAATACAGGCTACTTAGAAACAAGGTGGTTTTTACCTCAAACTGCAGCCAAATTTTATCCAGATGCTCCTGACTACTATAGAAGTGGTCCAGCCACAACTGCTGCCTCATAGATGGCGCCTCTGCGCTGTTGTCAACAACAATGGCGGGAGGCTGTACCGTCTGCTCTTTAATATTGCTACCAGTTATTTCTTCTAATTCAAAATCCGCCACGATTTCTCTGAAGTTCACGCCCTGTCGTTTTAGAGTGTTGTATGTACCAGAGTGCTCTATCTTACCCTGAAATTTTACAATGTATCAAGTTCTTTTTACAACAACAGCGAAAAAGTCTAAATTTCAGATGTAAAATGTTATCTTTATATTAAAATCAGCACTTTAAAACCCATTTTCACTTTCATCACTCGTCTAACATTGGTGCCGAATCAAGCAAATGTGTAAAGTCAGTGAAAGTGAATGACTCAATCCCCGAAACCCAATGTTGCTACAATAATCAAAATAAATGTCACCCTTCGAAATAAGTATCAATATGCAAAGTGCACTAACAATGTGTACCTGTTTTAGCATTATTATATGATCTGCTGCCTTTATAAATTTGTACTTCTGTGTTACAATAACTATAGTCCTTGTTGAAATGAGTCCACAAAAGCATCTGGAAAAGGCACAGAACATGAAGTTACTTGCAATGTAATGTTAGGTATTGTTCTTTCTGTTAGACACTGTACCCAGCAAACATTAAGACGTCAGAATGACGTCGGGTCGACGTCGTGACCCGACGTTTCCGACGTCGGACTGACGTGCCGGTCTTGGTTGTATATGAAATGGAACCGACGTCGGGTTTTCAAGGTCAGAATGACGTCGGGTTCCGACCTAAATCCGACGTCGGAACCGAGTCGGTTTTGGGTTGTATATGAAATTGGAACCGACGTCGGATTCAGACCTGAAACTGACTAGAGTTATATAATTAATAGATAATTAATTATTCAACTGCTGTTGTGAAATACAGATGAAATCACTTAATCGCATACCGGTTGACTGGTTAACTGCATATTATTCGCAAATCCCAAACCATTTCTAATGTTATCTATTGGAAATTCAACCGGATAATTGCATACCGCTTAATCGCATAAACTGGATAAACGCATAGCTTTTTCACGTTAAAATGGGAAGCACACCGGTTAATCTATCGTTTTATTTCGTAAAACGAGCTTTTACGAGTAAAAGCGCAATTCGCGTTCTCCACTTTTAATGGGATCCCTTCCAGTAATATTTACCACGCAAAATAAAAAAGAACTTTTTGAGGTACTGTTCAAGATACTCTAACCCTTCCATCCATCCTTTGGCCAATCAGAATGCCCGAGACGTCGTCTGCTAGTCTCGTATAAACGACATTCCCTTTTTAGCCCAAAAGGCGGAAAAACACGCCCAGGCTAGTTGGGGATGGATGGGACGGGTTAAAATCAAAGTTAAAAGTGGAGAACGCGAATTGCGCTTTTACTCGTAAAAGCTCGTTTTACGAAATAAAACGATAGTTTTACTTCGCAAAAGCTTTGAATTCGCTTATCTCCACTTTTAATGGGACTTGAGTCCGGAGCAGGGGAGCCTGCCATTCTTGAACTGCCCAAAAAGGTCGCGAATTACACTATGGCTTGTAAAAGCTCATTGCATGTAGGCGATGAGTGCTGTGCACTCGACGCAAAAGAAGAAATAAAACTTGTCAGCTAAGTTTCAATTCTTTAATGATTTCCTAAATAAAGTCCGGAGGCGCACCATTCCGGTCTTTCAACATAAGGTAAAATCGTAACAAAGTAAAAATATCACAGCAACTGTCAGTTGAGATGAGAAGGCTTCCAACCATGCCATCATCTTTTTTGAGAACTATCACCATCCCCCTCCAACCGCCCACCGGATGGATCCCTTCCTCAAGTTCTCACTATTCACTTGCTATGTATTGATGAACAATTAGGTTTATTTAGAAGTACTACAAAACGATCGTAAATCCATAGGAATTACGCAAATAAACTCTTTGACACTTCTAGTAAAGTGACTGAAGTGTCTTACAAGACATGCAATTCAAACTTGAAAAAAGAAAGCGAGTCCGCTGTCTAACTTTTCTTCTTCTCATTTGATAAATTACCACGTTTATTTGAAATAAACTCGTAGCGATTGACTAGATAGTACTAAAACTACTGTAAATCGTCATCAAATGAAAAACTGAAAATTTTGCTTATTTATGACTGTTTTCCTATATGGGGCCGTTATGGTCCCATAAGCCCATAATGACACTATGGTACCTGTAGAAACCGCTACGAGCGATTTCTGTTTTATTTTTAAATGGGTTAATCTTTGAATTTCTCTGTATTTTTGGGCATTCAATTTCAACTTTAAACGTGGTCTTGAGACGTAATTACAGATGTTTTGATGCTATTTCCCAATCAGATTAGTAATAACTGCCATTGCTTAAATGTATTGATGTATTTTATGACCGGATAACCTGGTGGCTTCAAAGAATCCAAGTAAATACTGCTTTCCCTTACTGATAATAACTTATTTGTTTTTTGTGTAAAAGATAAGACATTATGCAACAGCCTTTCGCAGCCATCAAGGGTCTCTGGGCGGGGGTTTCTATGTTTGTCATTGGGGTTATTATGTAAGTAAAATCCTTCAGATCTTTGGGTTGCGATAGTGGTCAAATTAGATAAGTTTATTGGAGCAATGATTCGACCTATTGTTATAGGCTACTTTAGATACTGTAGCCAATAAGATCCCGAATTGGTGACGGGGCACGTGTTGCACTGGACCGCCCTGGGGTAGAATTTGGGTATAAGAATATGTGATTTTGTCCCATCTGGAGTGATTCCGAGGTAACGCTCGAGATAAAAAATACGGATAGACAGAAGGTCTCAGTCCTAAGAAGTGGACAAATTTAAGAGTCCCACAAGGGGGCAAAAACTGAAGGTTCAAACGGTGGACAAAGTACTCATGAGGTCCTAAAGTGAACAAGAAGTTAAGGTCCAAAAGTGCACAATATTAAGATAAAAGAACTGGATAATTGTTACGTCCTAAAGTTGGACAGTTATTTGAGGTTGCTTATTAAGAATAAGTACTGAATCTCTAAGTGGATAAATAGGTGCTTAAAGAAACACGTATTTATTTTAGAAAGTTGTAGGAGGAGCCAAAATAGTTTTCGGTAAGCTATTGTTATTTTATTAATATTGTGCTGTTGTAATCCCTTACCTGTATTTTAAGAGAAAAACGTAAAGGTCAATATTCCGGAAATATGTCTGTATATTTCAGCGGTTTATTTCATGTGACAGCGATTTGTTTGTGTATTGATACTTGTTACTTAATCGTCAGTTTAAGTGGAATTCTGGTTAGTGAATAAGTGTCAAAGCCGTGTACCTGAGATTAATGTGTGACTGAATATGTGTTGTTTCAGTTACCGTTGATGACCTTTATAACCAAGTTGAAGAACACGTCCATCAAGTTTTAACGCTGGTGACGTACCAGTAGGTTTTCCGTGGGGTGAACGCTTCGTTAATTGTAGGCAAGCGCACCCAGTGTGGATGAATAAGTGAATAAAGAATTTCCAACGCGTCAACGAACTATTTTCCGTTTTATTCCTCTCGTCGCAACGCAGCTTTCTAACAGTAACGAAAACTATTCGTTTGTATAAAAAACGGACATTACAATGGAAGATAACCCTACCAAAGAACAGGACGTAACACAGAGAGCTGCATCGAGATCCACAGAGGATGCATTCTCCCGCCTGGCGAGTACGTTACAAGAAGCATTCAATCTCCCGAAGCCAGAGATACTTACCTTCGATGGAAACGCCATGAATTACAACAAGTTCATTCGAAACTTCGAAACATCGGTGGAATCTAGAGTGCCAGAGGACAGTGTTAAATTGAGCTACCTGATCCAATACTGTCATGGGGAGGCGAAACGAAGTATCGAGGATTGTGTGCTGCTGGAGCCACGCGAAGGGTACAAGAGAGCGAGGGAGATTCTGCTATCTCGCTATGGCAGACCTCACGTGATTGCCAGAACGTACGTGGATAAAGTTACGCAAGGCGCGCCCATTGCAGCCGACGACGTCAAGGGACTTAGTGACTTGGCGCTCGAGATGCAGAAGCTCGAAATCAATCTGTCGCAAATGGGTTTCGTTCCGGACATGGACAACAGTGAGAACATGCGGAAAATTGTACGCAGGTTACCTCGCTATCTACGCGAGAGGTGGGTCGACGCGGCCCAGGAAGTGAGTGACTCCGGTCGTGAGCCGAAGTTTAGCGATCTTTTGAAGTTTGTGGACAACAGAGCGCGGGTAGCAAGCTCGATGTACGGCTTGGACCTCGTCAGTAAAGGTCACGTGACACAAACGGATCCCGTACTAGAAGAACCAAGAATCACGACCTTTACTACGCAAGCAAGCGCTCCCAGTACTCGAACGTGTGATTGCTGTGGCGGCAGTTGCAAGCACCTGTCAAAGTGCAGTAAATTTACAGGCGCTCCTCTGAACGTGAGGCTAGCAACCGCTAGGAGGTTAAAGCGATGCTTTAATTGCTTTGGAAGAAAGCATCTGGCGCGGAGCTGCAGGAAACCAGCGGCGTGCAATGTCCCGGAGTGTCACGTGAAACACCACTCGCTTTTGCACTCGTGGACAAAGGTTCCAGTTCATACAGTAAATACGCTAATGAACACGGCAGCAGACGATTGCGTGCAGAAAACGTTTTTAGGATTGATTCCGGTCAAGATCATGGGTAATAATGGCCGTTCAGTCGTGACGTACGCTTTCCTGGACAATGGCTCTCAACAGTCATTCTGCGACGAGAAACTGCTTACGACGCTCGGTATTACGGGTCGACCTGTCACGTATGACGTCACGACGTTGACATCACGTAACCAGAGAAACAACGGAATGGAGTGTGCGTTGGACGTTACATCATTGCATGGGGACGGTCACGTGACACTTGACAGCGTTTACTCCGTGAAATACCTAGGAATCTCGACGCGATCGGCACCGAATCAGTCTGGCCTTAGTCAGTACGCACATTTACGCGATCTCAACATACCTCAGACCGACGCCAAGGACGTTATGCTGCTCATTGGTGGTGACTCTGAGGCGCACATACCACTTGAAGTTCGCAGTTCGAGCGCTAAAGAGGAACCTTACGCTGTGCGCACCGTGCTAGGATGGGTTGTTCGAGGACCGTCAGGGCGCCCTAAACCGTGCAGCTCCACTGTAAACTTTGCACAAGTCGAAAGGAGCGGGGATGACGACTCGCTGCAGAAAACTGTGGAGTCGAAGAACGCCGTTAGTGTGGATTCAGACCATCCTTGCACGGACCGCCTAACTGTTGTGGCCGAGGAAGAAGGGGCAGAAACACCCGAGTGCGACCAAGGTTTATGGAGTTTTGCGACATTGATCTTTGTACTGTCATTGGTGTCCTTTATTATGTCAGGAGTATGTAAGTTAATGTGTCGGTTTGTGATGTTAGTACATGCGTGTTGGTGTCGAATGTCTGGGCTCTTTGAGGTTTGGAGAGACTTGGAACGACGACGTGAGAAAATAACTGTAAGGGACGTTAGAGGAAACGTGGTTAAATGGCCACGTAATCACAAAGCAACTGAATACGTATGGTCACGTGCTGAGACGTGCTGCCAAACTAGCCAACCAGAAGGGACTAAGCCGTTTAATTGCTTGAATTGTAGGCTGTATGTTGACTAAATGTATGAGTTGAAAAAAATGCTTAAGTTTTTTTTCGGAGTGTAATTTTAGGCGAAAAAGACTATGTCAAAATTTCGGTCCTATTTTTGGATGAAAAAATTTGTCAAAAAAAATTGGACCCCGGCCCCATGGGCCGAGGTCCAGAAATTTTCTAAGTCCAAACGTGATTTTACACAATTGAAATTTGACAATTTTGCAAGTGTAACTGATTTGTTTATGTTATATGCGATGTTTGTCTGATACTGTTATAGCTTAATGCGCATCTGTTCATCTCTGCCGATAATGTGTGAATACATAGCTTAATTGCATGTAACAAGTGGTTGTTGTTTAAGTCCGAAAACATTCGGCTGTTTCCGGCAAAGCCACTCGTTGGGTTATGAAAATAGGGATATTTTCATGGTGGCGGACTGTAGAAACCGCTACGAGCGATTTCTGTTTTATTTTTAAATGGGTTAAATCTTTGAATTTCTCTGTATTTTTGGGCATTCAATTTCAACTTTAAACGTGGTCTTGAGACGTAATTACAGATGTTTTGATGCTATTTCCCAATCAGATTAGTAATAACTGCCATTGCTTAAATGTATTGATGTATTTTATGACCGGATAACCTGGTGGCTTCAAAGAATCCAAGTAAATACTGCTTTCCCTTACTGATAATAACTTATTTGTTTTTTGTGTAAAAGATAAGACATTATGCAACAGCCTTTCGCAGCCATCAAGGGTCTCTGGGCGGGGGTTTCTATGTTTGTCATTGGGGTTATTATGTAAGTAAAATCCGTCAGATCTTTTGGTTGCGATAGTGGTCAAATTAGATAAGTTTATTGGAGCAATGATTCGACCTATTGTTATAGGCTACTTTAGATACTGTAGCCAATAAGATCCCGAATTGGTGACGGGGCACGTGTTGCACTGGACCGCCCTGGGGTAGAATTTGGGTATAAGAATATGTGATTTTGTCCCATCTGGAGTGATTCCGAGGTAACGCTCGAGATAAAAAATACGGATAGACAGAAGGTCTCAGTCCTAAGAAGTGGACAAATTTAAGAGTCCCACAAGGGGGCAAAAACTGAAGGTTCAAACGGTGGACAAAGTACTCATGAGGTCCTAAAGTGAACAAGAAGTTAAGGTCCAAAAGTGCACAATATTAAGATAAAAGAACTGGATAATTGTTACGTCCTAAAGTTGGACAGTTATTTGAGGTTGCTTATTAAGAATAAGTACTGAATCTCTAAGTGGATAAATAGGTGCTTAAAGAAACACGTATTTATTTTAGAAAGTTGTAGGAGGAGCCAAAATAGTTTTCGGTAAGCTATTGTTATTTTATTAATATTGTGCTGTTGTAATCACTTACCTGTATTTTAAGAGAAAAACGTAAAGGTCAATATTCCGGAAATATGTCTGTATATTTCAGCGGTTTATTTCATTTGACAGCGATTTGTTTGTGTATTGATACTTGTTACTTAATCGTCAGTTTAAGTGGAATTCTGGTTAGTGAATAAGTGTCAAAGCCGTGTACCTGAGATTAATGTGTGACTGAATATGTGTTGTTTCAGTTACCGTTGATGACCTTTATAACCAAGTTGAAGAACACGTCCATCAAGTTTTAACGCTGGTGACGTACCAGTAGGTTTTCCGTGGGGTGAACGCTTCGTTAATTGTAGGCAAGCGCACCCAGTGTGGATGAATAAGTGAATAAAGAATTTCCAACGCGTCAACGAACTATTTTCCGTTTTATTCCTCTCGTCGCAACGCAGCTTTCTAACAGTACCTCATACCATGAACCATAAACCGGCTTTCGGCCTTCCGGCTACAACGGGTGTACGGTCACTGGGTACGTCTGGGACCGACATGGTCCCCCCCCCTTTCTTTCTGAAAAACATGAAGAAAGGAGATCAAAACTTAAGCATCCGAGTAGCCGTAAGACCGAAGACTGGGCTGTACTCATTACACATGCGATCCTGAACACTTCGGAGTAAATAAATGCTTAACTAAACATAACCGTCCAGCGTTCGTCCGTAACTTAATATAAGCACGGACCGAAATGGCCCGAAGGACCTGAGCGAAAGGCGAAATGTTCAGAGTAAGAAGGAAAGACCTTCTTGTAGGTTGTTACTTTCGTGGCTTGTTGTTGTTGTTACTGTTCCCATTACGGCCCTTGGAGAAGTTACTCTTGTGCTTGCCCTTGTTCTTAAACTTGGGAGAAGCATTCCTACAACACAAACACTCAGCCTGTAATGGTCGTTTCTGAAGCCACGAACGGTCCTAATGAATATAAGGCAGACAATTCATCTTGAGAAAAATCTTTCAGATAGTATTTAACAAACGAGTTGGGGGAAACCCAACAACCTGTTTTTAATATATCCGAAAGGGACACGTTACGTACCGCCCTGAGGGAATTGGCTACTTGCCTTACCTGATGGGCTTTGATGTTCGATTCCCCTAACGGGTTAGGGTCGATTTGTGCATCGTCATAGGCTGCCAAAATGATCCTTTTAATATAATTTGAGATCGACTGTTTCGAAAGATCTTTGCTAAATTTCGGCATAAAAGAAATGATGAGAGCCTTCTGATTTTTTGATCTGTAGGCCTCTGACATTTCTAAATACTGTTGCAGTGCTTTGACGGGACACAAAGAGACCAGACCGTCTGAGTCGGGGTCATCTGGTAGGGATGGGAGAGTAATGTGATCGAACGTTCCCATCCCTTGGGTCATGATGTGGGTTTTTCCCATGAATCCTGCTCTAGGGACTAGGGTGACCTTCTCCCATGTACCCTTATCTTTATTTACCTTTCTGTCCAGGGCATGGATTTCGCCTCTTCTTTTGCCCGAAGCTAAAGCCAATAAAAACGTGAATCTTAACGTTGCGTTTTTTGCTGAAATCACGTCCTTACTAAAAACATCTGGGCGCTGAAGATACTGTAAGACTAACGATAAATCCCACTGCGCTATGTTGGATGGGCAGGGTGGGGAGTTTACTTTAAAATGTCTTACTAGCTGTGATAGGGATGTATCTTCGCCCGGGTCGTAGCCTGTAGACGCTTTGAGTCTTGACCCTATAGCGGCCCTATAGCCCTCGATGGAACCTACCTTTAATTTCACCTCCGTGAAAAGGTGATCGAGGAAATCCGCTACCACTGCTTGGCTAGCCTGAAACGGATCTAGCTTAGAAGTGCTACACCAAGCGGCAAATTTATTCCACTGCGACCTGTAAACTTTGGCCGTCGAACCCTTGTGACTGTTTACTATTTTCTCTCTCACCTGCTTAGAAAAACCCTTGTTTTTCAGAAAGGTCTGGTCAGACACCATAGGTGGAGGTTCAGTAAGCGAGGGGAGGCATGGGATCGGTATCGACCTTACTACCTTGCAATGGAGTAGGAGGGCGAACCATGGGGCTTCCGGTGTCCATGGAGCAATGAGTAATAGGAACGGTGGTTTCAACTCGATTACTCTCTGCAAGACTTGCCCTAAGATCGCTTGTGGGGGAAAAGCATAAAGTACCTCGTCCCGTGGCCACTGACAATTGAGGGCGTCTACTGCCCAAGCTGCTGGGTCCGGGCAAGGAGACACGTACCGGGGAAGTTGGGTGGTCATAGCGTTTGCAAACAGATCCAGAGTCGGGGCACCCCATGGGGATTGGTGTGTCACCCACTGAAAGGACCGAGGGGATAGGCACCACTCGGTGTTGATAACTTGACCCTGTCTGGAGGCTAAGTCCGCTAGGACATTTAATTTCCCGGCCAGGTGACGGGCGGAAACGGTCACCTGTTCCTCCCTGGCCTTTGTAAGAATTTGGAATGCAAGTTTGGACAGGGACCGTGATTTGGTACCCCCCTGCTTGTTGAGGTAGGCTATGGCTGTGGAATTGTCTAACCGAAAGAGGACTGCCTTGTTTCTGAGTTGGTTGGTCAGTTTGGTTAGGGCAATCCAGACCACCCGAAGCTCCAGCCAATTTATGTGGTAGGACTGAAGCGAGGGTGCCATTTGCCCTTCCATACCTGACCATTCCAATAAATTCCCCACCCCGAATGGGACGCATCGGTCTGAATCTCTATCTCCGGGGTGGGGGGGCTGAAATGGTATTCCTTCGGACATAATTAGAACGTCGCACCACCACTGTAGGGCTTGTAGGGTTACCTGTGAAACTTGCATCCTTGCTGCGGGTGAACGACCCTGATGCAACGCCCATCTTACCTGGCTTTGAAATGGCCTGTAATGGAGACGGCCCAGGGGGACTGTCTTCTCTGTTGCCACTAACAGGCCAAGGAGAGATTCCATGGCCTGTAATCTCACCTTCTTTCCTGGGGAAATACCTTTTATGGCATCTGCAATTCTCTGGCGGCGTTCTGGCGTAGGGAACGCCTTTGCTATTGCAAGATCCCATAACTCCCCTAGAAAGGTAATGAACTGTTTGGGGGTTAGTTCGGACTTGGCTAGGTTTACTACTAGACCTACCTCTAGTGCCTTGCGAACTAAAGACATTGTATGATTCTCGGTTACCTGCCTGTCTTGATTCGCCAGAAACCAGTCGTCCAGATACTGAAAGACTAACATCCCTTCTAGCCGTGCCCATGTTTTCAGTACTTTCATGACCTTGGAGAAAACGTACGGGGCCGTAGCCAGACCGAAGGGAAGTGCCAGAAACCAAAATCGTCTTTTCCCTACTTGAAAGGCTAGGAATTTTCTTGCCGAGCGATGAAGAGGGATATGGAGGTAAGCATCGGAGAGATCTATGGAGGTACCCCACATCCCTTCCCGTAATGACCCTTTTATCACCTGGGCTGTGTCCATCTGAAAGGTGATCACTCGGAGAAAACCGTTTATGGGGGAGAGGTCGATTACTAGCCTCCACCCTCCGGATTTCTTGGGAACCAGAAAAACCCTGCTGAAAAAGCCCATTTGATTTTCTGGCATTTCCTCTATCGCCTGTTTCTGAGACAAGCTCAATAGCATTTCTTGGAGAGCTCGGTCTTTTTCTGACCCCTTGGCGTAAGAGGTGACTAGTTGTTTTGGCGCATGGGCGGTTAGGGGAATAGGGCACCTGAGCCCGTTCCGGTCTCGTTTGAAAGGTAGGGAGTAACCTCTCTTTAACCAACGTACTACCCTTCGAGACGCCCCCATTTCTGCCCATTGCTGCCAAAACTTTCCTAGTCTTCCTCCTACGGGCAAGGAGGCGTTTAAGGAAAGTAAAGTTTCCAAGTCTCTTAAGTTTGCTAAAGTATCGCCAGGAGATGAGGGAATCTCGTGACGGTACTTTGATTGGCTGCTACCTGAACGACTGTGGAGCCGGACCCTCTGTCTTGCTGCCGGGGCTGGGTTTCGGTTTCTTGACAGGGGGCTGTTGTGGCTGCGCACTCGGCTTAGACTGTGCCGGAGAGGACTGTTGTGGTCTCTTCCTCTTCAGTGGACGTTTGAAGGAGGAGCGAGACATCCTGGACATCAGGGCATAATCTTGCGAAAGCGAACGACTTTCCTGGTTCACCCTCTCTATCTCGGCGGGAGGAAATAGCTCTCGTTCCTCCAGGATAGGGGCATGACGCAGATCCCGTAAACCTTTGACACTAGACCAGCAGTGCTGGAGAAAGGCATCTCGACGTAGGTAGACCATTGACGTCATCAAAAAGGTGGAAAGTTTGACCACGTCTCGGGTAGCTAAGGCCAGGCATTCCATCAATTTAGCAGACACGGGATCACTAAGGCGAAGTTCTTCCCAACGCGACCTTAGTGCTTTAAGTGCATGATCTTGAAATGACATAATGTTCAGGATGTGGCGAGAAGATGCCTCGATGGTCTTGGCGTCTTTCTCCACTTATGGAATGTCTGAGTCACTACGCACTGTGGGCATCCAGACTGTACGCTTCACGGGCTGTTCCAGTGCCTCTAGGGGAATTTTTTCATCCGCTGACCGATATGGGCCTGGTCGTACTAGGCAATGTTTAGATAAATGGAAACGCGACAGTGTGCGACCCTCACCGGCGTCCATCTTCTTGAACTCTTTCGCGCGGACCGTGACAGCATGAGCAATGCCCTCGCTGGTGGCTAGTGCGATAAAAGAGTCCTGTTGTGGTGGAGCGGCCTGAGATGTCATACGAATGGGCGGATCCTCCTTATCTAAACTTGGGGAGCCACAGGAGACCTCTGCTAAGCGGGCTATCTCTTGAATGGCATCCCTGAACGGCACGTCTTCTGGTGCAATCGAGGGGGCCGCGTCCTCGACCGATGGGGCAAGGTCTGGTGGAGAGGGAGTACGGATGGACCGTCTGCCCGCTGCCGCTGGATCTCTCCAAAGTCAATGCCCTTGGCCGGGAGAACGCACCTGCTCCACTGCCCGTAACGGTAAATGACAACGGGAATGTACTGACGTACCCTCGGATTCTTCTTCCCCGTCTTCCACCTCCGACTCCTGTTCATCAGATGCTGCTTCTGGGAGTTGGGATTGTGGAAAATGTGACATGTGGGGTTCCCCTACTGGGGTGTAAATTTCTTTCTCCCTGTTGCTTGGGACTGCTGCTAGGGGAGAATTTTCCATCGGCCCGATTTCCTCATCATCTTCCAGCAATGCAGAGACTTGGCCCGAAAGGGGCACGCCCACGGAATCCTCCTCGCTGATGGTGACCGTTTCGGGAATATCCACGTTAGAGTCCAGCGGGAGGTGAGGTACAGGCGAGCCCGACATCGCTGCCACTGACTGACTCTCCGGAGGAGGGCGAGAAACCGTAGCTGATGGTTTAGGCTTTTGTCTTTGACTAAGCAGACTCTCCTGCTTCTGAACTTGATTCTGTAAATCCAAAAGTTGCTTTTGCAGTTGCGATTGCATAGACAAGAACGCTGAAAATTCACTCGGGAGACGCTGTAGCTGAGGAGGGGGGATAAGTCCTCTCGCGGGGGAATGCCTAACTGGCCTGTAACCGCCGAAAGCACTGTTCCCGTATCCTTATGCGTTAAAGTCACTTGTTCCTCAGACGGGGACTTAAACGCCCCTCCTGGACTGCCACTGGGTTTCATTCTAGGAGGTGAGGCCCATGCCTCGCGGAGACGATCCCGTTCTTGCCCTTCCGGGATGTCCAATTCTGCTACAGTCTCAGAAAATGCACGTCCTTTACTCTTGGACTTTTTATGTCTCTTAACTGGCGTAGCGGATTCCGATTCTGCACCAGTGTCTACGTGTACGGGGGTGGAGACCTGGCCCAGAATAACGGAGCTAGCCTTCTTCATGGTATCCTGAATAAATTCACGAGTAACAAACGAAGCTAACGAAAGGAATTTGCACTTATCCCTCCTGCGCTCGTTCTTTGTCCTATTCCGTAATAGGACTTTCCAATCTTCTGGAGTAAGATGTAGGCACTCGCCGCACGGGCTGTCTGGCTCGCACAGAGGTATTCCACTATTCCGTCTACAGCGGTCGCAGATGGAGTGGGGGTTACACGCAGTTGGAGGATGGATACACTGAGGCAGTAACGGTGGAGAATGTAGACTGGCCTCTGTCATATCTGAAATGCAAGCAGAGAAAAACAACGGTGAGAATATGTAGTATAAAACAACGCACAATACTACATTTCTCAGTGCTTTGCTTCAACTGCAAGCTTTACCCTCCAAGCTGTGTTTACAATTGCTTAAACACCGCAATAACTCGCTGGGTCTAAGGAAAAGACGAAAAGAGATGCTTCCCGGAACGGTAGCGTTCCCGGGCCGTAACGGGCTGGACCGTAATGGCACTACCCGTGTCGGATATGGATCTCTCTTGCCTCAGATGCACCTGGGACCATCGGACCGTAACGGGTTTGTGAATCCCGTTGGACCAGAATGGTCTTCTCGCACCCGTGACCGTATGACCACAATGGGAAAACGGTCCTGGCAAAGAAAATGACCCTCAGACGTCACAGAAAACGTCTCTTTTCGTCGGAGAACGCTGTCAGACTTGCAGAACCTGCTCTACGAAGACTGAGAAGCGACCCATGGAGCAAAGCTTAAGCAAAAACTGGCCATTTCCCCGATGACACAGCTGGCTGGTAAAGCTTGGAGTCTGATCAGGTCCAGCAGCCTGAAAAGATCCTACTCCTAGACGAACTGAGGTGGAACTGGTAAGTTCCTCGATCTGAATGAAAGTGGAGAAAGAGGCGCACTTCTCGGGACTAGGAAGTGTCTCCGTGATCGTGCAAACTCAACCTAATCAGACCGAAGAGTAAGATGTCGAATAAACACACTTCGGCTCCATAAATTTATCCCAACGCACAATAATAGATAAAATAATCCATAAGGCAGTGAATTAAGTAAAAAATGAAGCAATTCGCACCTTAAACCAGTTCCCTTGCTGCAAAAAACCGGCAGCACACAGAATGGCTTGTTGTACAGACGCCACGCAAAAAGGGAATGTCGTTTATTCAAGACTAGCAGACGACGTCTCGGGCATTCTGATTGGCCAAAGGATGGATGGAAGGGTTAGAGTATCTTGAACAGTACCTCAAAAAGTTCTTTTTTATTTTGCGTGGTAAATATTACTGGAAGGGATCCCATTAAAAGTGGAGATAAGCGAATTCAAAGCTTTTGCGAAGTAAAATGCATAATTCTGGGTGACTATCCAAACAGTGCCACATTTAAAGCGAACTAAGGGAGTGAACTGCTCCTTGTTTATTTATCTAATGCATTGTATTCTGTTTGCTTGACCCATTGTGTACATGTACCAACCTCACTCGCGGTTGTTAACAGTGAGTCTCGAACTCTTAATCACCGCACTGTCTCAGCTCTCACTAGATAATGACCTTTATTCTTAATCCCCGCACTGCCTTAGCTGACGCTAGATAATGGCCTGCTACTCCTAATCCCCACACTACCTGAGCTCTCACTAAATAATGGCCCGAAACCCTTTATCCCCAGATAACCGTGAGTCATCACTTAAATACTCGACCAAGAAAAGAAAATGAAATACGGGGATGAGGAGGGGCAGGGTGCACGTCTAAAAACTACTGGAAATTCAAAAATAGGCACGGCAAGAGTACTCCGGATAAACGCATATATCGGATAAACGCATAACAGGGCTTGGCAAATTGGCTATGCGATTAACCGGTTTCGTCTGTACATACGAAAGCATTTTCCATGTACATTTTTACAATCCAGGAAGAAAAATACCGACGCGCTATCGAAATTCTAAAATTTTCATGTAAAAATTACGTTTTTTCTTCCTCTTTTTCAAAATGACTTCCATTTCCGGTGAGCGATAATAATGTTCATCGCTTTTTGGTCGTTTTTGCAACGTCGGAATGACGCCAGAAAACCGACGTCGCCTCGACGTCGGAATAAAGTCGGGTTTTGAGGTTATAGGTCAGAATATGGTTGTGAAGTCGTCGCGACCAAAATACAACCTTTTTTTCAACAAAAAAGGCGTCGGTTGTTTGCTGGGTATATTGTTATTGGTGTTCATAACCACGTATCTGTGCATGTCACCTTCACTACCTCTTCCAAGAGTTTACTTTCGGGACACCAAAATGCCAAACGTGCGAGCATATCAAATAAGCACAGCTAGCCCCGAGCGCATTTGTACAATGACTCAAAAGATAACAATGTAGGTGATTTTTTGACACCTAGCACTACACATTATCCGATCCCATAACTCTACCGTTTTGAAAAGCTCTGAGCAAAAGTCTAGATTTAAGGCAAATTCAGATAGCCTCGATTAAAATTTCAGATCGTTTCAGAATACACACATAGACCGTAGGCTTACTTGGTGAATATGTGGACGGCTTCTTTGTCGTCCAGGGCACTGAATATGTCGTCTACGAGGAATACTTCTGCTCCCTGGTACATAGCCCTGTAATTGTTTATTACACGTGTTTTATTTCTGCATGCTCCACAGCTGCCAGCCAACCCGAATCACGTTGTTCCCTATGGGACATGTGCAAAAACGATCTGATCCCCTTCAAACCAATTCACCAATCTCCTTTTTAATTTTCATATACAACAGAACCTGCTTATAACAACATCGGCTTTAACGGCACACACAGCTCTGGTAACGACATACTTCTGTGGTCAGAGCTTAGCCTTTCGCAGTTTAAAAGTGTCCGTTGTGACAATATACTAGATGTAACAATTTCTCGGTCCCTGCCATTACTAAGAGAAATTGCGCTGTTCTGGGGGGAGAGGGGGGAAGAGTTCTACGTACCTTGCGAGGCCTATTTTAGCTTTTTGTCCCGCGGTAAGTGGGGTGCCCTGATCTCCCACCACTGTCAAGTCATTGTATGGCAGTGTGTCCAAATCCTACAACAGTATTCGTTTTCAGAACGAAAGCCTTAATAATAAACAATTGCATAATGGTAAATGCTGAAATTGTAAAGCATTCGGGATAAAATTAACAGAAAAAAATCATGACATTATGTACTTTTTCACACAAAAGGAACCCTAAGGTTTTTTTTAGTAATTTTATTAATTTAAGAAAATATTCAAAATGTTATTAGTTTCAAAACACATGAAAACTAAAATTGGTTAAGATTATCTTTGATATTAGACACTGATCAAATGTTTTATCTCTGTCATATAATATTGTTGCACAATGGGGTTAAGGTAATCGGTATTTCGCCAGTCCGCGCAACAGATTTTTTTCATTATCAAGAATTTAAAAATTGCCATTTCTCATGCGATTGTACTACTTTAGGCTTCAGTTATATTACCTTAACCAAGTCGCAAGCATAAAGAACTTTGTTGTATTTTCGTCCATCCATTTCGAGCCCAAACATAATGTTTTCTCGAAACGTTGCGCTGAAGATCCAGTTGTTCTGCGGTACGAATCCCAGTTTACCACGTGATCTGACGAAACCTCCCAACCGTGGAACTTCTCCCATTAGTGACATGAGTACTGATGACTTAAAAAAGCAAAGGCACCCTTAATTTTTAAATATATTGATGAGTCCAGTTATAACTGTGTCCTACCGCTATTTACAACAATCTACCCGCTCAGTCCCCAAACACATACACAAACATGTACACCACACCATGACTGCTCATTATGCATCTAAAAGGTTTTAAAACAAAGGTGATGACACTCCATTTGAGCATATTCAAAATGAAGTAGACTTCAATGAAACGTGAAAGGTGTACGTTTGATAGGACATGTACTGCTGAGAGAGTATCTACT
The DNA here is from genome assembly GCA_949752745.1 of Protula sp. h YS-2021. Taxonomy (NCBI): domain Eukaryota; kingdom Metazoa; phylum Annelida; class Polychaeta; order Sabellida; family Serpulidae; genus Protula; species Protula sp. h YS-2021. The sequence continues at coordinate 80,199,363 of OX457025.1, read as the reverse complement.
TGGAATAATAAATATTGTTGTGACAGGTGTGCTTGTCAAAGTGGATGCAGTTGTGATTGGAGATGTGTAGTTGTGACAGGATGTGCGCTTGTGACAGTAGGTGTAGTTGTGATAGCGGGTGTACTTGTGGTAGGAGGTGTTCTTGCGACAGGAGGTATACTTGTGAGACGATATGCAACTGCTTTACTTCTACAAGATGTCATACTTGTGATAGCAGGTATACTTGACAGGAGATATATTTGTGATATCGGGTGTACCAGTTGTAACAGGTGTATTTGTGACATTAGGTGTACCAGCTGTAACAGGTGTATTTGTGATATCAGGTATACCAGTTATAACAGGTGTATTTGTGACATCAGGTGTGCTAGTTGTAACAGGTGTATTTGTGACATTAGGTGTACCAGCTGTAACAAGTGTATTTGCGACATCAGGTGTACCAGTTGTAACAGGTGTATTTGTGACATAAGGTGTACCAGCTGTAACAGGTGTATTTGTGACATCAGGTGTACTGTACCTTTCCGCTGCCTCCGTGACCAGTGATCACAATGAGTTGTCCTTGCTGTACACAAAAGTTCAGGTTTTCCAACGTCACCGTCTTTTCCTCCTGAATAGTAAAAAACGTGTTGTCCCATGAAGCTACTTAAATTTAGCAAAATATTTTGCCAGTTTGATGATATAATTTAGATATGCGGTATCTGCTGTATCTATTTTTTGTGCGTTGTTAGATCTAACTGACAAAATTTAATGAAAATCAAAGTTTGCCGCCCAAAAAGGATTGCCTCCGGAGGCCGAATTGTACCCCCATCGTCACAGTAAATGTAAAATAAACAGTGAAAATTGCTCACAGTGTCTTTGCTCCAAGAAGCAGAATAATCTTCGAATTTAATGACAATGTTCTGGGGAAGCGGAGAGGCTTTGAGCAAGCTCAGGTGCGCTGGTATCTCCACTGTATTTCGCTCCTCAAGCAACAAAAACTTCTGCATACAAAAATTAATTATTTATAAATTCATATATAATAAAGCTATTTCACAGTATTCCCATGTTTCTCAAATAAGGAGGCTGGTGCACGGTCCTTCCAGACTCGTATTCCAGCGGGGGTGGTGAAAATAGCAAGGATTCAGGCCTGATGACACACCCATTATGCTAAGTCGTGACATATTTTTGTTACTGGAAATTTTCAAAGAACCATTCCGTCTTTAAAAAAAAAACATGTTTGCAGGTGCCTTCGCAAATTAAGCGTTTAATAGTGTGATTTGCCTTGAATCTAAGCCAGAAAGAAATAACAAACCCACGCCTCAGAGTTTTTACAACAAAGCAGAACGGTAAACAATAGAAACAACGCCATTAAAATAAAAAAGGTAAATAAATGAAAAGCTTAGCGTCATACATCGTAAACTAAAAATGAACAGGAGGTAATAAAATGTTCACCTGAATGTTTTTAACTGCATCTTTAGACTCAAGCACATACTGCAAGCCCCAAGGCCAGAACAGCGAAAAGCTTGCCCTGAGGACCTCGTACAAAGCGAGGGTGCTAAACAACATGCTTGCATTTGGAATGTGGCCTGATTTGAATAAAAAATGTCATTTTCTACTTCAAACAATATTAAATTTGTACGTAATCACAAAATATATTTTACATGCTGGTGGGCACACAAACTCTTTTATCGCAGGTTTCTTACAATGCATTAAGCTGCTTAACGAAAATTAAAATATTGCTTTTCGAAACCCGCAACCCTAAAATAGGACTGGATTTTAGCAAAATCGAGATTATGCTTTAGCCCAAGGGAATTTTTAGACCGGTTGATGGCGTTTTAACATTCTCCTTATTATCTCACCGATAATATTCTGAAGGACAAAAGAAAGTTCGCATATCATACTTCCTAGACAGTAAACAAAAACCTAAATTTTATGCATAATCTGGAACCAATTTCACAAACAAAAATATCTATTAATGTGAACAGAAAATACATAAAGCAATACATCATAGACGACGTTATTTTATTCCAAAGACTTCTGACTCCTTGATGCAGGAGCTTCTGTTTCAACGCCTTTATTTTTATTCCGGCCCAGACTAACGTATTCTGATTGCCTTTTTGGTTGATCCAAAAAAAAATTAACTTGCTTCATAAATAATAAAATATTAATATTTATTTCGCACTTACCAAGAAGAATATACACTGTAAAGGTAGCAAACATGAGTAATTTCCCCGACAGAGAATAGATGGCGCTATTTAATCCTCGGCAATGACACATTGTCTTAATGTAAGCATATTCAGAACTGAAGAGAAAAAATACAATGATCAAATAAAAAAAAAATAAAGGAAATGTCTACATTAGAAGTAATTTGAATCTGGGCATATAGAATTGTTCAAAATAGTGACATTATGTCACAAACAAAACCTGTTAAACATAGTTCTTGGTTTATGAGAACTATTTATTAGAAAACTTTTTCATACTAGCTAGTATTTTAATTCACTGGTAGGCAATGTTTAAAACGAAGAGGCATACCCGCGTACTGCGTTGATGAGTGTTGAAAACGGCTTCTCCCAACAGTTCATTTTTATAGTTTTGATGCCGGATAAAATCTCACCCATTTGCCTTATTCGCTTTTCTGTCAGGGCTGCAACTTTTACTCTGAAAGGACAAACAGAACTACATTATTTCAATGAACATAGTATCTCGGATGTTTAGCCACCATTCCAAAGTAAAATATACTTTAAATGTCAACTTTTATTATTATTATTATTATTATTATTATTATTTTGATTAGATTTCATTTTCAACACTTTACCGCAATTATTGAGTGGTTGTTGTGCGTGGGTTAGTTATAGTCAATGGGCGACCTCACCGGGGAGGGGATGTAAAAAAATCCTAAATTTTTGTGCTTGTGCTTATTTTTTGCCCCTAAACAGGTTCTAAGTCTTCTAACCCATAGCGGGTACTTACTTTAGTTTCGAGAGATATCTGCCTATACAGTACTGTAACGGCACGAGCAACGCCACAATGACTAAACCCGCCAGGCATATGGGGCCTATTCCCACGTAGACCCATAACAATACGACTATCGCCACTGCCTCTATGGGAGCGATCCACAAATAACTCGCCGCTAAACAACTCTAAAAATCACCAAAAAATCAACAATTTCATCATTTGAAGAAAAAAGGTCTTTATTAAGGAAAACTACTCAAACATAATTATGTTTCATTAAAGAAATGTTAACAATTGTTTTAATGAACATTTCCTCCAGATCGATCAAGGCCGCTGAAGGCGAGTGACAAGACACTCACAGTAGTGCTTGTAACATATATAGCCGTACTGTAACTTAAAGTGGGTTAAATATAGATGAAATTGGTTAATTTGTACAAACCGCTAAAATTAACACGGTGTTGAAGGCTATGTGAATATATAACAAGCCCCACATCAAATATTTGTACCTACCACCCACGAAAATGGTTATCCCCTTCCCAATCATATACGCATCAAAAGATTATAGGGGAACCCTTGAATAGGACCACCCCACAAATGGAACCACCTCGCTAAGAGAAACACCTTTCACGTTCCCACAGTTCCACCTCGAAAATAAACCACTTTAGTTTGTTCCAGTGCATTTAGAGATGCTCTTCCGGGGTTCCACTGTACATAGAAAATCCTGGCATATCAAGCGAATGAGACCTTAAAGCCAAAAATAAATACTGACCTGGTCAAACTTGTTGGCATCTGACGACAGAAGGCTCACTATGTCTGAGGTGTTTGTACCGTGCAATGAAGACTGACTGAGGCGTAAAATCTGAAAAATGCAGCAGCTCCTGTTTATTATCCCTTTTTCATGTTTTCATGTTTTTTTAATCGCTCTTAAATGCTATTCAGTCCTCTCTGGGTACGAAACAAAACATCATTGCCACTATAGCAACAGCAATTATAACTATTATATTATTATTATTACTATTATACGTAATACTTTTATAGCACACATATCAAGTGTTCATGGCGCTTTACAATACTGTCAGTAAAATGAATAAAGTGTTCTAAAATACTATAGCGATATAATAATACTGTTGATAATACTGATGATGTTAAAATTTATACGTAAACTTCAATAAAAAGGTGGGTCTTCAGATGTTTCTTAAAGGTTACCAAGCAGTTTATACCACGAAGTGACTTGGGTAATCTGTTCCACAACCGAGGAGCTCTCTAAAAGAACGATCTCCAGAAAGATTAAGATTTGATTCGGGCTTCACTAAAATGGGTCCATTTTCATTAAAGCGAATCGATCTGACGGGTGTTGCAACTGAATGAGTTCTTGTATATAAACTGGAGCCATATTATGCCTGGCTTTGAATGTTCACAACAGGATTTTATATAATCCTTGAACGCAAGGGCAACCAAAGTAGCGATCTCAGCGTATCCGTGATATTTCCAGTTCTTTTCAATCCAGAAATAAGCCTCGCTGCGCTGTGTTGTAGACGTTGGAGCTTGCCCAAACTTGTCTCTGGTATACCATACAAAATGCGTTTGCATAATCCATAGGCGAGAAAATCGTGGCATGTACAAGTGTTTTTGTTGCAGAGTCTGTTAAATATCGGCGCAGTCTGTACAACTGGCGGAAATGAAGTAGCCAGATTTTACTACTTCATTTACATGAGAATGTATTTTAAGTTCTGCATCGTATTGGGCACCTAAATTGCGAACTTGACTTTTTGCTGGAATCACATCATCTCCCACTAGTAATGAGTTCGCATTCACCTTCTTAATTTGTTGTTTTGTTCCAAAAATGATGAACTGGGTCTTTTGACTGATTCAATTTTAGCTTATTTGAAGTCATCCAGTCAGACACAACTGCGATGGTGGTCTCTATATATGCGCCACTGCATGCTTTTGCGAGCTGATGCTGTTCGGATTTGCAGCTTTATAGAGCTGCGAATCATCAGCAAACAGAAGAAACAGAACCTCATGCAGCCGTAATAGGTCACCAAGTTCACTGGTGTAATATGTATATATCAAGGCCCCATACCAGATCCTTGTGGAAATCCGGTTTCTAGTGGTACTGGATCAGATACTGCATCATCGATATTTACTTGCTGAATTCGTTCAGAAAGGTACGAACGAAATCAGTCCAGAGCTTTTTCAGTTACGTGAAGATCGCATTTGAGTCGATTCAATAATATGTCATGCTTACAAGTGTCGAATGCGGCACTTAAATCCAGAAGGGCAAGTAATACAACTTTCTGGTCATCCAATGCCGTAAGAATGTCATTCTGTACCTTAATTAACGCGGATTCGGTGCAATGATATTGCTTATATGCAGACTGGAGAGGTTCTTCAAGATTTTCGGATTTTGTATGTACGTTCATTTGTTCAGCTACTGCTTTTTCAATTACCTTAGACACTAAAGGCAAGTTTGAGACTGGTCGGTAGTTACTAAGTTGCGCAGGGTCGGAATTTGCCTTTTTGATCAAAGGTGTGACCAAGGCATTTTTGTAAAGGCGCGGAATCTGTCCCAGTCCCAGTGACCTGTTCACTATTTTACATATAACTGGCGATAGAACCTCTATTATCGATTTAAGAAGCGATGTGGGTATCGGATCCAACGAGCACTGTTTATTAGGTGATTTCCTCACCAGCGTATTGACCTGCTGTTTGGTTAATTTTTTTGAAGAAACTGAAATATGTAGGATCTGATTTGACATTCCCGACTGTGGAATCGCAAGTGTTTCTTGATTCGTGAAAGCAATCGTTGATTTTCTCAATTTTTGTTTTGAAATAATCAGCAAATTGGTTGGCTAAGTCCAAGTGGGGAATACCCTGTGGATATGGCTGGGCATTGTTTTTTCGAGCCAATCTAATAACAATGCTAAACAGGGATTTTTGATCATGTTCATTTTCTTGCACTTGAGAACTGTAATAGGCAGTTTTCTTAGCAGTGATTAATTTTTCATCATTGCCACTATAGCAACAGCAATAATAATAATAATATAAATAATAATCATAATAATAACTAGACCGAAATTCGCGCAGCGAATTAGACCCCACTTGGAATGATAACTTAAAACGGAACGTAGATGATATTGCTATTTGTTAACAATTTTCACATGTCTGAATGTCCTCCTAAATACTACCAACTATACCGGTAAGGTCAAGGTAAAAATTTTTTATCAGATGTACCACTTCAGATGACCTCTATTTATGTGCCAAGTTTGGGTGGTCTAGCTTCATCGGTCTTGGAGGAGATGTCTGGAAACTGATTGCTCTATCTCTTACCGTTCTCGAGATAAGGGCCAACTTCCGGTTTGGGGCTCGAAAGTGACCTGGAGGGCAAGAACACCGGAAGTTATACCTTACGCATCGTAGCATAGGGGGTGGAGGTCGAAAATGAGGTCAAAATTGCTCTATCTCTTACGGTTTTCGAGATAAGGGCCAACTTCCGGTTTGGGGCTTGAAAGTGACCTGGAGGTTAAGGACACCGGAAGTTATACCTTACGTATCGTCGTATAGGGGGTGGAGGTCGAAAATGAGGTTTTCGAGATAACTCATTGTTTTTCTTTTCATGGTCACGGTCAAGGTCAAAAATTTTTATCGGTTGCTTCAGGTCACATTGCCCTTTATATATGTGCCAAGTTTGGCCTTGCAATAATTGTCTGAAAACCGTTTGAGCTTTTTCGCGATTTGACCTTGACCAGTAAGGTCAAGGGCAAAAATTTTTATCAGGGGCACCACGTCAGATGACCCTCCATACATGTGCCAAGTTTGGTTGGTCTAGCTTCAGCGGTCTCAGAGGAGATGTCTGGAAACTGATTCGGCGGAAGAAGACAAAAAAAAAGGGATGAAAAAAAATTGGTGAAGAATTCGAGGCAATCCATTCCCATTTGGCATTTTCAATGCCAAGTGGGAATAATAATAATAATAATAATAATAATAATAATAATAATAATAATAATAATAATAATAATAATAATAATAATAATATCTACATTCCTTTGGAACTTTATTGTGGCATAATTATATTGTGTGTGATTTCAACTTATTAATTTATGAGTAATTTCAGTTCCAGCAGCTTTTCAGTCAATTATTTTTTTGGAGATTTCAGTTTCCCTAACGCCTTTCCCTTACCGGCATAGGTCCTTTTGTTAGACTGCAGAAAATGTCAGCAAAATCAGGTTAGCAATGTCGTGACCGACTTCAGAAGCAGCACTTTTTTAATTCCTACCACCACCACTCCCTACCCCACCCATCCATCAGTGGCAAAACTATCATGAATATTGGTGGCTTTCCCTAAAAATTCTTTCCCCTATAAAATGAATCACTCTGTCCGAAAAAGACCCAGCAATTATATTTCTAGAGTATACACATTGGGTAAAACAAAACTTACTTTTCTATAAATAAGCGACGTTATAGCTACTCTCATCTTTAGACCTGAATACAAGCTACGGTGAGCCCCAACATGGTCGAGAACGGTGACCAGGATGTAAGCGGAGCACCAGGCGCCGGAGGAGATATACGCCAGCCTCCAGTTATCAGTCGTGTCGTCTTCAAAATACCGCAGCAACAGTCCTAACAACAAGGCCTGTCCTATCCGCAAACATTCCTGAAGGTAAAGTCATGAAAAGACTGCCTTGTCATCTCGTAACATCACAAAATATTGGCAACAATGACAAGCTATTCTCGTGTATATGATACTTTAACTACACACTTTGTTGCAAACAATATAAAAAGGCTATTCACCTTAAAAAATATCATCGTTGAGTGCATCGCCCCCAACAAAACTGGACTACAGGGCCTTGTAAATTAATATCGAGCAATGGCATGACTTGGATTTATGTCTTGTTTCAACAGAGACATTTACAACGCTGTCTCCAAATTGCCAAGCAGCTTTTGTGTTATTATGTTTGCGGAAAAAAATGCGGATGAAATGCAGGACGGGGTGTCATTTTAATTATTCCGATGGAAATCACATACAAACGAGCTGATTATGCCATGTCTGAAATTTGGTCAAACAGATTTTGTGTCATCGTTTTAACAACAACTTGCTGATGAAAATGGAGCCTGGTGGTCATTTTGAATTTTTCTATTCAACCGAAAACCAGTCCGAGTGTGATTTTCAGACAGCCTAAAATTTTGTCTAAAATTTGATGCCTATTTGATTTATCATATTGAAAAAAAAAAATGTAAGAAAAATCCGATATGGCTGCTGTGTAGGCCGTGTCCAAAATTTGGTGATGATCGATCAAGTAGTTTTGTGTTACCATGTTACCAAGAAATTGCAGGTAAAAGTCCGAGGTTGCGGTCAGTGTCATCTTGAATTTGGGTCAAGGTCAAAATACACACGTCGTTATGGGTCACGAACGGACAGGTAGATGGACGACCGGACGACAACATCGAAGCCTATAGCTCCCCCGCCAGGACCTAAATCCCCATTTGCTTGCTAAAATACTCGGGTGCAGTGTGGCGTGCTTTTCGGAAAGAAACCGCTAAGTAAAATGATCGTCATGATCGTCAATTTTTAAGCAGGAACGCAATATTCCAACTTCTTCACCCATTTAATTGTTATTGAATTTCTTTATCGACATACCTGTTTCTCACTACCTTAAAATACAGTACACTATGCAATATTATAAATACGCCTGAGCAGATAAAATAGACACTATAGTTCTTTCTTTACGTCATATATGCGTCATTCTTCACAAAACCTAGGAGGTCCCGTTATAGATTCCTTTAATAATTAAAGCTCTCGATCTCACAATGTTGTTGTTAGGAACAATTCCCTTTTCTCTAGATGTAAAATCGTGTTGAGACATATCTAAACTAATCTTTTTTCGAAAGAATTTTATTTATTTATTTTTATTTTTTTGGAAAGAAAATTATGAACGCCGCTACACTTAGTTCAATTCCGGCGCTGTGTATGCCCACTTCAAATGCCTTTTTTCGACACAGATTCAATTCAGTAATTTGAGAAATATTTCTCTGCAATCCCTACAAATGTTGAAGCACTTTGCAAGTTTTAATACAAAGTTGTTTCTACGGACATGCAAAATATTTTGAGATGAGCTATAAATAATTCACCTCATGCATGTTCTTCTCTTTTTCAAGCAGAGAGTCTATTTGTGATTGATGTTTGGGAGAACAATCGTGCACGCCGTAAACAGATTAATACTTAATGCAGAGAAAACTGAGTAGAGTTGCATGTTGCGATTTGTGCTTATGCATTTGTGCGGCAGTGGCATAATTTATTCCAGTGATAGAGTGAGTTATTAAGGCCGCAAAATCAGCTATACATACTAACATATTAACTTAAAATATTTCCTTTCAGCATGAGATTTCCATTGATATTATCGTTATTGTTGCGATTAATTTATGGACTGGTGTTGTATTTCACATCCACATTTTTATATCCAAATAAAGTGGCTGAGACAATCAACACTGGATTGCCAAACTTAATCAAGTAATGCCAATGCGACGATAGTACCTGTAACTTACCACAAGGAAAAATACGACACCTAGGCCTGCGTACCACAGCCTGAAGCTCCGCTGTAACGCCCTCCACAAACTGGGATCTCCGCCGGTTTTCCAAAGGTATAACTCCTTTTCCCATTCTCTATAGCGAAAGCCAGACACCAAGATATTTCTCAGAGGGAACAGCAGCTACTAACACTTGTAGTCAAATTATACATTTTCTTCTGCATATTGAAAATAAAATGATATTTAACTTTCGCCAAAAGTTCATCTCTTCTTTCAATCTATGATGTTTTAATAAATCAGTCATGTAAAACGTATGGTAGGTTATCGGTATGTTTGTAAAAATTTATCTCTCCCTCAGCCCTAATCAATCGGGGCATTATCTATGTTTACAAGGGTAACTGACAACCTTTACTTCATTTTCTTTTGAATGACAATAAAAAAAAACCGCAATTCAATTTTGTTAGCCACAAAAGGACTCCCCCCCCCCCCCCCAAGTTACTTGTCAGCAAAAACTCGCCAATTATACGGGGTATACATGCATATCATCACTGCACTGCGCAGAATCACCCGGCGAACAGCCCCATGACATTACCAACGAAGCGTTTTACTTAATACCTTCATTTATTTTCTGCCCTGTTCTCTGTATGCTATCTGTCCTGTTTTGTGTATGCTATCTGCCCTGTTCTGTGTATGGTATCTGGCCTGTTCTGTACATGCTATCTGGCCTGCTATGTGTATGCTATCTGTCCTGCTCGGTGTCTGGCCTGTTCTGTGTATGTTATCCGTCGCGCTATGTGTTCAGTATGTGCCCTGCTATATGTATGCTTTCTTGCTCTACTTTGTGTTTACTATCTGCCCTGCTATGTGTGTGCCATCTTTTTGCTACGTGTGTACTATCTGCTCTGCAGTGTGTGTTATATGCCCTCATGCTATCACATGTGTACGACTATGTGACTGCTCACCTGCCGAGCTGACTTGATAGTTTGATGGAGGAATCTTCAGGTAAAACATCATACAGATCGGACTCTTCTATTGGCCTATGACTGCCAGCCTGAAATATTGGCTTACACCAGCTAAAACAAAAGAATTACATAATACATTCATGTCTACATTTGGCAAAATACACTATAAAAACCTGTATCTTTAAATCCATATTTTGATGAAATTAGATCTGTGAGTTCCATGCCTTTTTCATACAACTTAAAACCAGCTTCAACAGCAGTCTTTCCTTTTTGAACTGTTTGCGAGCTGACAACTTTGTAGATTTCAGTGCAGCTAAAAATTTTGTCATTGGGCAAACCACTTTGCTCAAGCAAGACACTTAGTTGTTCAAACTGCTTCAGTAGCTTTACGCAATAACATAAAATCAACTTCTCGGAATTTTTTTACGACATGTAACCCATTAGACTGTATGATGTACCCGAATCCCCCAACCCCCCTCTCTCTCTCTCCCTCTCTCTCTCTCTCTCTCTCTCTCTCTCTCTCTCTCTCTCTCTCTCTCTATCTAACATAATGGTCAAGAAAAACCCTGCTCCCACCCCTTTGGCTCTTTGTAGATTAGATCTTACTAAGAAAGACAGAAACAGCCAAAGGCTATACTTTCTTACTATATTTCCAAAAAAAGAAAGCTTTTTCTACAAACACATTTTTTCAAGTTCAAGCATTGTTTTAATAAGGTAAGAAGATCACTGAAATCTCCAAGCCTCAAAGCTTAAATGCCGATTTCTCTTTTCTCAAACCTTCATTAAAACATTGAACAAAGCATTAGTGTAAACAGATGCTTAATGGTTCACATTTAAAAAAAAAAACTTTGTACTTGAACTAGAGCCTAAAAGAAGTCCAATGACATAATGCTATGCTAATGCCCCTGTACCAACACTAATCTCGGCAATTTTCTTAAAGCAACACTGTCGCCAGGGGCCTATGTTTTAATTATGGCAGCGTCACCTGTCAGTTTGCACATGACACCTGCTGTACCATTCCAAGTTTCTTTTTTTCAGATCAAGGCAATAAATTAACAGGTTACTGATGAAACTGGTTATAATTCCTCACTGAAATTTGTAAACAGCACAGGAACGATTAAACTGTGGGTTAAACATAAGCATTTTTCAACTTTGTTTCAAAGTATCCCTAACTTTATTTTTGAGAAGAATCACTTGAATGAATGCATTCCCTATATGTACATATGTGTATAAAACGTATGTTGTTCTGCAATTAATAAGACAAGAAAAAAGGAAATTCAAGCGCAAAAGCAAAACTGGTTCCAGTTTAAAATGTATACTTTATAATGACTTTATGTGATGGTACAAAAATAGAAAAGTTGGACTGTTACGCATTACCACGAGCATGCAGCAGCACTTGTTGCCATGCTGTCATGTCGTGAGTAAAATTTATCACGACATGGTGAAAATGTCACCAGCTCTTGTCACACGACATCGTGTTATGTCACGCCCATCACTTTTTACAAAAAAAAGTACAAAGGCATTGCGACCGTTCTGCCAAATTCGACCTTTTTAAACAAAATCAAGATTGTCCAAGGAAAGTGCCGCATCTGACATATTTATAAGCGCAAAAAAAAAAGAACTGCATACATATGCTGAAAAAAAAAACAAGTTACAGAAAGTGACTGGATATTTTTGACATACAATGATGTCCATGACCGCTCCCCAGTTCATGTCAATGCCCACATTCTACAAGCGATGTTTGAGATTCCTGATCTTTCAGTAGTGAAACTTTGAAAATCGAACCGTTCGTCTCACCATTTTCGTTAGCCGAACGACAAAAAATAATAGCCAGGTATATACTTCGGTTATATATATTTCAAAAAATTCAAATCTCTCGGCTCCAACTCTAGAGGCAGCTATTCGTGATTTTTTTTCAAACACCTTGCAGACTCGTTTGCTGGTTATCCTAAATCTTCTAAGATAACCATGCAAGAGCTTTTGCAAGAGTTTTTGCTAAACTAATATCTTCTAGAATGAGTAAAACGTTCATTATATTGATGATTGCTAACTAAAGAGAGCTGATTTCTTGGGAAGCATTCAAAATTCAATAAAAACAAAAATGATCTCTTATGACAAATTGCTCAGTCCCTCATTTTTATGAGTCAGACGGATTAAAAATCATGTTTTTAAATTAATAACATGATATAACATCCTTGCAATCGTTTTTTAATAATAATAATAATAATGATTTTGTTTGCATACCTGAACAGTAGTTTTGATAAACAGTTGGCTTTAGTTTCTGGGTTGGGTTTGGACAGTTTCTTCTTCGGCTGCATGATAAGAACACGCGTCGATTGCTTGCAAATTTATCCGTCTGGATCCATTGTTTATCCGTTTCTGTCAAGCATAGATAAAACTTTTTATGCACTTTCTATGCTATAAAGAATGATTCACCAATGTTTTCATTCTCCTGAAAATATCCGTAGTTTTAACGCTCGAGAACCAAAATACGATTCTTTGCATCGTGAGGTTTCTTGGTATAAGGGATGCCGTCACGTGACACTTGCACATGCTTGAGTGACCTTTTATGTTTTGTCTTAGAGCGTTCAGCACCTTTTATATAGGTTTTAAAATACCACTGATATGGTTTTAATACCAATGATATGCTTTTTCAGCCCAATTTTGTCATTAATCTAAATGGCCACTTAAAAGCCGGACCCATTTAAATTTACCCCATTGCTTAACTGCAACTTATCTAAATATACGGTTGTGATGCAATGTGTGGTGAAGCCTCTGCTAAAGAATAATATATATTTAATTAAAGTAAACTCAACACCTTGGCTTTTTAAAATATATTCACAGTGCTGTAACTGGAGTTTATCTCAAATGGTGTTGTTCCCCACAACAAAATATTTACACCAAATCCGGCGATCTCTGTTCACAAACGGGATTAAAATTGTGTAATTCTGTAATTTTCAATAACATAGGCAGTTTTTTTTTAAAAATAAAATACAACGTAGGAATATGAATAACGTAAAGACTCTTGTACGTTTCATCTACGAAAAGCAAGCTTTGTGGTGAGAAGTTTGAAAAAAGAACTGCAGAAGTAACGAAGGAGATGATTACGCACTTTGAAAAAACTATTTTTTTAAATATCACCATAAAAAGAAGAAACAGGACCGCATGTAGGTAATCATCTCACTTCCTAAACTTTCACAATCTAAATAAAAGAAAATGAGAAAAAAATGCTGGACAGTTTTAAAGGTTTAGTATCGAGTTTAGTCTCTGTATCAACAGGTACTTAATGAGAATAATAATTACCCAAATATATGATAAAAGACTTACAATTTTAAAGTAGATAGCAATTTTGTGGGTAAATATCCCGTCTTGTCTCGTTTTCAATTCAGTGCGTTGACGACACGATTATTAGCCGAACACTTAAAGCACTATGCGGGGTTCGAGTAATCATACTAACTATAAAGAGGGTTATTTTTGGATGAAACTGTCAAGATAGAATCCTGTGTTTCTTTTATTCTGAGAAAACTATACCTTAAAATCATATTATAATCTCCAACCAGTTTACCTACATAAATCATAAAATGAGGTCCCACTTATTTACTGACCATCCAGCCTAAAATGAATAGAAAATTATTTCTTCAGTGTCAAGATTTCGCGTTCAGACACTTTAAGACAACATATTAAGTTTATTATTAACTATAATAGACTTGTGTTTTTAATATTTATTTTGCAGCTTGCAAACACTTTCATAATGGTATTAACTTTAAATAAACAAATTCTACGGTATGTTGCCTGGCTCCAGCTGGCCCACTCCCCCATCGGCGTTTCAAATCTTGACTCACACCCTCACCCCCTCCCTGGAATACCAGTTTCCAAAACAGGGGTGGGGGTGGGAATAGTTCTCATACCTTTTTGACATAGTTAGCCTGACCCGCGCCTAAGTAAGCCACACTTTAACGGGCAAATTATCAAAATATTGATATTTATCTTCCCTTAAAAGATTCGATGTGTTTTCATAGGGTTAAAAATTTGACTTGGTATTAATTAACAGCATAACTGCCTAAGAGATATAACAATGAGCTCGAGAAAAGGCATAATTTACATGGTTTACTAAGTTATTTATACTAACATAACGCCGTTTGGTTTTAGAGATTTAGCGCCACGGCTTAAAAGCTTTTCATTCACAGACACGACCAAAACAAGTATTTTCGTTGATCTTAGAAATCAATTGACTCTGGAATTTCTGAGCACTTATTTCCACCTGGATTTACACCCATACATTTTTGTCGGTCACTATTTCGCTTAAGAAAACATAACTATTCGATCTCCTAATTTCACTTAGTTCAGCGTAGTTATGCATGTAATAATAAAGTGTCAGGTTAGCCTTGTGGGTAAAAGAATTCATTTCACTTTCAAACATTTGATTAAGTAAACTTTATTCCGTATGCGTTGGGCTTCAGCAATCTGTAATACACTTCAATGCAATACAGCAGCTGTTCGATAACGTGTGGACAGTTCGCGACACTGAGCGGTTTAAAGAAAAAAATTTAAATCTTAGGATCACAAAAATCCTAGAACCGTTGTTCGAGTTGCAGCAATGCTAACTGAATGCTAACATTAAAACATAAACAACACAACATCAATCGACTTTGTGCCTCGAATAATTCAATTCCTACCAATATTTTCCTCTTAATTATTAAAAAAAATTCATTAAAATTAAGCAAAGTAAATATGGAATTACAGGATTAAAGAAATGACTAGTTTAACTAGCTGGTAAACAACAGTTTACAGATTTTCCAGTATTGAAATTTTATATCACTTAATAGCAACAGAAACTTGCATACTAGTATCACGAAAAGCTGTAATTTTTGAAATCACAAAATAGATTGAGTTGATAAAGCGCTTTTTGATATAAAAATTACAGGTATGACTGATACGTGCAAAGTCTGTGAGGAGAACTGTATTATTTTTATCTTATTTTTTGCATAGCACACATTAAACTCTGAAAAAATAATGCATTGCAGCAGACTTCTGACAAAACACAAAAATAACAGGAAACAAATAACTTTAACAGGCAAAAAAGCTAGAAAATAAACAGCGAAATTTATTCGTTTACAATGTATATATTTATATTATTAAATTGTTTATTCATTTGTTTAGACTATGAATCTAGACTTAGTTATGATATGGGAGGGGGGGGGGCGCTTTTAATTAGTTGAAGTGACGGTCGCTTCAGAAATTGCCAGAACAAGGTAGGATAAGAGGAAGCAGACCAGTGTCAATGTATGGCAGCATAAAAATGGGAAAGCTAAATTTTTGCATTCTAGGCTGTTGAATGTGAAGTCATTAAAAAGAAAAACTAAATTGGCTGATATGTTTGTTAAGATATAAGAACGGCCGAGTACGTTATAACCACCCGAAATAACAGTAATTGCTTAAGCAGAGTAATCATTCACCTTTCGACGGACAGTTCTTGCCTCAAATTCCAGCTGATGCAGACAACTGCTCCAGGGCCTCAGTTATTTAAAAATAACTTATAATTTTGTTCTTTAATTTTCTTATTTCCAAGTAAAAAAGTTTTCATAACCTGAAATCCGAACAGCGCTTTCAACAAGTTTACCCCCAAGGACTATCGATATAAGTCTCGGTTTTCATTTTTTTACATCAACTTCAAACCATATGGGGATCATCTTTTATTTCAATCTTTATTTTTTTCCATTCGTTTTCATTTAACGTCCATTCCTAAGCGCAAATTACTGCATATTTGATGTTACCAGCGAATGTTGATTGGTGTCAATATTATTAATACCATTTTGATACGGGCATTGTTGGTACCAAAAATGTAATGAACCTCTTGCGTTTTTATGCTTACTGATGTAGACGCATCGAGGACACACGAATTTCGGATGAAAAATTAATATCTACAGCTGTTCAGTAGCGATCAGTCATGCGAAATGTATTAATCAACACTAAATTCAAATTTGTACACACAAAGAGTTGACATTGTCCGCAGCTTCAAGCTTATGACAAGTTTTTTGTTTGAATTTTTATACGTTTTTTTTTTGTTCAATATAGAGTATGGAAAGTAAATGTTTTTGTAAATGAGCACGTCGATGTGATTAAAATCACCGAACAACCAACACGCATTTATACGAGTTTGGTTCATTGGGTGTGCACTTTCCTTCTGCGAACTGAAAACCCACACGTAATGAACAATTCAAGAGGCCCCTAAGGTATTCATCACAAAATGATCAATGGATATGATGAATAAGGAGAAACCGAGTTTTTCGCCACATTTTCCAAAAAAAAAAAAATCAAGGCACACCCCAACAGAAATAAAATGTATAATTTTATGTGCGTCCTTTTTATAGAAAAATGATGAAATGTTTAAACGTTCTCGGGATTTCACGCAGTGTATTTTTAAAAAGACGTAGCTCCTAAAATACGAAAAAAAACAGCACTTTAAAACTTATGCGCAAATTAGTTAAACGTTGAAGTAATTATAACAACTGTCACATTTCCACAATTCGGCATATACTCACAGGGTCAAGAGACACATTCAATGACCACAACGTAAAATACAACGCCACATTCTTGCATTCCGGATCATTAAAGGGGAAATGTGGTAAAATGTCTCAGCATTGCACAGCATTTGGACTTAAAGGTCAGGCAATTTGAGCTAACTTCATTTACAGTAAAACCTCCTTCAACAAACACTTCTAATATGCGCACAACTTCTGATAAATTAAACATTTAATCCGAATTTTATCCGTTCTCTGTCACATGTGGACATTGAACAGATCGCGGAAATTTTACCGCTCCGCTCACGACTGCAGAGATTTTAAATCAGTGTACACTATCTTTTAGTTTAAGCAATGAGAGCGCGAACTTTTAAAAGTCTACATGCACGTTTATTGCGCGTCTGTAAACGCCAGTGAGTGCGTGAAAAGTAATGCGTGGATTAAGGTGTATCCCTCGGTAATCGGCCTTCAAACCCCAATGTCAAGTGCTCTACTCACCTATCATTCTGCGTTACAAAATCATAACTTTTTTTTGTTAAATGTGAAAACATTTGTTACAATATCCAATGTATAAATGCTTGCATCAAACGTAAAATATACTCCTGAAAACTCACTGATTTTATAGTGTCGTGGTTTCAACAGCAGTGTTTCCACTGTGATCTCTTATGCATCGGATGTCTCATTATTCCAAAGATCAGTGCAATAAAATTCTGTTTCTTTCCTCAAAACCTTCCTTCCGTTGTTAGCTATGCAAATTTTAACACCACGCACCTGTCACTCCGCAGGCGTTTGTTTTGTCAGTTAACGTCTTTGATAGAATAATAATAAAATAACCAAAATAACAATATCGGTGATCCCAAATTGTTGGCACACAATAAACAGCCACTGGCGTCCCTTTGCCTATATATCCGAACAATTCGTAAAAAATCGCTCAGATTGGCTTGTAATGTATAAATATATCAATTTAATGCGATTTTAGCACAAAGACCTGCCAGCATAATCAAACGTCTCTTACCCTCCTGTATTCTGTGCGCTCACTTAAAAAAATGGAGATCTAATTTCCAGATACATTGTAAAGTGGATATTTTTCCACACGAAACTTGGAGCTGTTTAATATTAACTCTGTAAGAATATCCATTTGATACAAGTAACTGTTAACAATGACGTATATCAAAAGCTTCTGTAGTCAGCAAGTACCCTGGAAATAGACCGTGTTTTGTAGCCGCCTTAACCACGAACAATCGCCAGTTCAACCAAAGAACAAAGCAGCAAACAGAATATCGGTAGCACTATTTTTTTTTCTCAAAAATTCAACACACAATGGTCAGCTTTTAACTTCTAAGCAATGGCTTCTAACGCATTAACGCCATAATTACTCTCTGTGCATATTGTCCTTCCACATGCCGTGCCAACTCGAACGGATAAGCCCGAGATTATCAAACCCAACGTATATCAAACCTACAGGAGTTTTTTTTCCAATTTTTTTTGTTTTTTTGGCAATTGACATAAACGTCGTGTGTTAAGGTTGACAGTTTTTTTTGTTTTTTTTTTGTTAAGCCAATTTAGTCATTCGTTCGTCAAAAGCAAGGGTTAGCTTATATGGCTGTGATTATGCTGTCACTCGCATATGTTTATAAATATACAGACCCTGTTGCGCGGACATGGCTTAATAAATAGCACATCTGTCATGAATAAATGACAGCTTTAAATGCCTTGTTCAATATTTAATTAAATGGACGAAACATTCTGCAGATCCTGGTAGATTGAATTACGAGGAACTAAACCGTTCGCATTAGAAAATTAACCCGTCAACCTAACGTTCTGCTGTAAAAGTCTTGCTAAAGACAGTCAATGGCCAGGTCTGTTAATAGTAAATAGGAAACACCCAGTCCCTAATTGTTACATTCGTCATAACCTGTTCAACCTGTTTTCATACAACACAGTTACCCGTCACAATAATTTACGAAAAAAAACTCTTTTTTAACACTCGGAACTCCTAATGGATACCGCTAACAGAGAACACGCCGTTTCGGGAGATAAGGGAATGAAATATATAAATAAACGACATGATTCCTGTATGGCACAAAGGAATAAGTGACGCACGTTCTTCCTGGTAATTCTTTAATAAATCCCCCCAAGTTAACATATGGCATGTTTAGATTTTCCTCTGTATACGCACATACTATGCCATACCAAATCCAGAACCCATTTTCTACAAATAGCCAGATAAAATGACTTTCTTGTATAAAGTATCCTTCCAGCTGAACCTTTTCTTCCTTCATCAAGCCATAGGCCATTTTATAACTTCTGAAGGCGATTCCATTCAAACACTGGACATCAATTTGGCACTTTATATGTATAATAAATGCCATTCCTGGCCATTTATATCACTTTATATTCAACGAGTATTTCCATTGCTCAGATCGCGAAATGCTGCAGCAGTCCAAACCTTGTCCCATTTCTTTCTTTTTACACTAAAGAAATTACACAAATTTAAATGGTGTTGGAAGTAGAACGGCCAGTGCACACAAAACAACATTGTACTGGGATATGTCGTATATGAAGTAAAACTCAAGGTTGTTTACTTCTGCTTTTATTTCTTTATTTTAGTTATATTTTATTTTATATTAACAGAGACGATAATAACATTTCTAAAAGTTATTAAATGTTGCTCGCTATCCTTCATAATTTCACGATAATTTAGAAAGTATATTAATAATAATAACCCATGCGTGCATTCACGTAACTGTGTTCTCAATTTCACTTGTAGCGTGTGTTCTTATTCAGTGTTATTTTAGTTAGATATAGGCTGAATTCATGCCGGTTCCATATAGATTATAGTTCCGATTTCAGAACTCTCCCGTGAAACTCTCCACACACATTGTATACCCGAATGGTAGACAAGATTACAACTGTGCTACTTCTACATACATAATCAAAATTCATCATAATTCTAAGAAAACGCTAAATTATTCACAGGAGTAACCGTAAAAGTATTCAAAAAAAAATGTGTAATTATATACAACATTTTTTAATCATTGGATACTTCCCCCATCCCCAACCATCCACCCCTAACACAAAATAATAAAAAAATACAATGACAAGAATGTCCAGAGACCTTGTGACCAGCCGAGATCCAGTTAATGTATTAATAAGCTTGTCTGGTAGTCAAAAATGGTAGTCACTTTGTTCAAGTTTGTCCAAGGACTAAGTCCCAGCTTACGAAAAGCGAGAAGACCAATCCAGCGCGCGTGAAAAAAGGAATTTCCCTAAAAAATTGGGCTTCAAAAGACGAGATGGCAAAGAGCTAGCTAAATAATTAATTTAGTAACGGACCCGAACATAGACCAATAAATACATACAAAGATTTGTTTCCGCAGAAAAATGGGAAACAGATAGTGTGTATCTCTGGTCGACTGGGTAGTCTACCAGAGACGCCTTCGAACAACGTATCGAAATTGAATTCACACACGTGTACTGTTGGCATGTACTGTCGGACATACACAATTATTTCAAGCAAACGAAACGGCCAGAAATGACCAAACACATGTGCCTTTTGAAAAGGAGAAAACGCCGCGTCTAAAACATCATAACCGTTATGCTCTGCTCGCATTTCGGACCTATGCGCATGTATATTTAGCTTGCGTTGATGTGCGGTACGCAAAGCAAATCAGTGTGTATGTTTATTTAATCTATATGCGTTGCTACGCATGTTTACTTAACTTGCGTTGATGCGCGGCTCGCATTTCAGACCACTGAGTATGTTTATTCAACTTAAGCCGTTCGCATTTCGGACCAGTGCGCATGTTTGTTTAGCTTGTGTTGATGCGCGTTTGACTTTTCGGGCCAGTGCGCATGTTTATTTAATTTGCCTTGATGCGCGGTTCTTATTTTAGACCAGTGCGCATGTTTATTTAACTTGCGTCGATACGCGGTTCGCATTTCGGACCAGTGCGCATATTTATTTGGCTTGCGTTGATGCGCTGTTCATATTTCGGACCCCTGCGCATGTATATTTAACTGGCGTTGATCAGCGTTTCTTATTTTAGACCAGTGCGCATGTTTATTTAATTTGCGTTGATGCGCGGTTATTATTTCGGACCATTGCGCATGTTTATTTAACTTGCATTGACGCGCGGTTTGCATTTTGGACCAGTGCGCATATTTATTTAACTTGCATCGGTGCGCGATTCGATTTCGAACCAGTGCGGATGTTTACCAAACTTGCGTCCATGCGCGGTCCGCATTTCGAACCAATGTGGATGTTTATTCAACTTACAAATTTTGGCGGATCGCCCAAAAAATGCAAGAGGAGCCTAACTGGAGAAAAATCGCACAAAATTGGAAAGGAATTCAATCAAAATTGTCGAAGATGAAAATTAAACGCCAATAAATTGAAAAATAAAATGCCCCTTATTTAGCCAATTTTTGGCGGATCGCAAGAAACAGTAAGATTTAAAGAGAGCCCTACCTACAGAACATTCGTGCGAATGTTAAAGAAAATCCGATCAAAATTGTTCGAGAACAAGTATTTTGAAAATTAGGCACCAAAAAATAAAAAAATGACTCTCATTCGGCTAATTTTTGGTGGATCGCCAAGAAAAGAAAATTTTCAAGGGAAGACTATGTTGAGAGCATTCGTACTAAATTTGAAGTAAATCTGATCAAAATTCTTCGAGAAGCATTTTTAAAATTGGCAACAAAAAATTTTAAATGCCCCCATTTAGCCAATTTTTGGCAGATCGCCAAAAAAAATAATTTTTCACGAGAGGCATACCTAGAACAACTTTCCAAAATTGGAAAAGAATCCGATCACAGTTGTGGGAGAAGAAGCATTTGGAAAATGCGCAACAACAAATTTTAAATGTCCCCTATTTAGCCAATTTTTGGCAGACCGCCAAAAAAAAGTAAATTTTCTAGAGAACAACTGTCCAAAATTGGAAAGGAATCCCTTAAAATTGTGGGAGAAGAAGCATTTTGAAAATTGGCTACCGAAAAATTTTAAATGCCCCCCATTTAGCCAAAAAAAAATTTTTTAGAGAGGCATACCTAGAAAACATTCGTGTAAAATTTGAGAGAAATCCGATCAAAGCTGAAGGAGAAAAATCATTTTAAGTAAAAGTTTACACACATACATACAGACGACGGATGCCCCTCAATGATGGGATAAGACCATCCCGATATAGTCGGCTGTTCTAATAAAAATAATAAAAATTAAAAAAAAATACAAAAATAAAATAAAAGACGTTTCCCTCACGTATCTCTGCACGATGGATCCAGTGCCTTATTTAACCTAACCCACTTTACCACCCCTACTCAACTGCTTAAATAACACTGCACATCACACTATTCAACTGATAAATTGTTTACGTGACGAAATGGGTGAACTGTACTTTTAGGGAAATTTCGAAACTGTTATTCTCTTCATGGTTTAGTCACACACCTCCCCAAATCAGTTAAATCATGCCTTAGAATAGACCCACCCTCTGCCGTGTTTTCCAATAACACAGGCAGTCACAGCAGGTTATGACTTGTATTATGTAATACAACTGGAATTGACCCCCAGCCGATGACTTCATTACATAATACCACTACCACTCAGTGAGCCGTGGCAGACAACACGGTAAAAGACAGTACAAGAGTACACGGCAGCGTTGACCGATCGCCTGACCCACGCTGTCACGGATTTCAATGATTCAAGAATGGAGACACGATCAATAATCTTTCTGGAAAACGCTATAATTCCCAGTGCGGTAATAACAGTACAATTTTATACAGGAGGTCGGGGTGTTCAGCGAAAGGAAAATATATCAAGTACGATTTTCACGTAATGATGACAAGCGCCTTTCTTATTTTCGCCACAGAAATTGATAGTGCCATCTGATTGACAGTAAATTACCACAGAAGTTGGAAGTCGATAGGACTTCCTTTTTCGAGAAATTTTGTACACAAAAATCTTGTTAAAAAATACATATTTACGTAATGACGTCATATACCGTATTCGCTCGTTCAACTGGACAAAAGTTGACAGAATCTTTCGCACCTACCAAGCAACAATCCCACATACCAAGTAACAATCCCACAAAGTTTGAACTTTCGCCGATGTTCAGCAATGAGAAATTCGACACACAAGCTTTTCTACGGAATGACGTCATACGCCTTTCTTAATTTCGTTACATGCGTTGACAGTTCAAAGAGCTGTCCGACAGACCCAAGAAATAACCACAAAAAGTTTGAAGTTTTCCGTTTTTCCGACTTTCCGTTTTTGAGATATTTTGCACACAAAATCTTACTCAAAATACTCAAAATATAAAATATTTTTATGTACTGACGTCATGTATCGGACTACTTCGTTCTAGTCGCGGTAAACTATGACAGACATACTAAGCAACAATCGCACGAAGTTTTAACTTTCTGTGATATTCAGCGGCTGAAAAATTTTGCACACAAGTTTTTTACATCATGACATAGTACACCTTCCCTAACATAGTAACCAGCGTCAAAGGTTGAAAGAATCGTCCAACCTACCCCATGAATAAAAAGACCAAGTTTGAAGTCGATCCAACTCCACGTTCTCGAGATATCCACGCTCCCTCCCCCCCAAAAAACAACCTCACAAAGGTTAAGTTTTCCTCGATATAATCGGACGTCAGAAAAGGAACATAAACGGCGTAATTACACACTGGGTAAGCAGGTAGTAACGACATGCCCACCCACTGTGTAAGCAGACAATAATGACATGTCCACCCAATGTGTAACACCGGTGATGTGTCTATATACGAGGTGTCTACCCAGTGTGTAAGAGAGCAAAGCGACATGTCCACACGATGTGTAAGCGGACAAAATCATGTCTACCGAGTGCATAAGCGGACAAAAACAGCATGTCTACCCAATGTTTAATTCTACGAAGTTGAAATTCTGATTTTCTGATTGAAGTTGAAAACTTGTCCACTGGTGCAACCAACAAGACGTCACTACGTACTGACGTCATAATGAGGACAAAAATCCTGGCTCCCTTTCAAAAAGTATCCGCACTTTCAGCATCTTTCGAACCAATAATTCCAGTTTTCATTGAGTTCCACTGGTTGGTGGGGAAATACTGCGAACAGTGTCGAGTTTTTATATCCTAAACGTTTACAGAAGCTGCGCGTCTACCAGACTTCTTGATGTGCCCATTCTGGACCCCTTGTCACGTGACCTTAAAGAGATCTCGTGACCACAAGCGATGTTAATAAGACGTATTGAAATGACAACATCCAGACTGTAGAGGAGAAAAAAACATGGTTTCTTCGAAGCCATTAAGATTTTCACACGAGACAGAGTGAACTTTAGCCCCAAATCGCCGATGTTAAACAAGTACTTACTTATATATATATATATATTTGTTTTTGTTTATGAATGGGGGGGGGGGGGCGCATTAACTTCCTTTCCATCTTTCATTCTATCCGATAGTTCCATTTATGCTCATAATGGCATTGCAACACAGCAACATGGCTCGGAAGAGTAAGGCTTTGCCCCAAGGAAACAACTAGAACTGTGCAAGTTTTGAAGTTTTCAACACAGTATTTTTTATGGACAAAAGGTTGGTGAATGACAATTGAAATATATCAACAAAGACATGCCTATTGGCCCAAAATGAAATTTAATTTATAAACGATGCTAGGTTTAACGCTTCTCAATCAAGTAGGAAGACTGCATGGTATCAGTGCAGTTATGTGCTCATATATATTACACTACGCAAACCACACACACCCTCAAAAACAGCAAAATTTGCTTTCACACTGGCCGCCTCCTGGGTACTGCTTTTTCAAAACAGAGTGCAATTTTCATGCGCATAAACACATAAAGACACCAAAGTTCCAAAGTACGATTTATTAAATGACTATTCAATAATAGCTTTATAATGTTACCGCATCCTGTATATCTCATATTTGAATACTAGAGAAATGTTTTAGCAAGCCTGAATAAAGGTAAGCACCATAAACCAAAACTTACCATGAGTACTGTCAATGACATCACCCTCATAAAGAAAAGGATAAGTTGAAAAAGAAAATCGCGTTTCTTTGAAAGCACCCCCTAAACAAATTGCTCGAGCAACGACGGTACAAGAAATGTGACAATACAATGGTTGCATATTAAACAGGGGGACTGAAGATAAAGTTATTTACTGACGGAAGCATCCAAGGCGTCTGCATAAAAAGCAATTTAGAATCATTTTAAATGCATCTGAAATACTCTCCTGGCTTTCACTTCAAATTTGCAGTCCTGAAAAAATGCACTTAGATTTAAAGGCTCTTAACAGAAGTCGAGTAACCTCATCGATGTGTCTGTTCTTTACGGGCCCATCAACAACAACCGGAAATCCAGTAGTACACGCTAACTGACGTACAACGTTACGTCAAAATGATGGTCGTGATGACCAAACAAACGAATAAGTTATGATCCAAAATAATCCAGACATATTTCTGGTTTCTCTCCGGGTTCTCCCCAGTGCAAAACATGCATTCAAAATGAACTAAATTTTTGACAATAACTGAAGTTTCCCAACGCATTTTAATTAACAGGTTAAGTCTCAAATAACCACTATTTCCTTCGACCGACAGGTTGCTGTTGGTCTTTCAACAAGTCGGCAAGCTCGTCCTTCAACTCATTGACGTCTTCGTCATCGTCGTCGTCATCGCTGTCCTCGTAGCTGTCGTCATCGTCCTCCTCGTTGTAGTAATTGATACCCCCATATGAGGCGCCCGCCCCCTCTTCTGTCAAAATGAAAATCAGTGGCTGTTTTTAAGTGGCGGTTGTGATAGCATCACGGCTATAAGCTGATGAGCAAACCTGAAGCACTTTAAGATTTCAGAGTTTCCGATGAGCCCCCTTTTGGTTTTTCCTACATTGCATGTATTCCAGTTTAAAAATGCGACTGCACAACTCCCCCCCCCCCCCCCCCCCCCCGAGTGCTGTCAGAATATTTATTTTAAATTGGTCAAACAAAATCCAAGAGACTTTTTTTCAAGATAAATATGAGAATGATTAACAAATTCTCAATTTCTGAAGCCTTAACGCTTTGTTCGATTTTCTATTACAGATAGTAAGATCCTCCGGCGAAATCGATTTCCCCAACTCCCAACCCCCCCCCCCCCCCCCCCGATAACCATGAGCTACACTGTTGCCAATCAACAAAGCCTCTTCAGGCAATTTCACTTGAATTTCCAAGACACAGACAAATGTTACCTTGGTCCCTATCCCAGCCACCCGTGGCAGCGCCGTAACCATAGGAGCCGTAGCCACCCCATCCGCCCTCCTCCTCCTCGTCCTGTCCCTGGCGACCGTAGCCATAGGTACGCGCTGAAATATCAACATGACGTCGTTTAGAAATTGAACATATATCGCAAACCGACACCTCCTGCCAACTTTTTTTTTGCTATTATATAAGTAACTGTACTCCGTCAGCACAAGGATTCTTGTTGCTGTTTGGTCTGGATTACTTTGTCCTAGAAGACCTTAAATTAATGCATATCCTGAATGCTTTACTTTTATAATCAAAGAACGGAGTAGAACGCAGCAACGAATTCACCAAGAAAGGTCTCCAGTACACCCACATCACAAAGGCATTACTTGTGTATTTTAGCGTAACCTCTTATCCCACAAATAGAAAATGACTACTTCCTTCTTTCTCAAACACTCTAAAATGTTCTAATTCTAATTTTTTCGCGATATATCAAACCGTTAATGTAATCAACAGTTGGGGTTTTCGTTGCACATTCACTCACTTGACCCCCCCCCCCCCCCCCCCATGTTTAACCTTCTCACCCCGCACGAGACCATTAGCGTGTAACAAGGAATGACACAGGCACAATGAACGTACTGGACATGCTCATCTCCTTGGTCTCCGACGTCTCGTGGTTACACTTGGGGCACGGTAGCGGATCCCCTTTGTTGTACTTCACGCCTTTCCTTCTCACGTGATCCTCACAAAAGCATATTTTGCAGCGCAGACACGAATACTGCCCCAGCCTATTGCACGATTTGCCTTAAACAAAGAAAGGATCCAAGTTCACATTTAAAAGACTGTAGCCTTACCAGATGTCACCACGACTTACCTTCACCTCATCACGTGATAGACCATATCAGGAATGTCGCGTTATATTTTCCCCCATTTTAAAGTGAACTTTTCACCAATTTCTTCACCGACCACCCTGGGAAGGGGCGGAGGGCAGCTATAATACATAAGTGAATTTTCGTGGATGTGCAATGGCCGCCTGAGTTACAGGAACAACTGAGCTTAACTACTCATCGCCACTTCTGCACCACTGAGAATATTTACTTCGAAATACGTTACAGTCCAAACATCAACATCGCATAGTGTTCTGTTATTAGTGACAAAACAATCTTACACTTGAAGTTTTCAGATTCTAGTTTCTGGCAGCTGGCTTGATGCTCGAACTGGTCATCTTCACACAGAAAATTGTGGCAAAAACTACACTTAAAAATACGCCCACCTGGAAATTCAAACATCGCACTTCCTACAAAATGTTATCATATAAACCGCGGAAATTCCAGCAGATGTAGGAATTACATTTAAATACTAAACAACATGAAATTAAACTCATTACAACAGCTCAAAACGATGGAAAAGAAAATCCTCAAAATATTGGTTGGTCAATTAGATGTACTGTCGAAATACTGTGTTCTCGGCATTCTATAAATAGCACCACTGACCAAAATCTGAACGTGGAAGAGTGAGCAGAAAAGCTTACCGTGGTCCCACACACCTCGCTGGCACTCCACGCAGTCCGCGTCAGTGAGAGGACACTCGCACGCGTGCGTCGACAAGCACTTCCGGCCGTGGCAGACCCACGCTTCACAAAAATCACAGATAGCTCCCTACACCAACAACCAAACAGCAGCATTGCTACAGAACAATAGTGTCCTTGTGTAAGTGCTCTGTGAAAAGTTACTATTCAATTATAACATAATCCCCGTGTTACAGACAAAATAATCAGAAGCGATGAATATATATTAAGGCTTGCCCAACCTCTTCACTTACATCATCCAGTTAAAATTTTCACTGTTTGCGATAGTGGCCTCTTAACGTTTTTACGACCTGGCATTCAAAGCACAAAATCTAAAAAATCCAGGGTTTAAGGTTTACCATGTAAAGGTTTTGAATTAATTGACTTTACAGAGAAAATGCTTTTTTTTAATGTGCGGTACATACTATCATCTGCATTCCCGTGGTAAACGTTCCCCCATGTTTGATCACACAATCACCAGTTTTCATCATGCACTTTATTTTACCTGTAATCAATAAAACTGTACACAAACCAATCAGAAACTGAACATCTTACATCCAAATTTCAAATGATGAAAATATTAATATCGGAATTTTCATACAACCTCTCAAAGGAGTAATGCGAAATATTTTGAAAGTAAAAAAGTCTTATAACACCTTAGTAATATTACAACTTGAACCGCATATTTCCCTGGATATGTTGCGAGCTCGAAGAGGGACGTGCCATAAACGCTGTAACATTGAAATATCTCTCACCGCAGTGTGCACACTGGGGTAAACGCTGAATAGAATAGCAAAAGTAGCAAAAGGCCCTGTTCTTCTGTTTCCTGCAATAAAACAACGGTTGTTCTTAGCTGACAATTTTATCTATCCAGATTTTAAAATACACCAGACAAATAATACTTAAAACAACCCTTGTTCGGCTTGACAACAGACAAAATGTTATTTTTAGTTTAACATTATTTTCGCTTTTGCTAACATCATAAGGGATGAAATAATACTCACTTTTTACATTGGTCACACTCCTGCAAAACAAAAGAAGTGAATTTAAATCTACATCACGCAGAACAGGCACAGACAGACACAACCAAAACCCAGTCCTCCTTTATGGCTTAAAGCCCCAGCAGCAGGACTAAAAAAATTTCCCAAGCCAATTCCAGAGACTGAAAAGGCTAGCATTTGATCCTTTTGCACCTCGTCATCACTGGAGAAGAAACGCAGTCGAATCGTTGTACAGTAGCCCCTCGTTAATTCGTACCACGCGGGACCGGAGAATTTGGTACGAATTAACTGGATGAACGAATTATCCGGGGGAAAACTGGTGTGAAATAGAGAAACTGGGACCTAAATATGAGTACGAATAAAGCGGGGAAACGAATTAACCGGCGACGAATTAACGAGGGTCTCCTGTATAAGGTTCTCTTCACCACTCCCTTGACCACGTCAAGCGGGCGTCTTACTACAGATCAATGTTGAGGTATACGCTGAGCCACTGTTTGTGAATTCTGGGCTTCATGTGTTTTAAGGGGTGAGCAATAGGAATATCGAAAAAATAATTGTTATGCATGCAAACCATCCAAGTGGAAATGAAGGAGATGGCAGAAGAAATACATTAAAATTAAATTTTACCGTGAGAACTTATCCCTAATGCAACTATAAACTATTTTTTTTCTTGTTGTCACTTCATAAACGTTATTAAATGCCTCATGGGTTGTAAGAAAATGCCACTTATCACACTTCGGATACTACTAAAAACATCCGCAAGAATTCCGCGTAATGGCCGTATTTCAACAGGTGAAAAAAGAAAAAAATGTCATACAAAATATTCTAAAAATAGTGTTCACTCAATCATGTAAGGACTTCATGGCAACTACAAACTTGTTTAAATTTTATACATACTCGGGGTTAGTTCCTCGAGGAATAAGAACTTTCATTTACTAAAAATTTCTCAGCCACTTCTTTTTTTACCAGGATGGTTTAAGACAAAACCTGAATTTTGCTCATTTTGCCAGTTAACAACGTCAAAAATATCGATGTACGTTTTAATTTCACGTTACTTTTCTTGGATTTGGAACACAGCAAATAAGGTAAATACTGGGTACGAGTGGTTGAGGTTTTTTGTGTGCCGCAGTGCCACCTTCACTGAGAAATGAGTAAAAGAACAGGCAACAACCCTTATAGCCCATACCTGCTAAGTTCCCACAAGCGCTACAACTTACGCAAAAGTGAAAATAAATAAATATTAACTACGGTAAACAGAAGGGTGAATTTGGCAATCCGTGTATTCTTTTTGGAGTTACATTTGGACCGAACCAGAAGAATCAAAACATCCAGTTCTGATTTTAGTTACGCTCGTAAACGAACAGGTTTACCCGACCAAAAAATGTTAACAATTGAACTGGAGGACGGAATAATGGATGCGCTGCAAATTTTTGTTCAAGCACTTGAAACTTCCGATGCCATATTATTCTCCATATTTGTTTATAAAGCGCTCTTGATGAAGTAAAATAAATAGCTCAATAGCCGAAAATAAAGAACGAAAACAAAAAGCTCTTACAGTTTGGCAGCAATTTTGACATCATCATGTGATGTCACGTGAAGTTAGGATCTCAAACGGAGGTAATCTCAGTTACGGGCCGTTTTAACTGGTTCCAGTTAAATTTGAAAAGAACAGGTAGTTCTAGAACCAGTTATTAGACCGGTAAATAGTTATGCCCAAAAGAATACACGCAATGTATAGTCTGCATGCGAATGCGCCGAAACATTGGACTTTCTGGTTTGAAGCAGTGACTCCGTGCGTTTACGTTGGCAATAACTGGTTCCAGAACCGCATAACTGGGTCTAGAACTGCCGTTTAGCTGGCCAACTGTAACCGGTTCTCGTGAAGAAAATCGTACCCGAGCCACACTTTGGGTACGCCCTTGACCTTTTTGAATAGACTATAAACAACATTTTAAAATTTAAGTCAGTAACTTTCTCATAAAAAGTGGTAATGTATGATAATTTGTATTGTAAAATATGATAAATTGAACAAAAAGACAGGAAACTCTTAAAGAATGTGGTTTTATATTCGGCAGAAGCATCAATGTTTCGACTGCGTTTTGATTGAAAGTCTTCAAAGATATATATTTTACAAATTAACGAGTGAAATACTTTATATCAAAGTATTTTCAACTCAATATTAGTAACTGTTTACGTTTTTCAAATGATATTTGTGTATTCACCTTTGTTTACAATTGATTTGCACTTAAAATTTATAAACATAACTAGATTCAGAACCACAACTTATCTGGAGGGCATAACTAGAACCAGAACTGCCACTGCGGTTTTGGTTCTAGTTAAGCTCCACGTAAACGCACCCAGTACCTTATGTTTGACTTTTCTGACAGAAAAAATGCTTTACTTCCTTTGATAACAACATCTTATTTCAAATCAATAAAATTTACTTATTTTTCCCAGATTGCATAATTTCAGGCATATAAACGGACAGTTTTCACGTTTTCCCCACACTGATATGGTGATTGAATGAACGTAAATGTTGGCACCCTTCACACAAGCACCCGCACCCAGACCGGAACACTCAATCAGCTGATTAAGCATTTCTTTATTGTGTTTATCACAATGAAACAGAAGAAATATCTTGAATACGAGTATAAATTAAGATTTTCACAATACATATCCTTGTCTTTTACACAGGACATGGTTCATAATATAGTGTTTGTCTACCCATATTGTGTTATCGCCCAAAAGTTCAATTTTACCTATCCACCGATTTTACCTTGCTGACCCCGTATAAGCCAAATCATACTTTGGGCAGTGTTGACACGGAGTCATCAAGAAAAAAAAGGATAAATTTGGGGAAAAAAGTATGAAAAAAAGGATAATTTATATTTTGCTGAAAATCGAGAAAACATTAATATCAATCATATTGTATCATTTTGTTTTGTAATTTTGACTTATTAAAATGCTCGTTTCTACACCGATTAAAAATATTTGCATACCTGATTGTATTTCTAAATTGTCCTGCATATTACCATGAAAAAATACCCTTTTTTCTACAGATGTATTGATTTTAGCCATAGATGCTTCAAAAAAGTTGGAAATTACATATACATACAATGTTAGAGCTTTTTAATATTATGGCCTAATCAAGAATAATGACTACGGTGAGAAAAAAATTACACCAGAAAAAAAAAAACATATAACTAATAAGGAAAAAAAAGCATTTTGAACGAAAAAAAATGCAAAAAAAAAGTATCAAAATTAAAAAAAAAAGATGAAAAGCGAAAAAAAGTATAAAAACAAGGATGAAAATTTAAATACCAGTAACCTAGGTCTTTCGCCAGTGGTCATGCAAGTTCGCCATCCCGTAAAACAACATTTATCGCGAAAATGTCATTTTTGTCTCGCCAATTATCACCCGAGAGGTCGGCTAAATAAAACAATACCCCGTTAAATGGTAGGACTACCTAAACCAGGTTATGTTCGGCATTTTGGTATACTTTTTCTTTTAATATTAGTGGGTTATGTAGTTATCTAATAAATTAATTCGCAAAATTCCTAGATTTCGGGATGACAAAATAATATGGCGGATTAAAGTTGTCCAAAAATATTTTGCCCGGAAATATTTAATTTCCCTACAACTCAGCACAAACACTACAGTTTTTGTAATTCTCTAGAAACATGTCTAAAATTCTACACTTTCGACATTCCAAAGGGGAACTCCAGTACACTGAAAATAAGTAAGTATTTGTGAAACACAAGCAGGCCCCAACCGTCCCCCAAATTCATAGGGGTATAAAGCGATGACGGACAGACGGACGGACACCCCAAACCTATAGGCCCCAATCCGAAGGGTTGGGGACTAACAAAAAAGTAATCGTTGAAAAATCACCCAAAAGTGGCGGACGGTCCTAGGTTACTGGTAAAGTATAAAAAAGTATTTAGGGTAAAAAAGGATAAAACCGGCCTTTTTCAAAAAAAAAAAAAAAAGGATAATCCTTTTAAAAAAGGATAATGTGGCATAGCTCCAAGAAGCCATCCGCTACTGAGGTTCGCGGAGGGCTTCAAATCCTCGCTATATAACTATATGCAAGTCAACTACGCTCGCTTTGAGGCACCTCTGTGGTGACATTGCAGTATATTAAGATACATACCTAGATTTATGAAGTGTTATGGAGTGCCCTCAAAGAAAATGTGTTGTTGAAGACTGTACATATCTTGATATTTTCATAAAAGAACAAGTTCTAGCAAAAACCACAAATTCCCACAGGCAGACATCTTTTGTTTTCCTCTCATGCGCATGCGTAAATTTATGCGGAAACAACAAGGAGTTGTTATAAAACATATGACCTCTGAGGAGATCTGCGTGTTATGTATAAATACAGAGCAGATATACATTACAAAAGTAGCTCCCTCTTACTGAGTATTATTTTCGCGGAATCTCCAATGGGCCTGCCGTGTAAACGGGTATATACAGAATCGACAGATCCCTACAGAGGTCGGATATTTTATAACTACGGTCGAATGGCATGCTGGGTAGAACAAACCCGGAAGATAAACAACACATTTGACAGCTGGCCGATGCCTGTTTTTTTTTACCTTTAATGTATGATTTTGAGAAACACAAGTCATAAAAAATGTGGCCTTGGTTGCACAAAGGGTACATACTGCATGAACTATATATATATTCCAACATAATATGGATTACTGTGCCGACAAAGTGCCTCAGAGCAATTAAAGTTGACCCCTATGAGCAATACAATGTAACGCGTTGTAGCTCTGATAAAGAAATATACCAAGTATAAATAATGAAGAGCCGACTTGGAGCTAAATGTGGCAACGCTGTTTGGGTGTTCCGAATATAACCCGCAACAATTCTGTGTCTCAAATACAAACTATCTGGGTAAAAAAGAAAGAAATGATAGGAAGAATTCGTGTTAATTTCAAATTTCTCTTGCACCAAAGAGCAATCGTGTTTTTAACAACCCATATGCTATTTCCAAAATTAATTAAAAAGTTTTAACAAATAGTTTTAAGTGTCAATTTCTTTTATGTTCCAAGCATGAGCTGTTTTTGCTATATTTATTCTATGTTTCTATCATTTTACCCGGTTCCCTCGCAGTCGAAATTCAAGATTCTCGCGCATTTTATACGATACTTGTACGAGGGGGAGGAGAACGAATGGCTACCGTAGATCCATCTTCCGTTGCTGAAAACAATTTTTATTTGTCAAGTAAAGCAAAATAATGAATATTTAGTATAAAAGGCCTCCTAATTTGCATCTGGCTAATTAAGTTTAGTCAGAACTGAACATTTTGTTGTCACCAATTACGATCTACTCTAACCATTTCTATCTCCTCTCCCTTGTACTCGTACACCCAAAACTTGATTTGGTTTGCAAGTTGATTTTCTGTGAACGAAACTTAATCAATTTGCTGTTTTTTTTTGGTGCACATGAAATTGTATTTAGGTCGTATTATACCCGCGTGATCGGAATTATTACGCATTTCACTCGAGACACTCCCAGTATGATTTGGTTTTCGTACGGATGTTAGGCGTGAAAAATGGGCGATAATATAAGTTTAATAAATAATATATACCATTATAAAGTTGCATGGGTGTTCGGCCAAAGGGCGTTCAGTGCTGCGAATTGCACGTTGTCTCTCCTTTTGCTTCTCCGCCTTTTTTCTCTGCCCTGTCTTCTTTTTCGGCATGTTCGATACTTTTTTTAACAACACGAAACGGCGGCTATTTACCGACTGTATTACAATTTACCCCCACTAGATACATTTTGATGGATTGGCCGAATGGTTACTGTTGCTGCCTCTGATCAAAGTTCCCCTACAAAACCAGGCCAGTCTTGAAAAAAAGGTACACTTAAAAGTAGCTCCTATCTTTCAGCAATGAAATGAGCAGTTTGGTTTGTTACAAATGATATGTATTGTGAACTTTAAGCGGTCGTAGTAGGGTGAAAACAAGAGAATCACCACACTTTTGTGGTGGTTCTCTTAAGAGTTCCACCACACTTTGTGACGTCATACTGTCTGGACCGGAAGTGTTGTCTGGACCGGAAGTGACGTCATCATGTCTGGACCGGAAGTGACGTCTGGACCGGAAGTGACGTCATGATAAGCGTAAGGATAGGCGCGGCCATCCATGACGTGATAATGACGTCATGATGACGTCATACTGTCTGGAAGTGCCGTCATACTGTCTGGACCGAAAGTGTTGTCTGGACCGGAAGTGCTGTCTGGACCGGAAGTGTTGTCTGGACCGGAAGTGCTGTCTGGACCGGAAGTGTTGTCTGGACCGGAAGTGACGTCATCATGTCTGGACCGGAAGTGCTGTCTGGACCGGAAGTGTTGTCTGGACCGGAAGTGACGTCATAGGCGTTGTCATGGTAACGAATTGAAACTTTGTAAACAAAAGTGAACTTTGTAAACAAACTGTGTAAACAAACTTTATAAACAAAATTTGTAAATAAACTTTATAAACAAAATTTGTAAACAAACTTTGTAAACAACATTTGTAAACAAACTTTGGTTATTTACATAATTGAAACTCATTGAAACTTTGTAGACAAACTTTGTAAACAAACTTTGTAAACAAACTTTGTAAACACAATTTGTAAACAAACTTTGTAAACAAAATTTGTAAACAAACTTTGTAAACAAAATTTGTAAACAAACTTTGGTTATTTGCATAATTGAAACTTTGTAAACAAACTTTGTAAACAAACTTTGTAAACACAATTTGTTAACAAACTTTGTAAACAAACTTTGTAAACAAACTTTGGTTATTTGCATAATTGAAACTCATTGAAACTTTGTAAACAAACTTTGTAAACACAATTTGTAAACAAACTTTATAAACAAACTTTGTAAACAAACTTTGTAAACAAACTTTGGTTATTTGCATAATTGAAACTCATTGAAACTTTGTAAACAAACTTTTTTTTTCCCCGCACTCAGTCTTTCCACACACACACACACACCACGACTGAGCATTTCATAAGCCCCATAGGTATTTCAACCTTCTGATGGCAACTTTTTTTCCCCTCACACTCTCTCTCCACACACACACACACACACACACCACGACTGAGCATTTCATAAGCCCCATAGGTATTTCAACCTTCTGATGGCAACTTTTTTCCCCTCACACTCTCTCTCCACACACACACACACACACCACGACTGAGCATTTAATAAGCCCCATAGGTATTTTAACCTTCTGATGGCAACTTTTTTTTTTATTTTTATTTTTTTGTTTGAAATGCAGTGTTTACTTAGAAAAAATGGCGTCATACAACCTGCAATAATCATCAGCAGCATTTCGTCATCAGTGCAATCAGACTGCGTAATCAGACTTCGTCATCAACAACGTAGACAGCGGTGTCAGGCTTTGTTGTTTTTCTGAGGCAGCAGTGTCTAGCTGCTTGGAGTTGCAGTGTGACCCTAAGTGTTATGATTGACGGATTTGCATGAAACGTTCACTGTTTGATTCAGGTTTATATCTAGTTTTCACATAGTCATGGACTGGTTACGCAGCTGGCTGTATGTATCATGAATTCACCTTAAAATGGTAAGTTAAAAGTGGGATAACTTTTGTTATGATTGACGGATTTGCATGAAACTTTCACTGTTTGATTCAGGTTTATATCTAGTATTAACATTAAGTTGTTATAGGCTATTTGAGCAGCTAGCTGTGTGTATATTTACCACCATTTTAATTTTGTAAAAAGTGGAATAACTTTTGTTATGATTGACGGATTTGCATGAAACGTTCACTGTTTGATTCAGGTTTATATCTAGTTTTCACATAGTCATGGACTGGTTACGCAGCTGGCTGTATGTATCATGAATTCACCTCAAAATGGTAAGTTAAAAGTGGGATAACTTTTGTTATGATTGACGGATTTGCATGAAACTTTCACTGTTTGATTCAGGTTTATATCTAGTATTAACATTAAGTTGTTATAGGCTATTTGAGCAGCTAGCTGTGTGTATATTTACCACCATTTTAATTTTGTAAAAAGTGGAATAACTTTTGTTATGATTGACGGATTTGCATGAAACGTTCACTGTTTGATTCAGGTTTATATCTAGTTTTCACATAGTCATGGACTGGTTGCGCAGCTGGCTGTATGTATCATGAATTCACCTTAAAATGGTAAGTTAAAAGCGGGATAACTTTTGTTATGATTGACGGATTTGCATGAAACTTTCACTGTTTGATTCAGGTCTATATCCAGTTTTAACATTTAGTGGTTATAGGCTATTTGCGCAGCTAGCTGTGTGCATATTTACCACCATTTTAATTTTGTAAAAAGTGGAATAACTTTTGTTATGATTGACGGATTTGCATGAAACGTTCACTGTTTGATTCAGGTTTATATCTAGTTTTAACATTAAGTGGTTATAGGCTATTTGCGCAGCTGGCTGTGTGCATATTTACCACCATTTTTTTTTTAATTTTGTAAAAAGTGGGATAACTTCCGCTATAGTTGACGGATTTACATGACAATTTCACCCTTGGATTCAGTTTGATGTCTTAGTTTTACAGTAGTTTGCATAGGTGGGTTGTTGGAATGGCGCGCGCCCCACCATTTAAACATGTGTTTGAATTATTTTTTACGTCAAACTATTGTTCAACAAGTTGTTTAGCAATTGAACAACAATTCTTCAACAAGCTGTTGTTCAACATGTTCAACATGTTGTTGAACATGTTCAACATATTCAACATGTTCAACAACATGTTCAACATGTTCAACAACATGTTCAACAAGTTGAACATGTTCAACATGTTCAACATGTTCAACAACATGTTCAACATGTTCAACAAGTTGAACATGTTCAACATGTTCAACATGTTTAATAACATGTTCAACATGTTCAACAACATGATTAACAAGTTGAACATGTTTAACATGTTCAACAACATGTTCAACATGTTATTGAATATCGTTCAACATGTTCAACATGTTGTTGCACAAGTTGTTCAACAAGTTGTAGTTCAAGCAAAGAAAAAAAAAACAAGACATATGTTGAATAGGTTTATTAATACATTTAAATACACTTAAATACACTTAAATACACTTACATACATACAGCTTAAATCTATAACAATATTATAACATTTATTGATTTACAAAGTCTTTATTATAATGTTTAGTCAAATAAGTCTATTTTTCTCCATCTACTTCACTCTGTTCACTGGCATCCATATCACTTTCTTCATCACTGCTTTCATCTTCCTCCTCCTCATCTAGAAGCTCTTCAAAGAATGCATCGTTTCTTCTTATAGCCGCCTTTAGTGCCTTTGAATACTCGTAATGTTTTTCATCAACAAAGTAATTAAAGTCTTCTAAAATGGTTTCATAATGTTCGTTTTGTTGTAGACGTTGGGCATATTTGAATATGTCTCATAAACAGTTGTTTAAGTCGACGCTTATAAATGGGTTGAAAGTCATCACGTGCTATGCCACGCGCATCTTCAAGCCCTTGTTCTTCATATTCTGAAACCTTTTCTTGAAATTTGGTATCATATTCATCGTAGACTTCTTGAACCATATCATACCAAACAGAGTCTGTTTCTGACTCACTTTCAGAGTCTGTTTCTGACTCACTTTCAGAGCTGCCGTCATCATCACCCTCAACACAATGTTCCATATGTTTGAACAAAGCTTCTTGACTGTTGTATAACGCACCACATTCTGTACAAGCATGCGCAGTCTTTTCAGTCATGTTGACGCTTTGACTTTCCATAGAAGACTCATCTAAAGTTTCAGTGATAGGTGGTTTTACAGGGTTTTCCATATCCATCTCCAATTCTTCTTCTTCTGAAGTATGAGCATTCTTTAAGTGCCTTTTAAGACTTTGTGGCCAATCGTAAGATTTCAAACAAATGTTGCATTTATACATCCTTACGGTTCAACATGCACTTTTCAAATGATGAAAAAGTCTTTAAACATAGCCTTATATACAACTTGTTGAACAACATGTTGAACAACATGTTCAACAAGTTCAACATGTTCAAATTGTTGTTGAACATGTTGTCTACGCCGAGGGTTATGCCGCTTAGCAGAGTCTTACCTCATGACGTCATTATGACGTCATTATGACGTCATTATGACGTTATCACGTCATCATGACGTTATAATGATGACGTGATAACGTCATAATGACGTCATAATGACGTCATGAGGTAAGACTCTGCTAAGCGGCATAACCCTCGGCGTAGACAACATGTTCAACAACAATTTGAACATGTTGAACTTGTTGAACATGTTGTTCAACATGTTGTTCAACAAGTTGTATATAAGGCTATGTTTAAAGACTTTTTCATCATTTGAAAAGTGCATGTTGAACCGTAAGGATGTATAAATGCAACATTTGTTTGAAATCTTACGATTGGCCACAAAGTCTTAAAAGGCACTTAAAGAATGCTCATACTTCAGAAGAAGAAGAATTGGAGATGGATATGGAAAACCCTGTAAAACCACCTATCACTGAAACTTTAGATGAGTCTTCTATGGAAAGTCAAAGCGTCAACATGACTGAAAAGACTGCGCATGCTTGTACAGAATGTGGTGCGTTATACAACAGTCAAGAAGCTTTGTTCAAACATATGGAACATTGTGTTGAGGGTGATGATGACGGCAGCTCTGAAAGTGAGTCAGAAACAGACTCTGTTTGGTATGATATGGTTCAAGAAGTCTACGATGAATATGATACCAAATTTCAAGAAAAGGTTTCAGAATATGAAGAACAAGGGCTTGAAGATGCGCGTGGCATAGCACGTGATGACTTTCAACCCATTTATAAGCGTCGACTTAAACAACTGTTTATGAGACATATTCAAATATGCCCAACGTCTACAACAAAACGAACATTATGAAACCATTTTAGAAGACTTTAATTACTTTGTTGATGAAAAACATTACGAGTATTCAAAGGCACTAAAGGCGGCTATAAGAAGAAACGATGCATTCTTTGAAGAGCTTCTAGATGAGGAGGAGGAAGATGAAAGCAGTGATGAAGAAAGTGATATGGATGCCAGTGAACAGAGTGAAGTAGATGGAGAAAAATAGACTTATTTGACTAAACATTATAATAAAGACTTTGTAAATCAATAAATGTTATAATATTGTTATAGATTTAAGCTGTATGTATGTAAGTGTATTTAAGTGTATTTAAGTGTATTTAAATGTATTAATAAACCTATTCAACATATGTCTTGTTTTTTTTTTCTTTGCTTGAACTACAACTTGTTGAACAACTTGTGCAACAACATGTTGAACATGTTGAACGATATTCAATAACATGTTGAACATGTTGTTGAACATGTTAAACATGTTCAACTTGTTAATCATGTTGTTGAACATGTTGAACATGTTATTAAACATGTTGAACATGTTCAACTTGTTGAACATGTTGAACATGTTGTTGAACATGTTGAACATGTTGAACATGTTCAACTTGTTGAACATGTTGTTGAACATGTTGAACATGTTGTTGAACATGTTGAATATGTTGAACATGTTCAACAACATGTTGAACATGTTGAACAACAGCTTGTTGAAGAATTGTTGTTCAATTGCTAAACAACTTGTTGAACAATAGTTTGACGTAAAAAATAATTCAAACACATGTTTAAATGGTGGGGCGCGCGCCATTCCAACAACCCACCTATGCAAACTACTGTAAAACTAAGACATCAAACTGAATCCAAGGGTGAAATTGTCATGTAAATCCGTCAACTATAGCGGAAGTTATCCCACTTTTTACAAAATTAAAAAAAAAATGGTGGTAAATATGCACACAGCCAGCTGCGCAAATAGCCTATAACCACTTAATGTTAAAACTAGATATAAACCTGAATCAAACAGTGAACGTTTCATGCAAATCCGTCAATCATAACAAAAGTTATTCCACTTTTTACAAAATTAAAATGGTGGTAAATATGCACACAGCTAGCTGCGCAAATAGCCTATAACCACTAAATGTTAAAACTGGATATAGACC
Source organism: Protula sp. h YS-2021 (assembly GCA_949752745.1). NCBI lineage: Eukaryota > Metazoa > Annelida > Polychaeta > Sabellida > Serpulidae > Protula > Protula sp. h YS-2021. Next base: position 80,158,610 of record OX457025.1, on the reverse strand, counting down.
TGAATCAAACAGTGAAAGTTTCATGCAAATCCGTCAATCATAACAAAAGTTATCCCACTTTTAACTTACCATTTTAAGGTGAATTCATGATACATACAGCCAGCTGCGCAACCAGTCCATGACTATGTGAAAACTAGATATAAACCTGAATCAAACAGTGAACGTTTCATGCAAATCCGTCAATCATAACAAAAGTTATTCCACTTTTTACAAAATTAAAATGGTGGTAAATATACACACAGCTAGCTGCTCAAATAGCCTATAACAACTTAATGTTAATACTAGATATAAACCTGAATCAAACAGTGAAAGTTTCATGCAAATCCGTCAATCATAACAAAAGTTATCCCACTTTTAACTTACCATTTTGAGGTGAATTCATGATACATACAGCCAGCTGCGTAACCAGTCCATGACTATGTGAAAACTAGATATAAACCTGAATCAAACAGTGAACGTTTCATGCAAATCCGTCAATCATAACAAAAGTTATTCCACTTTTTACAAAATTAAAATGGTGGTAAATATACACACAGCTAGCTGCTCAAATAGCCTATAACAACTTAATGTTAATACTAGATATAAACCTGAATCAAACAGTGAAAGTTTCATGCAAATCCGTCAATCATAACAAAAGTTATCCCACTTTTAACTTACCATTTTAAGGTGAATTCATGATACATACAGCCAGCTGCGTAACCAGTCCATGACTATGTGAAAACTAGATATAAACCTGAATCAAACAGTGAACGTTTCATGCAAATCCGTCAATCATAACACTTAGGGTCACACTGCAACTCCAAGCAGCTAGACACTGCTGCCTCAGAAAAACAACAAAGCCTGACACCGCTGTCTACGTTGTTGATGACGAAGTCTGATTACGCAGTCTGATTGCACTGATGACGAAATGCTGCTGATGATTATTGCAGGTTGTATGACGCCATTTTTTCTAAGTAAACACTGCATTTCAAACAAAAAAATAAAAAAAAAAAAAAAAGTTGCCATCAGAAGGTTAAAATACCTATGGGGCTTATTAAATGCTCAGTCGTGGTGTGTGTGTGTGTGTGGAGAGAGAGTGTGAGGGGAAAAAAGTTGCCATCAGAAGGTTGAAATACCTATGGGGCTTATGAAATGCTCAGTCGTGGTGTGTGTGTGTGTGTGTGTGGAGAGAGAGTGTGAGGGGAAAAAAGTTGCCATCAGAAGGTTGAAATACCTATGGGGCTTATGAAATGCTCAGTCGTGGTGTGTGTGTGTGTGTGTGGAAAGACTGAGTGCGGGGAAAAAAAAGTTTGTTTACAAAGTTTCAATGAGTTTCAATTATGCAAATAACCAAAGTTTGTTTACAAAGTTTGTTTACAAAGTTTGTTTATAAAGTTTGTTTACAAATTGTGTTTACAAAGTTTGTTTACAAAGTTTCAATGAGTTTCAATTATGCAAATAACCAAAGTTTGTTTACAAAGTTTGTTTACAAAGTTTGTTAACAAATTGTGTTTACAAAGTTTGTTTACAAAGTTTGTTTACAAAGTTTCCATTATGCAAATAACCAAAGTTTGTTTACAAATTTTGTTTACAAAGTTTGTTTACAAATTTTGTTTACAAAGTTTGTTTACAAATTGTGTTTACAAAGTTTGTTTACAAAGTTTGTTTACAAAGTTTGTCTACAAAGTTTCAATGAGTTTCAATTATGTAAATAACCAAAGTTTGTTTACAAATTTTGTTTACAAATGTTGTTTACAAAGTTTGTTTACAAATTTTGTTTATAAAGTTTATTTACAAATTTTGTTTATAAAGTTTGTTTACACAGTTTGTTTACAAAGTTCACTTTTGTTTACAAAGTTTCAATTCGTTACCATGACAACGCCTATGACGTCACTTCCGGTCCAGACAACACTTCCGGTCCAGACAGCACTTCCGGTCCAGACATGATGACGTCACTTCCGGTCCAGACAACACTTCCGGTCCAGACAGCACTTCCGGTCCAGACAACACTTCCGGTCCAGACAGCACTTCCGGTCCAGACAACACTTTCGGTCCAGACAGTATGACGGCACTTCCAGACAGTATGACGTCATCATGACGTCATTATCACGTCATGGATGGCCGCGCCTATCCTTACGCTTATCATGACGTCACTTCCGGTCCAGACGTCACTTCCGGTCCAGACATGATGACGTCACTTCCGGTCCAGACAACACTTCCGGTCCAGACAGTATGACGTCACAAAGTGTGGTGGAACTCTTAAGAGAACCACCACAAAAGTGTGGTGATTCTCTTGTTTTCACCCTACTGGTCGTTTTAAAAAGTTTTGGATACGGATGCTAACCAATATGTGAACACGCCCCCAATCTATAACGTACCCTCAGGGTGCAAGCCCGGCCAAGGTGTCTAATTCAAAGAAGTACCCTGATATGATGAGCTTCGTGTGGCAATGTAATGTTTCACTGTTTTCAGGGAACATTTCCCTACGAAACTTTTAAAATCTAAAATGTCTGTTTGTAAACAGACCGCTTTAAAAACTTTGTGGCGTGTTAAAAATATTTAAACATCAAGTTAAAAACATCAAATCACACTTTTAGATTTTACCTATACACATATTTTAACCCCATTGAAAATCACGTGCCGACAGACTGACATAGTTTGGAGACCACACCTCTCATCAAATAATCTTATGTGATGATGTTCTTACCGCGTTGCAAAAATATGACTCTTATTGAATTTGAAACCGATCTGAGACTTTTAACGGAAAATATGAGCGAGCTGATTATGTCTGACAACAATATTCACAACTTATCGCGATTAGAGTGACAGGAGTTTTTTCTCAAGTTTAAAATTTTTAAAATGACGGATCAAAATCAAGGTAAATGCATACTTTTGTGGATCTTATTTATCTTGGATATATTAACTACGTATACCGTAAGTTTTGTATTGCTTTGTGTACGTTTCGTGTGGTTGCTAATTTTGCTGATTCCTACTCGTTTTAGCTCTGGCTTTTGTCAGACCGGCCATCGTCGCGGGAAGAGGAGCATCCTGTGTTCAGCGAACAAGAATAAGTTCAATTGGAAGTTTCTCAGTCTCTGGTCGTTACTGCGACGACATCGCTCACGGTGGCACCGACACGACCAGCAGATCTTCCCCTGTAACAGGCTACAGCATCAGATACTGCGCAACCAATAGCGTATCACCATTCGCAACGAGAGGAGTTTACATCTTTCAGACCAGTACGTACTCCCACAATGCCTGGATTGATTCTGCCGCCGGAAGAGTGAGATGAGACGTCAGCTGCGCATTTTTCGATAGCGGATTTCCCGTTCAGAGTTATTCTTATATTTATTGCCGATAATTCCTCAGCGTCGCTATTGACTTTGCAGCCGCAGGTCAGTCGTCCGGCTCTGTCTTTTGCGGCTCAAGCGCAGCCTCAGCAACGTGAGGATTTCATGGCATTATCCACAGCTCCATGCGTAGCCAACGCTCTACAGGCACGCATGGAAGAGCTACAGTCAATGCAGGAGGATCGCCCACGTCCTTGGTCACGTATGTTATCATCGAGGGTGTTGTATGTGAAGACGGCGTCTTTTCATTCTAATGACAGTGTTCTAACCGTTCAGTCGCTGGTGTATATCAAGGATATGGTACCCTGGCTACTTAAGATCGGTTTCGACTCAAGTGTACCATTAGCGGAGCGTGATTGTCGATTTTTGAGGAGGTATTCAGGAAGACAATGCGTACCGTATCTTTTCATGATGCAGCGTTTCAAGCGCTTCGGAAGTTCGTCGACCCTGGCACCAATGTACTGCTTGATCGTGTGTTCGACTCAGTAATGACAGCAATGACTTATTGGAGTTAAACACTTACTTGCTTTCATCCTTGGTCATTTTGCGCAGGGATCAGGTGTTGCCGCACTCGAACATAAGGGCGGAAGATGCCAGAAAGCTGTGGTTCGCTCCCATAGACAATCAGTCGGACTTGTTTCCGCCAGAGCTACTCCAGAGTATCACTGAGTCGCCACGCGTGCGCTCGCAAGATGCCCCGATGCACAAAGCTCTTACACCACGGGTCGTTCCAGTGAAGCAGCGTCATACGGCTTCTCTACCTGCAGCTACGCCACGGAAGAGGCCGGGCTTCGCTCCAGTGTCGACGCCTCAGCTAACGAAAAAACAAGCTTGACTCAAAAAGCAGGCTGCCACTCCTAAGCAGAGCTGGCAACCAGTTAAAGTATCCGGCACGATCGCACGACAATCTCTGCCAGATACTTTCGGTTTCTGCGAAGAATCGTTTGGTCAGTGTCGTAAATTGAACGCAGATGTGCCCGTAGGCGGAAGACTAAGGATTTTTTGGCGGGCTTTGGGAGCTCCCAAAAACGTAGTTCGGTGGGTGCGTTGGGGGTACCCTCTACCGTTTGCAAGGGATACGCCGGGGTGCCAAATTTTGCCACCCTTTGCCAGGTTTTCCAGTCCTTCTTTAGTTACAACGTACGATCACGATCAGGAAAGGCAACGTGCGTTGAAAGAGATGGTTCACGATTTGCTAGTAAAGAAAGCCATAGAAAAGATGCTGCTAGGCACACCGGCGTTTATAATCGTGTCTTTCTCGTTCCCAAAAAGTCAGGGGGTTGGCGGGTTGTTATAGACTTGACGTAGCTCAATCAATTTCTATATCTCACGTCGTTTACGATGAATACTCCTCAATTTATCAAGACCACCCTAACGCAGGGCAGGTGGGCGGTGTCGGTGGATCTGTCAGACGCATATTTACACATTCCCATGCCTCAGTCGGCTCGCCCCTTTCTCGCATTTACGGTGGCGGATCAAAATTACTGGTTTCTGGCCCTACCGTTAGGCTTATCGACGGCTCCGTTAGTGTTTATTCAGGTTATGAAGGCAGTCAAACGGTGGAGTCACCAAGCGGGGTTTCTGTTGTTTCAGTATCTGGTTGTTAGTGAACGCGAACAGACGGTTGCTCCCGCAAAATAATGTCACTCATTGCCAGGGTTGCCTCTACGTCCAGGCTTTGTGTAGCACAGTTGGAGTCCCTTTTAGGCTTTTTGGTGGCAATGGAAAAGACAGTCGAGTTGGGCAGATGTCATTTTCGGGAGTTTCAGCGCGTTGTCCTCAAGGCTTTGTGTCATGGCAGGTTGCCGGAGCATCGCATAAGGTTGTCGTTGGTAGCTCTCAGGGATCTGGATTGGTGGTCGCGTCAACCCAATCTTTTGATCAATGTGCCATTTTCTTGATCAGCTCCATCGAGGCAGGTACAGACGGACGCGTCTTCCAATGTGGTATATGGAAGGGTTCTTGGTCAAGCCACGAACAACGATTGCATATCAATGTTTTAGAGATGAAGGCGGTCTTGATAGCTTGTCAAACTTTTCGAACATTTCTCAATGGTCACGTGGTTTAGGTCCTCATAGACTGTCCAAGCAGGGCGGCACTCGTTCACCCATGTTGTCCCGTCTCATCAAGGAGGTCTTATTGCTTGCACGGGATTCCCATTTTGTAATTCAGCCATGTCACATCGTGGGCAGTCTGAATATTCTCATCGATTTCGCGTCCAGGACGGACCAGGTTGTTCACACCGACTGGGCTTTAGTGGAGTACAAGTTTCGTTGGATTGTCTCACAGTCACCATGGGGACCACCTCAGATCCATCTATTTGACAATCGTCTCAATCATCGTCTTTCGACGTACATGTCTTCGTGTCCCGGTGTGGCAGCAATAGCGATCGATGTGTTGCTCTGTCATTGGCCAGCGCAGGTGCTGTTTGTCTTTCCTCCGTCGTCTCTTATGAGGAAAGTTCTCGTGAAGGTTTGGCACGAGAAGCCTCGGCTTCTACTCTTGTTAGCTCCGGATCTTCCAGAACTGTCTTGGTTTCCTTTGTCGATGAGGTTACCGTGCGTCATGAGTCTTCTCGTTCTCCTGGAGTATTACAGTCTGCGGCACCCTCACTGGGAGTCTTATCATCCAAGTCGTCTGCTGTTTCGATTCAAACTCTGGTGCATAAGTTTTTCTTCTTGAAATAGAAAGGGTTGTCGCAGCGTGTGCTTCAGAGAATGGACATGGTTCACAAGGATTCCACTAACAAGGTATACTTGTCATGGTGTATGGATAGGGAAATCGATCCCGTGGCTGCCACAGCGGTGGCAGTGGCTGACTTCTTTTTGTATTTGTTCGAGGTCAGAAGGGTTTCGGTCAGATCGATTTTGACTCGGCTCTTACGTTTATTTTAAAGAGGACATCGGGTTATGACTTGTCATCTTCGGATTTGGTTAGGTCTTTTCAATTAGAAAGATCTTTTGCGGATAGGACAGTGGTGGCCTGGTATTTGTCCTTGGTTATGAAGTATCTCACATTGCCGCTCTTCCATCAATCGGTCATTTCTGACAAATTACTTACCCTAAAGTGCCTGTTCCTCCTGGCGTTGGCGTCGGGTAAATGCGGCGGGGAAATTCATACCTTGCAAAACTCCGTTGCTCAGGTCAATGGTTCGTGGGAGGCAGCGGATTTGGAGCCACTACCGTCTTTTTTGGGCAAGACACACATTGTTAGAAAAAGGCTTGGATACGTTTGAGCAGATTATAATACCAGCCTTGCCTGGGCTTCGGTCACGTGGTGGCGTCGATGCGACGTCGCTATGCCCCGTCTCCCTGTTACGAGCGTACGTGAAACGGTCGGCTACCTATCGCAGCACGCTACAGCGTCGTCTGTTTATATCTTTCATGCGTAACATAACGGTCGATTTGTCGAAAGCGTCTAATTCTAACTGTATCAAGAAAACTGTTTTGTTAGCATATGATGATATAATTAAGGAACCGGAAGATGTAATTCAGAAGCGTTTATCGTTCAAGGCTCATCAGGTTAGGCATGTAGCGCACTCGTTACGGGCCACTAATGGCGCCTCGATGTGTGAGTTGTTGCGAGTGGGCTGTTGGACCTCTCCAAACACGTTTATTAAGCATTATCTGCAATAGTATACTACGGACATATTGACTAATTTACATAGTCTTGGACCATTTGTTGCTGCTGAATCGATGATTTATAATGGTTCTCCCTCTTGCAGGACTCCCCAGCATTCTGGTGGAAAGAAGCTTACAAGAAAAAGAAGACCGCTAAGCAGCTCCGTTATGCAGCGACAGTTTGGCAGTTTGGCGATCACTTGACTGTTGGTTTGCCTGCCCCAGGCAGTGCAATTGCACATGGTACAATATGCTGATGCGTTCGGTCGGCAGCAGTGCTAGTAAATTGCTTCGTGTTTCCACATTCTTCTCTTTTTTGCAAAAAGAGGAGGGGGGGACACTAGTATGATAACTTCAGTTCATCGAACTAAGTCTGTTAACAATTGGCATTTCGTGGTGTAACCCACTCAATATTTAACACTTGACAAGCCTTTGGCTTGCAAGGTGTTTCTCAATTTGTGCGAGCAGCCATTGGTATGTTTTTTTCTTGACAGTGAAAGGATTTTTTGTGTCATCTGCTCGGCTGACTGGCCCTAGGGCCACAAAACTTGGGACTTAGGTAGAACTTGATATAAACGTGTGCATGACACTTTTTATTTTCTCCTTAGATTTCGTTTCCTTGTTTAAAACGCCATGTGAAAAGAGTGTATTTTTGCAAGTAAATGTAGAGCGTTTATCGCACAGCAGCAGAACATACAGTTACTAAGCTTTGTGCGAGCTCTCACTGCGTAAATAGATAACACGGAGTATGCCTGATCACCCAATAAAACCTTAAGTCAACAAAAACCAAACACTACTCGGCTTATAAGACGTATTTAAGCTGTGTTGTTTGCAATATATTACACAAGAGATAACCCATTGAAGGAAATATTTTTGCGTTTTAATTTTTGTCAAGTGTTTAACATTTCGCTAGCGAAATGAGGTTCTAGTGTTAATTGGTATTGAATGAGCAGGACGCGGTGAGACCCCGCTGAAATTAAAAGAAGAAATTGAATTTATTTCTTTTATTTCTGCCTTGTGTATTGGGTAGTGTCTTGTGTCTTGTCCGGCATGTCACCTAGTCCGTATACATTGGATATTCAATTCCCACCGCTAGTTCTAGTCTTCCATGGTGATGGCTTCGTAGTCTACAAGCTGATATTTTCAAAAAATAAAACTGAAGTATTTAATTTCTTAATAGTCATTTTTATGAGTAAAATATCTTTTAGACGTAGAAGCCATCACTCGAATTGTACTCACCCACCTCGCCATCAGCTGGGATCGCCTGATACGATAAGTTGGGTATGGCTCGATCGCATGATAGGAATTGCAGCGTGCGCTGATTGGTCGGTTGGTTGACAGGCATCGTAAAGAGAGCAATGGGCACCGAGTAAGGATATCAATGTGATGCTATGTGTTCCAAAGAATTTTTTATTATGGATCGCGATAACCAATGTAAATACATTGGAAAACCCATGGTGATGGCATCTACGTATGCAAGATATTTTACTCATTAAAAAATAAGTATTAAGAAATTAAATGCTTCAGTTATAAGCCTGCAAAATGAAGAGCTTAGATCGTGCTTCAACAAAAACTGGTCTAAGAGAAGGTGTTTCAGTTTATACAAGAAGCCACATTTTTCAGATTTTAATACTGATGAAAACCACAACCTTTGGAAAATGAAGTGTTACTTGTGTTGTTATGTACAAACGTTCATCTACAAGTGTGAAGTTGTTATGCTCAAGGATAAAGAAACTTACTGAAAGAACATTCTGAATATTTACACCTCTAAAACAGTAGTAATGATAGACTTTAATGAAGATGTTTTATCATACAGAAAATCATCGGGTCAAGAGCGTGTTTGAAGATTATGGATATGTGCATATCACTGAGACACACCTACTACAAAGAGTGGCACATTACGAGACGCTACATATGTACTCTCCGAATTCATAAAAGGATCATATAAACGAATTTAGCGGCAGACGTACCGGCAGACATTACGGCATCCTTGTGATACGTTTGTTGTCATAAAGTTAAAAATTACTCTATATATAACAGTAGTCGAGATAAAAATGGAATAAGTAGCGTTTTTTCTAATCAGCCAAAACTCTAAGCGTTGTCAGCGTCTTTTAAACCAATAGAGTCTTTAAATGTTTTCGAGATAATGGTCGGTTTTCAACCTGGACCTTGTCCCAATACGTCAATGTACCCGAGGAACTCATTATAGACTTATTACTACATATTGGTGTGCCAAATTTGAAGATTCTCCTACTAATAGTCTAGTTTGCTGGAAACCGTTGTCAAGTAAAAATTAATATTGGCTTCAGTTTGACCAAAGGCCAAGGTTAAAACATTTTGCTACCCTCTAAACCTGCACTGAAGGTCGTCTTCCTGCGTCGAATAACGTATTGAGATTTTGTTGAAAGCCATACAAACGAAACAAAAGCAGAAAAGAGGAAAAGGGGCAGAAACTTCCAGAATATCTGCAAACCTTTTTCGTATTTGGAAATGCAGTTTCCAATTTGAAATTAACCACTGATGTTGCTGGACGCTTACTTCATAAGCAACTTCAAGAAGTATGGAGTGACCACCACGAAAATACTTTTGAAAACCTCTGATTCAATTTGATATGGCTATCTTACATCTCTATGTATCTCTTATATTCCAAAAACTATATCCGTCTTCGTTAAATTCTTCATGGTAATAAAATCTATCTGTCCTTTACGATCTAACTGTTAACGCCCTTGGTATATTGTTAAAAAACAACATTCGTTGTTTTGAGTATTAAAAAGTGTGTTGCTACAGCAGTTGCAATGCAAATATTATTTACCATTTAGTCTGAAGTATCTTCATGGCTATTGAATGACATAACTTACATAACTTCGTAAACACAACAAATATAGCAAGAAAGTATTAGCTACTAATATTCTGAGTTATCGAACATGTAGTTAACATGCTGTTTAATTCTGTTCAAAGTCACTTAAAACTAGGGTAGAAGAAGAACATTATAGAAATCTTCAACTAGCTGAACATGTAGAAATAAAACATGGTATTCTAATTAAAATGCAAATGTTTATGCAAGAGATAGATATAGTTTTGTTGCTGATTATCTGAAAGTATAAACAATTTAATCTAGCGAACACACTATGGAGGAAAACTGTCATTATGTTGAAATTTTAATATTTACTGCTTACAAATAAAATTTGCTGATGTTATTGTGTTCAAATACCCGCCTGAGACGAAAATTTCTTTCAGCTATTTTGAGCTTTGCCAGCCAGAAGAATGAAAGTTTTAAAATATTCTATTACAAGCATTCAACGCGAAATCTTTGACGATACTTTTTTAACGCATGTACTTTAGATTCCGGTAGTAATTATGAGATTAAATCTAAGGTCTTGCCACTTTAGATTAACACAAATTCTTACATTATTTATTAGACGTTTTGTTCAACAACGTATACGATATTATGGATACCTGCAGACGGACAGGCCAAAAGTTGCCTTTTATATTTGCTACTTTTCTACTTAAGTTGTTTTATTCACAAATCACAGTAAACAATTGAACAGATTCCACTGCGAATAATCTTAATGTCTTGACACATTAATGTTGAACATTATATGCGTTGTTACAAACAAGTAGCCATGTCGGTCTACATAAATCTTATGCTTAGATCGTACAAATAGCAATGTCTCTACAGTAACTTAAAATCTATTGCGTTTCTGCAAATTTTAACCAATGCAAGGTGGAACCATAACTTTTCCTTCTTTCACTAATATTCTGACTCTATCTTGTCTATAGTCCATCGTAGCAGGTTGGCCAAAGTTTAACACTTGGACCTAAAAGCCAAACAATCTTAGATGGTTTCAAAGCATTCTTGGCGGCACGGTGCTTGGGAATAATTATATTCACAGGAACATTTAAACACAAAATCTAATTGAAAGCATATAAAACGTTAGCAATGTGTTTTTATCTCACTTATCACTAACCTTAACATCGGGGCGCTCAGCTTTTATGGCTTCCTCAGCCTCTCCGGGCTCCTGCATTGAAATACAAGTAAATAAATGTTTCTATTGATGAGGTCAGCACTGACAAATCAAGCTGTATAGAATGATAGGTCTTATCGTACAGAATTTTAGAGATGTAGTTTTTGTGTGCGATTATATTAGTTAAAGGTAGACAAGCTCATTTCGATCTGCAGCAAAATGTATATGGAATTGTTATTATTTTAATTTTTTGATATACACCACCGGACAAACTGGACCACTTTTCACTAGAGCCGAAATTCTTCCGGTCATTTCTAGTATTTTTTTTAAGGAACCCCACAAATGGGATCACCCCTCAAATTGAACAGAAGGGCCACTTTTGCCAATCCCTATAGTCATTTTAAACACCGAAAATAGGACCAGTCACAGGACAAACTTGCGTACGCTGAATAAACAGTAGTCTGTGATTCCCAAGTAAAGGTATTATAATTCCGTTTTCATTAGGGCTCGATACTTATTTTGAGGTGGGAATTAGAGCATGTTATGTGCAGAAAAGTGCATTGCTAGGCATGGTTAGCATTTCGTTACAACATTTAATTTTTCTACGAGTCCCTCAAATAAACTAGATAGTTTCCCCATAGTCCACTTAAGTGATTTACTCATTAAAATCAATTTATCCCTTTACTGGTATATAAGGGGGGATATTTGATCGTTAATAATGAAACTGAAATCCTGGAAAAAATATCGAAAAAACGAAAAAATCTGTAACTACAGGACAATAGTATAAAAACTTAAATTAAGTCCGGTAGAAAGTCAGAAACAATTAGTAAAACAATTTCTGTGAGTAAAAGTTTCTGTTATTTTTAATGACTTTTTCAGCAGATTACGATTTAACAATAATCGTATTTGTATGCATTGTTCTGTTTCTAATGAAACTGGTTAAAAAATATAAAAATGAAAAATATGTCTTATTTATCGAGTATCGTACGTTTCAACCCGACCAAATCGCAACAATAAATCGAGTATTATACGTATCAACAAGACCAAATTACAATGTTAAATCTTGTTGTGATATGGTTGTGACTGGTCACGACCATAGATCCATAGATATAATCAATATCTTTGACAGTACGCCGAATAGACCATAGCTCCATAGATTTAATCAATGTTTGTGACACAACGCTGGATAAGCAACTTTGTTTAGAATGGTTTTTGGTCGCTACCATAAACCCCACTTTATAAGACATCTAATCAACGTCTTTCGTGCAACGTTGAAAAGACATAAAAAATTCGACGTTTTCTATAGACTTTGGAAAATGGCTGTGGTAAAGACGACCGTGTCATAACCAAAGTAAAACCTCATTGCGTTTTCGCTCACCGGAAATGTTAGCCAGAAAAGGTTGCTTCGAAAATTGCTCAGAATTTGAAATTGAATTAACATTTGAAAAATATCCATGAAAAACTGAATTCGTACATTCTATGGGTGGATGCGGTGGATAATTGGAGGCTATATCGTCGCAAATGAAATTAAATAATAACTAGAACCTCATTTCGCTAGCAAAATGTTAAACACTTGACAAAAATTAAAACACCAAAACACTTTCTTCAATGGGTTATCTCTTGAATAATATAGTGCAAACAACACTGCTTGAATACGTCTTATAAGCCGAGTAGTGTTTGGTTTTTGTTGACTTAAGGTTTTATCCGCTGATCAGGTATACGCCGTGTTATCTATTTACGCAGTGAGAGCTCGCACAAAGCTAAGCAACTGTGTGTTCTGTGCTGCACGATAAATGCTCCACATTTACTTGCAAAAATACACTCTTTCACTTGTCGTTTTAAACAAGAAAACGAAATCTAAGGAGAAAGATTCCAGGTTTCGTGGCTCTAGGGCCCGTAGTGTCAGCTGAGTAGATGACACAAAAATCCGAAAAAAAGATACCAATGGCTGCTCGCACAAATTCAGAAACACCTTGCAAGCCAAAGGCTTGCCAAGTGTTAGAAATCCGCAATTATAATTAGGTTTGCAATCATAATGGCTGTTTTGCTTGTAAAGATGATATTGATACAATTGTTGTTCCTTTTCTGCTACAGATGATTCAGATAATTTTTTGTTCAGTATATCGTGATTTCGTATATTATGCAATTAAATTCGTATTAAGTACATTTTGCTTGTGTTTAGGCAGTCATCCACTCTTTGCTGTGTGAAATGTATTTAAAGGTGAAATATGCCATAAATATTGCTTTTATGTGTAGCAACTTTATGTTGTGTTTGACAATAGGTTATATCTAGCACCGTTTAGTTTGGTGTTGCATCTTCATGTTGTAGTGTATTTGTCTTGCCTTTTGACTTAAGAACATTCGAAATGCCACCTATCGAAACTGCTGGTGACTCAATTATTCAGAGCTGAAAACTATTAAATTCAGCATAAACCGGGTATTTTCAGGTTGAAATGGTGCGGTAGGAATACATTTTTAACATAATTTTATTGCAAGTTGCATTGTGACAATTGACCTTTCACAGTGGCAATTGGAGCACTTAGAATGTTGCCTTAATTTTCTCATCTAACATATTGCAGTGTGCAGCATTATTGATACTTCTAATTTACTTTGTACACTATTTGATATACTCTTTAATAAAATAAAAAAAAGCAAAAAATGTTTCGCTATGTTTCTGATTTTTATTCTGGCAATGTTGTGTTTGTACAAACAGAATTAGTACCTTGCCCACAAGTTCTGGCCACTGTCGTTTGTCAGACATGCTTATTTTTTACTGCGTTGGCTAAAGCAATGCTATTTATCTAAAAAGACAGAAAAAACATAAATGAACGGATTGTCGCACTTTCATGTTAAGATTCTTTTTTCACGTTATTTCAAACATTCCAATACTAATTCACATACCATTTTAATCGTATTTTAGTATTATTTTGCATTTTTGTTATTATTTAACCTCCTGCAAATACTGTTTTCAAACGCGTTTAAGTTACAGTAAAACAAACTAAAATAGCAAACTATTTTATATAGTTTTAATTTAGGAAAATTAACTCTGGGTTCGATTTTTCACAAAAGTTTATCTAATTATTTTTCAGAATTGTAAGTTACTATAAATAACATTGTAAACCAATTAAAATCAGAATAAAAGAAGCAACGAAATACCTTCAGCTAATGTCGTTACTCCGTTACAAGTAGGAAACACTAATACAAGTGTGTCTTCATACAATAGCAAGGCTAGTGTACCCATGATACATGTATTTAACATAGACTTTATGTGTCTAGTATATTTATCAGGCACTTAAGCCTCTTCATTAACAGATAAGAGATAGTTGAAGCTGCCATGTGTGCTGGAAGGCAAAGATGGCTTTTGTAAATATGACAAACAATGACGAAAACACATATAAAAATCTAAGGAGTGTATTTTGACATAATAATAACTGAGCGATAAATAGCTGGTTACCATTAAAGCAGCCCTTTATACCAAAAAATATAAACACTGGCCATACAAGTTGTGTTGTGTACCACCTATTATATAATAGATGTATTCAAAAGTTTTATGAATTTTTATACCGTATGACAATGGAATGCCATTTTCACATTTATTAGCGAATTAGTGATCTCGAAAATAATTTTTTTACATGAAGAATTAATTTTTGCTTTCTTTAATTATATTTTTGATAAAAAATAATTCCTGATATAAATAAATAGTTAAAGATATCCAGTAATATCAAATATGATTTAATGATCTCTAAAACTGACTATTAGATATAAAAAATTCAATTTTTGATGGCAAAAATGACATATTTGATAGCAAAATCTCAATTTTGAGCTCAATAATTTATTTTTTTACTTTAGATTAGATTGTGATTTTTGAATAATTTAAAAATAATTTTTGATAGCAAAATATTTTTACATAGAAAATTTAAACGCACATATCTTTGAATAAAATAATGACTAGTCTTTGTATATGGAATATTTCTTTTAATGTACTGTACAAAAAGAAGTAATTCTTAAACTGAAATTTTATATAAACGTGTGTTTCCCTTAAAAGTTTTTAAATTTATTTTGTGATTCTCAAAAATACGTTTCTGCTATCTACGATTCAACTATTGACGGCAAAATATGAATTAATAAGATCAGCAATGATTTAGTGATATCTGTAATTATATTTTGATAGCAAAAATAAATAAATGCTAATACCACATTCCATATTTGACACTATATTGAAAGTTTCATAGAATTTGGCTCAAAAGGCCGTCTTGGAATATTCACAGAACATAATATAATTCAATAGGTAATCATCAGTGTCATCGCAAGGGCTTGTAGCAGTGAAATTTTATAATTAGAAGTATTAAACAACTATTTCATCTATAATGATTTAATTTTAACAGAATCTTGCATTTATTTCATTTCAATAAACAAAATTCTTACATTGATACCTTAAGATGTTATTTTTAGATAGCAAAAATTCACTCAAGATAATGATTTCTTACATTTGCGGATGAGGAGCCAGCATCGTAGTACACAGTTTATATGGATAATACTTGATCGGCTGAGGCACTGTGTATACTTATCTGCCATCGCCAGGGGTGATGCTTTGCATATACCTCCTTTAAATGGCACTGCACGTGGTGAAAAAACACCTCTCAATACAAGTACGAAACAAAACAAGTAATTTTCAACATTTATTTATCGCGACAGCTCTGAATCCTCTTAGAGCGGTTGGTCGGACAGGGATTAAATGGTTGTCTAGGTACATTTCTTTATAAAACATAGAAGTGGTTTAATAGACCATGAAAATTATCCAAAATCATCTAAAAAGCTTAATGTTGTCTGCCTTTACTACATTTCTGTTAAAAAATCTTTCTGACTATTTTCTGAGTAACCCAAGTGTAATTGTAAAAATGTAAACGTTCTTCTACAATTTATCTCCGTTTTGAGAAAGTGTGTTCAATCAAAATCATACAGGATGGGTAAGTATTTCTTACCCATTTTTGAAAAAGTAATTTGAGTGCAGTACATTGCAAAACGCTCCGGTCAAATCACTATGAGGTTCATTTTTACTGCAAAAACCTATATTCATTGTATTTTGTACAGTATTTTACTGCTCATTTTCGTAATGGCTTTTATTCTTTACTACTCATTTTGTCATATTTACGGCACACTTATGTTATGCTGCATTGAGACAAACTTTTTTTGTGAGTGATGTGGTGGTTTCTAGCGTTGGCCATTTCATAGCCGTCATTTGCTCATCTATGTTTTAGCTTTTCAGCTTAATATGTTATGTAATATCTGCAAAAAAACTTAGAGTTTTCAAAAGTAATTTTTAAAAATATTTCTTAAGGTAACTTTTCCAAGAAGTAAAATACTCATGTGATTGAATAATTGCCGGTCAAAAATCTAAAGTTGGACTTTCTCCTAGGCATCGGCATGAGAGGTGGCCTATACACATGGTGAACCAAGCTTTAAAATTCCCAGGAATATGAATAAAGCTAAAAATATCGACTTTTATTCGTACATTCATACATAATATTTTATACTTCATGTTGATGTTGTGTTGCTTTTTAGTGCCCTGATTTGTTGTTGAATTTACTGCATTTCGAAATTGAAACAATCTTTTTCACTCTACATCTTCGCGAAAATGTCATGTTTCCTTCCCATTTAACACACTGTACACAAAACAGATTGCGAACGGGCAATGAGGTACAAATGCGTATTTCAATATCATAATCAACCTAAGGCATCTATAAAAAGGCAAAGGAAGACTACAGCTGTGTAGAACTGCCCACGGCGGAATTACGCATGGGTAATGAATCTTACTTGGGGGATGCCAGCTGGGGCTCACGATCACAAGAAATGCTGTCTTTAGTAGATAATTTTTAATGGAAGCTCCGGGTTTTTTGGCTGCATGTTTTTTTTGGGGTAGAGGGGTGTAGGCAGACGTCAGGACTCGAATACCCTGGAAAAAAACTTTGAACTCGTCATTGCCTCTGGTCTCGGCCAACGGTCCCCCCTTCTCATCTGAAAAAATATCATCCGTGTCGACCTAAGAAATTACGCAGTTCTGGTGGTTTCTCCCTCAGGTTTGCCTTATATATCGCTTGTAAACTACACATATATTTAATAAAGAAACATATTCTTTAAAAAAGAGAAAGTTTTGATTTGAAAAAGAAAAAAATATATGCTACCACTTCGTTTATTTTTGTTGGTCTTTATCCAGAAGGTAACTATCAAAATGAGAAAGAAATAATTTTATGTATTTCGTCAGTACGTTATTAAAAGGCAGGTTCATTCACATCAAGTTTCAATGTTTCCTCAATAATATTATAATCTAGTGAACCTTGAGTTGAGTAACCGGTGGAGGACTTTTGTCTATCGCGTTCCAATATTATAAGCCAGAGAACTACTTAGTTCTATTCAGTTAACTATTTTATAACCTTATGGAACAAGCTATGTCCTGATTCAGAAAATTGTGATATGTGCCAATTTTTAATTCCGAGCATTACTAACACGAAAGAAAGTGCAAATGCAATGAATTAAAAGCAAAAGAGTTAACTGCGCAGGTGGATATTGAATAATCGTATTCCAAACACAGATTCAATAATTTGTTATGATGAAAGATGCTATGGACACTTATTACCTTGAACTGAGGCGCAGTTCATCGCTTAATTGATCTTTTCTTCATTGCATACATGGATAAAGATTTTGTATTGGCAAAACCAAAGATTTTTTTAATCTGAGGGGATGACAATTTACAGACAAGATGCAATGAAAATGCTGACAGACACACATTGTTCAGAATTATTCAGATGGTGACTATCTTCTGCATTGAAAAATAAAGTTTTAGTTATTCGTTGTGCATAATGCAAAAGATTGACAGATTAGTAACGTGTGATATTTGAAAAAAAACTGCTATCTTTCTCATTTCGAGGTGTAATAAAAATATAAGAATGTCAGATCAATTGACCCAAAAGGATGAAACTAACACAAAGAAACATAACACATTTTTATTGAATCTTTTTTATACTTTATTAAAAGTTGACTGTATCGCGTACAAAATTCTAATGTTGAAATGCATTTAGCATCTAATATAACAAATGATTGTAAAGCATTGCAATGTGTTTGCTTTTAATATTTTATGTATAGTAACATGTTTATTTTGTGAAGTAAAATTATGGAACCTATAATTAAACTTAAAATATATTTATAATTTAACAAATAAATATTGTTTTGCATATTGCATGAACATTAAGTTGTCACACATGTCTAAAATCAATTTTTGTGACTTGTTTTGCAAAATTCTTAATAAGAATTTTGGTCTTCTTGCAAAACGAAACTTTCAGAATTTTGTTTTATTACTGCATCAGCAGGAACATTATGAAACAGTGAAATAGACAGATCCTACGAGTATGTTAATCCGATCGACTTGTATTGTTTCACAGTATATAACTGGTTGGAATTACACAGTTTCAACATTGGTACTGGCAGCTTATGCGTATTTTAAAAAATGCATTTATCGTCAGATACTTTATATCTAGGTCGGCAAAATTTTAGCCTATGTTTGGTGGAGCCATAACTTTTCCATCTTGTCCCAGTAAGATGCGAACTCGGTTATCCCTAAAATCTCTTGTAGCAGGTTGACCGAAATTCAGCACCTGAACCTAAAAGTAAATTAATAATATACAAACACTTAATTATAATTTGTCGTTATAAGCGATAGGTAAAATAAAGTTTTTGTAAAGAAATATTTCAAATCTTGTAGAAAAGGCTTACGAATATCAGAAAATTTATAGAATGGTTTATAAATTCACTCACATTGACATCGGGTCGTTCTGCTTTTATTGCAGCTTCAGCCTCGGCCGGATCCTGTATTAGAATAAATAAGAAGTGTAATCATTGAGATCTGACGTTTCTAACACATAACATATATATTGCCAATTTGATAATTTAAGATTAAAATGTTCCATAATAAAATTCAGAGAAATGTAGTTGAATGGGTTAATGGCTTGACGTTGGCAACGAAATAAAACGCATTGTAGTGCCTTATGTCTAAATTATAAATTGAACTGATCGACATTCGCTGACTTTGATTTATGTATTTTAGAACGTGATGTAACGCAATGAAAGCTGAAAGTGACATATTTCTTTGAGCTACTATTTTCGTGTAGAATTTAAAGTTTCTTTTTAACTAAATATATGTAATTGTTTATTGATCTGAATTTCAGCAAACACAAATCACGCCACATGTATATCTCTTTTGTGAGCATAATGAGCACAACATTATCTTGTGAAACAACTAAGCCGCGATGATTTTGTTCGGTTTCTTTTTAAAGACAACATCTTTCGTTAGTACAAACTAAAAGACACTTAATTATTTAGCTGGATGATATCGACCTTGATTTTAATGTAAGTCGCTTAATTAATGGTCCTTCTTGGTTCTGTTTTATATTGTTATTTGTTTCATTCATTTCAAGGAGATTAACAATTAGAAAAGCAAATATTTTGCATCCATTTTAACTCGAGCAGTTCACTAGTCAGTCTTTTGATAGCTTTTTTTGTTCTGCTTGATAAATCATAAAATATTTGGCACTGAAACTACTTATATATCTACTTGACTGAGTGCTCATAATGTTGCATTTAATATAGCATCTTCAGAAAATATGTTATTCTACTCTACATTTTTTTCCTTAAACCAACAATATTAAAATCAATGTTGTCGCTTTCGTAGCCGTATATTACCCAGTCACACACTTACCTTGCCTACCAACTCTGGCCATTGTCGCTTGTCTGCCATGGTGCTTCTATTTATCTCTTAAGATTCCTGCAAAAAAACTACAAAACATAGAATGCAATTCATCTGCTTAAATAATTCGCATTCAACAATAAAACTGTAATGGATTTTTTAAAACTAACATGGAAACCTGTTAATGAAATCCCCGAAAACGTTGCATTGTTAACATATATTAATTAAATTGAAAGTTCTGTCTTAAAGCACGCAAAAAAACTTTTCACCTATAGATGATTTGCCCCTAACATGTGAACGATTAAAGACATACATTTGGGAACATACATTTGACCCTAGTAGTTGGCAATTAAACCTATGTGGCGTACTGTGGCTAGTTTTAGCGTATAGCCAAAGAACTCATTTTAGAAAACATCTTTTTAACGCTGCCGGTGCCCCGGGCAAACAAACATTATTTGCTGTATAGGTCTTATGACTTAAGTTGATCCTCTTGGGACTATGCGGAGACACTTCTGCAGTTAGCAAATCTGACAGAGTTTAACGACAAACAACCCTTCATGGATAATTTGAAGTGCTTCGAATTAGCCTTATTTCGAATTGACCAAATTGACAGAAACCTTTACGCCATTTTGATCGCACAACACACACGCCATATTTTTAAAGGCATTTATAATTCAGTCTCTAAATCAAGTTTGATTATGTCAGTTATAAACCCGGTCTCATTACATTTTTAATATTTTTTAAATTTATTTATTTAACAAACAATTATGCATTCAACAAAAAACAGCCAAGTGAAATCAGAAAGTCATAGAGTGGAATGTTTTTGAAGTGGTACTTCTTGGGCCAAGTCAACATGGCTGTTTTTATGACCATAGATACTTACAATATAACTCAAATGAGTGAATGGTGACATATTCCAAAGCATTGCCTAAACTGAGCAGGATTTCTAATGACACTAATCAAACTAGTGATTTACCATTGATCTCAATAAGTTGCAGATTTAATCTTTCACATGCTTGCATACGGAAGAAAGTCTCACTCAGGGTATATACTCAGAGTAGGTAAGCAGACTATGAAGATTTGCTGTAAGTTTCAAATACAACGAGAACTGATTTCACAAACTGTTAGCGAAATGAACACTTGGCAATTGATCAGTTCATTTTCATTACCAATATTTAGGCTCTTGTTCACCTGGTGTCTTACCGCACAGAGAATCCGCAAGTTAAGGCAGATGCAACGATTATAGCCACAAAAGAAAGGAAAAATACCGTGTCTTTGCGTATGGATATGACCTTGAAAACAGCTTTAATAATGAAAATAATGTATTTACAGCACTGTATTTACAGCAAGAGGCCTTAAGTGTTATGTAACTGCAACAGCGCATAGTAAGCTTTTGCTTTGTGCTGAGCGTTCACGATGCAGGCAGTAAAGGCAGCGAAAATACCCTGTCTTTGCGTATTAATGTGACCTTGAAAACAAGCTTAATAATGACAAAATATTGATAGAACTCGTTTAGATCAAGTTCTATATAATTTCAAAGTTTGGTGTCAATCGCACCAGTAGTTTATGACGAGTTGTGATGACAAAATGACGGGCAAAATCACGGGCGACTGTAAAGAAAAAAAAACGATGAAAAAAACGGGTGCCCTAATACCAAAGCATATAACTATCCGCAAGACTTCGTCTTGCCAAGTGTTGATAGAACCTCGGATAAGGAGACCCTGCTATTAGAAACACCCCGCAAATGACATATTTTGTTAGTCTGTTTTAAAATCCCGCATTAAGGACACCCCCGGTTCAGAATTAAGAACACTTTTTCGAGCCCGTGAAGTCCAGAATGCATTGAGAATAACCTCTCTATCAAGGACAGCGAAAAAAAAAAAAAAACTTCGCGTATACTGCTAACAACACTAGTCTGTTTGAAACACAAGCATGCGTGTTTAACCCTGTGTGTGCTTTGTCATACAGTACGTTAAACGACAATTCAAGTGCATAAGAATTTGCCAATTAAAAAATTATATAATTTATATAAAATTTGGCATATGTATGTATTTTGTGTAAATAAATAGAAAAACAACAAACATGTGCGTGTAGTGTGTAAAAATCAAGTTTAGTGATCACCATATGGAACCACTCTGTTAGGGAAACCCCGCTATTAGGGACAGAATCTGTCAGACAGTTACTGTTCTGAATAGCGGGGTTTTACTGTAACGATGCGATTGTGTAATTGAACTATGTAATTGAATTTAAGGGGAGATCTCAAAATTCGAATTATCCGTCGTAAAATACACTAAAACGGAGCAAGTGGGATTAATACTTACTTTGAATTTAACCGAATTTGTAATTAAACGTGTTCGAGTTAACCTAATGCTACTGCATTTTTAATATAGTAGAAAAATAAAACGGCATTAAAGATTTAGCTTATTTTTCTAATTAAGCCTGTTCGAATTGAACGTGCTGAACTATATGGAAAACGTGATACACACTATTTCGCGGATATATTCAAGAAATACACGGCCCAAGAATAAAACTCAATCAGACCAAAATTTAGCCAATGTTTGCCGCATTTATTTGATGAATATTCCAGTTTCTTGTTTACAAAGCCGGAAATTTATATCTCCAGTTCAGTTTGATCCCCAGATAATGTTGGCGTTGTACTAAATTGCAATTACGCTCTGATGATAACTCAAGTGGGTAGAAAATATGAAGGTGGGTGGTATTAGTTTTCTAATATTTGCGATTTTATCCTAGCTTAGTAGAAACGATACAGCCCTAAACTGATTAGTTCACGGACAACTGCAGCAAGTAAAACAACTCCGGATGAAGATTGACTTCAATCGATTTTAGTCTTTAGACGTGCTGTGAGTTTGTCAACAAAATCAGCAGCACTTTACTGTTCCTTCTATAAAGAAAAAGAAAGCAAAATAACTTGGACAAAAATGTGTTTGTACCAATGAATACATGTAGCAATAATAATAATAAATAATAATAATATAATAATAATAACAATAATAATAATAAATTGTTGCCGGAAATTGAAAAATGCAAGAAAAAGAAATCGAATGACATTAATAGAACACAACGTATTTTTTTCTTATTATGACATTAGAAATTCAAGACATTTGCATAGAGCAGCCCTCCCCCCTCTCACCCCTCATTCCAACATGTTGCATTTTCCATGCAAGTACTTCGTAATAAATAAGGTGGGTCTGTGTTAAGGGCAAACAAACCCCACCTCCTCTCCCCCCGTGCAAACAAACCCCGCTGGTTTTCATGCCCTTCAATGTCTATGCAAATAAACATCACTAGGCAAACAAACCCCTCCAATTTTACTTGCTTTTTCTGGAAAAAGATTATTATTATTATTATTATTATTATTATTATTATTATTAGTAGTAGTAGTAGTAGTAGTAATAGTAGTATCGTTTTTATTACCACAAAAATAACAGCGAAATCCACTATTATTAATGATGTTCGTTCCTAAACATTTGAATAGAGTAAGTAAAATATGTAATAAGTCATTAAATAAAAATTATATAAAAAATAGCTTCAAAAAATCATGGATAGGAGATGCTCACCCCCCCCCCCCCCCCCTCCAATCTCCTTTATTTGGATGCGAGTAATCTATGAGACTGATAAGTATCCAGATCCCAGATGACTGGATCCCTGAAGCTATGTAAAAATTCCTTCCGAAACTGGGCATAAATAGATGAAATAAAATCCAGCGAAATTATTAGCAGCACTGACTTAATAAGATTCGCAAAGCAAATTAATCAAAATAACTGAAGTAAAGGCTTACCTAATCTGATGAAAACCTGTTCAAAACCTATTCCGTTTCAGGAACTAAGACCATATGCTGTCTTTGATACAGTATATATATATGCACGTAGTACATGTGGTTCGGTTGGACAGACTTTGCCCATCATATTTATCATCCACTTACACACGCTCGTAGATAAAAAAAAAACCAAGCAAACTGTACTGTGTTTGTTGAATAGAGCTTTGGATGAAGGTCGTTACGTAGAGGATAAATACTAAGAGAGAAGCTATTCGCTAAAAGTACCAACCTGGTTCTCAACTTCAAGGAAATGCTTAATTTGCACAATAAACACACCATTCTTAAAGAAATAAAACACTAAAAGGTTTGCCTATACGTCTTATAAATATCGAAAGGGGCATTTCATGCCGTAGTGAAAACTCGATATCGATATTCAAACAAAAATAGGTTATTTCAATTTCTGTCTTTTTATGAAACAATGCAGAAAACTTTGCCAGCGAACACATGCAAGAACAAGCCATAGAACCCGCCCAGCAAACATTAAGACGTCAGAATGACGTCGGGTCGACGTCGTGACCCGACGTTTCCGACGTCGGACTGACGTGCCGGTTTTGGTTGCATATGAAATGGAACTGACGTCGGGTTTTCAACGTCAGAATGACGTCGGGTTCCGACCTAAATCCGACGTCGGAATTAAGTCGGTTTTAGGTTGTATATGAAATTGGAACCGACGTCGGATTCCAACCTGAAACTGACTGGAGTTATATAATTAATAGATAATTAATTATTCAATTGCTGTTGTGAAATACATACGAAAGCATTTTCCATGTACATTTTTACAATCTAGGAAGAAAAATACCGACGCGCCATCAAAATTCTAAAATTTTCATGTAAAAATTACGTTTTTTCTTCCTCTTTTTCAAAATGACTTCCATTTCCGGTGAGCGATAATAATGTTCATCGCTTTTTGGTCTTTTTTTGCAACGTCGGAATGATGTCAGAAAACAGACGTCGCTTCGACGTCGGAATAAAGTCGGGTTTTGGGGTATTAGGTCAGAATATAGTTGTGAAGTCGTCGCGACCAAAATACAACCTTTTTTCAACCAAAAAAGACGTCGGTTGTTTGCTGGGCGGGATCTATTTATGAATAAGAAGTTAGGTATAATAGAATATTACTTTTACTAGTAAACTGAAACTGGAGCACCTTTGACATTTAACCACCATGCTGGAAATATCGAAACGAATTTAGGCTCGATCCCATCACAGACCAGAGCAATTCTTACAAGTGAGTAGTTTTAGTTAGTACCTAGAACACTACAATAATGACTTGATGTGCGAGATCAATAAAACAAATAAAATGTGTTGCAGATTTTGCAGGACAAGAATACCCCTCCCTCTGTTAATAATAATAATAATAATAATAATAATAATAATAATAATAAAACAGCAGTTCAGAATTATAAATTTCGACAAAACGTCTCGGGTTTTACTTTCGACAAACGTCCTTTGACAAACTGTCTTTCGACAAAGTGTCTGATGCCATCGTGACCCCAAGGAAAGACATTTTGTGTGTGTCATAGAAACGATTTAAGTAAAAAGCTATTTACAGTAAAGTTATGTGCAAAGGAGGGGGAACACGGCTTGATCGCTGAATAGGTTCCAGATTGTATCGACACAAGTCAAATTCGCCAGAGCTCTCATGGTTTCCGAGATACACCTAGCAGGTAACCCAGGACCTAAAAAAACTGAAGGTTACGGTACATGTCATAACTCCCATCCCCCATCCTCATGGATATAATCTTTGTTCACATTTCAACAAATTTCAACAATAGCCATGAAGCTTCGTTTAACTTGTATTTTTTAACGAATAAATTTGCAGTTTCTGCAGGAACTTAACCTCCTCCCACTGATTTCATGGACTTCATTCAAATGTAGCAAATATAAAACCCGAACCAATACCACGTGCTGCTTGTGTGCTTCAGCACTGCCGATGTGAACATTCCCAAATTTACGCCATATCAGTATGTATTTGGAAAATCCCCCTACCCCCCCCCCCCCCGCCAATTCCGGGTGAAGGGCTTAATAAAGAGATCGAACCAAGGCCGATAACAGCTATTCAAGTGCGCCTGATATGTCAGATAATATTTTATGGTACATAGTTTGGCGCGTTTACCAATTTTCGTAAATTGGCGCGACTTGGGAATTTTACCTAACGATTTTTCTTTTTGCCAGCTCCTGTCAAGAGTTTTATCATTCAGACTGAAGAAAAGCGCATGTCAGAAACAAATTCAAGACTACACTAATCCGTTGGAGGAATGAATAATTTTGATACAATGTCCACGGATGATTGTTTATAATTATACAAGAATGTCTTGTTGCGCATTCTGCGGAGGGGCAGAGGCAGACACGTAACTTTGTTGTCATAAAATGTGTAAAGGCTGGTATTACTTTTAGAATACGCTTTGTAGTGTTAATTAAACAACCGATTTCATAATGCAAAACAGGAGAAAGGGTTTCTGTCCCTAATCAAACTACACTTAATAGACTACACTCTCTGCGTTTATTATTGTAATTTTTTTGAGGGGAGGGGGGGGGGGGGGTCGTTCACTGAGAGGTGTGATGCCACCAGGTCCTCCAATCAGCTGAACGCTGCCAGGTACATCCAGCAATCAATGACTTACTATGGAGGCGGATAAACAAGACAACCATGTGACTGCTTCACACTAGTTTTTATTTGCGCATACTCACAATCACAACCACCACGCCTGACTTCCATATTCCAAACGCCCACTTGTTTACTCGCTATCAATAAAACACACTTAATTCGCTTAGTTTCGTTCTCTACAATGAGTCGTTCATCTCTATAATCAACATTTGATCTCACCTAATAAGAGAAAAAAAAATACATTAATAATTATTCAATATCAAAAGGGACACAAAAGCAAATAACAAGAACTATGACAGCCCCGTACAAAACTCTCACATTTACAAACTATCAACACTGCGGACGTAGGGAGGTGGGAGGAGGGCTTAAGCCTCACTCTAGTTAATCAGGTTCTCATCAGGATGAAACGCGTTGGGTTATATTTGCGCGATCTACCGCTGATCACAAAGACTGGCAAGCCCGTAACGCAATATCACGTGACACGGTAAAATATTCAAGCACGCCGCCATTTGCCGGCAAAACACGCACTTCGAATGCTTTCGAAGTTTATTTACTGTTGCCATCAGAAACATATGGGGATTGAGATAAATGTGGCGACCTGCACCACAACCAGTCTTTGTTTTCATTTAGTTATATTGTGTAGGCAGCTTACATTGTTCGAGGCATCAGTTACAAAACATTTTTTTCAAGGTTTACTGTTAGAGTCTGGAATATTTTTTTCACTACAGCAGGAACCTTCTTATTCCGAAGTTGGTTATAACAAGACAGCGCTGGTAACTAAACAACTTCGTGGTCCCCGTTCAGCTTTTCGCTGTTTGAAAAGATCGGACATACGACATAATTTGTCGGTCCTGGCCATATCGTTATAACAAGGTTGCACTGTATCTTTTTTATCGAGTTTACGCACAGATATATATAGTATTTACAACACGTACATAGCATCACTTAAAATACAAAAATTAATAAATAAAAATGTTCAAGAAAGTAAGCTACCCTGAAACAATAAGGTGGTTTAACGCTCGACACTGAATTATAACCCGTACAGGAAGGTTCCATGTAATGGAAATAAATGGTCATTATTATTCAAGTTCAGAAAAGGAGTATTTCCCTGACATCCCGAGAACTCGGATGAGAATTCGGAGTAGGCAATTCCAATCATGATTTTTATCCCTAGTGAAAGCGGAACTATTTACCTCCATAATCATTTTTGGCAACGCACTGTCTAGTTCGAATCTTTCGCTCTGAACCATCGCAGATTTACTTACTTAATTTTAAAATAATACTCGTGCCTGTGCCTGATGGGTGTTTTTTTTTTTTTAATTTTAAGAGTTTAGTAAAAAAGAAACTTGCAATTAAAATTTACCAGTGAGGAAAGTCTTTATTAAAAATTGCCGCAGGCGACTCGACACTGTGAACAACTGACGCATGTTTTTTTTTTTTTTTTGTCTTTCCGCTACCGCTTTATCAGAGACCATGACTGCAGAAGTGTTACAATGGATATAAACCGATGCCACCCATATCGTTGTTTCGAAAATGAGCTCAAATAATTTTGTTTACAAGACGAGATGAGAGATCAGGTGAGATTTCTTATCGTGCTTTCATCAGTAAATAATATATACACAAGGAATCGGTATTGTTCTAATCTGAACAGATATCATAATATCATATATTTAATATACAACACTCTGTTATTTAAAATAAAGAATCAATCAAATAAGAATTTAGATTTCTTTTTGTTATTGCATAAAACATTTTTGATCAAGTCAGTGTGTACCGGAATGACAAAAAATGTCTAAATTTTTATCATTTTTGTTTAGATATATTTAATTTTAAAATATTAGAGTGTTTCACAGAAATAAATTAATACAAAATGGTTAATACATTATTAGAATATGTTTTTGTGCATCAATGACTAATATGAAAGTTGAGAGGAGATTTCAGAGAGATACGAGTGCAAATAATACTTAGAACAATCAAAAAAAAACCAACAAAATGCCCGCCAATACTCGCTGTAAGAATGACTTCATAAAATGACTCATACAAATTGATATCTAATACGGTTGATAGAGACTACAGAAACTACAGCCGGCTGAAGTCTGGCCACCTTAACTCGATTTTTATGCATCAACAGATGTGGACATAAATATAAGTAACACCTCTGTAATAGTGAACACCATTCGAACCGGACATATTTTTCATTGTGTGTGCACTGAACAGTGGTGAATTTCATAATAAAAGGTAGAAATCCAAAGAAAGCACGAGTTTGGTAATAAGAGGATCTTCGAAAAGAAGTGATGTTAATTAAAGGAGAAATTACTGAACTATAGTATGCGACGGGGATAGTTGATTAGACGAAATGAAATAACCGTGCTAATGCAGCATGCTATAAATGCGACCGGAGGGTTTCCAAGGTACACGAGGACAGTGGATTCTAACAGTCCGCTGTTTCAGTCTCCATAGCACTTTCAGTTGATTAGACGAACTGAAATAACGCACCATGCTGTAAATGCGACCGGAGGGTTTCCAAGGGACACTAGATTCAAACAGACCGCTGTTTCAGTCTCAATAGCCCACCTACGAGTATTAGTTTAGCCCACTCACCAGACAAAAGCCTACTCTTCTTTTCTTTTTCCTTCATTTGTTTTTTTTTTTACTGTATCTGTAAGTGGTCCTTTAAAAAGATACATGTTTCATGCAACAAGAAATTAATCAGCGAGGCATCTTAGAGTCCCCCCCCCCCCCCCCCCGCCAAAGTCTGGTCAGAGAATATTGGTTATTGCGACTGAATGGGTAGAGTTATTGAAGTAGTGTCAAGCACAACTATAGGTATATTTTCACGGTGTACAGCTATACAAGAATTCGCCTTACAGCTCATGAGAACTTGCGCGGACATCTGGGAACAAAAAAACCGTTTCTACAAAATGTACAGAAACCAATGAGTGGTGCTTACTAGTTCTAACCCTCTGATAAGTAACAATTTAAGCAGGGAAGTGAACTTAACCACAATATACTGGTTATACATTAGACCTTCGATAACGTGAAAAGTCGCACGTCACACATACTTTCGGCTATGCTTTTAAAACGTTCTTTGGCTCTGTGAGATTCCTGTTACCGAATATCTAATGCAGCTCATCAATTACGTTAACCAATACTAGGCAGCTTCTGCTGTTAGTTACAAAAAAATTCCAGCATCATTTTTTCAGTTTTATCGATGAGGATGTTACAGCACTTTAAAAACTTATTGCACATTTATTACTAGCTGATAAGGCAACACTTTGTCATGGTACTTAAGAAGAAACACATGTGTACACAAACGTGTCGTTATCACCCTAGTTTCAAGGTCATAAATGGCGGAATAACTATACTGCAACAGTCCCAATCTCTACACTGCAACAGCACACGTCACATCTGTTGCCGCGGCAACGGTGTACACGTCACATCTTCGTGGTCAAGGCAACATTATTAAAACCTGCAAAAATATCAATGCGGATTTATCAAAACTTGTTCATAAAACAGAACGGCCCAAGCATTTCTGTAATTTAATCAAGAATTAATTTTGGTAGAATCATCAAATTAACTGTTACATTCTTCCCAAATTGTTAAACTCAGCGGTATCTAAATGTGACGACGGAACCATTATTTACTCTTTCGTTGGTAAGGACTGGAAAATAGCCCTGTTCTGCTGGGTTTTTAAATCCCCCATCCTAAGCTCCCACAGACCAATCAAAACACACCACATCTACCACATGCAACCGAAAATTTTACATCTATGAAACGAAAAAAATTTCGTCAACAAACAGCAACAAACCATAAAAATAATATAAAAGATCGCAGACGCAAATTCCCTTTTCACATGTTGATCTTTATTAACCAATACGAATACACACTTTGAAGCCATGAGGAAATTAGAAATGAAAATGCATGACCTCCTGACGGTCAAAAAGGGTGGTGCAAGTTCCCGCTAAAATCAAAAACAAAAATCTCGGCAAGTCTCCAGACTCATGGGGAATGCCGAAGTGTTGCTTTCAAGCAGACTTGGGCGCTTCCGCTTTTCCAGCAAAACCAAGCGGGCACAAGACCCACACGACTCCCAACCCTCCCTTTGACGAGGTTTCCCTTTGATGAAGTTATGCGATGAAGGAATTTCATCTGCACTTTGTTGTTGTTTACTATGTAAAGGCGGAAACAGCCGATTCTTATTTATTACTTTATTGGCTATACATTATTGCTATTTCCAACTCGGCTACGGTCAGCGGATTTACATAATAAGGAAAATCATGTACCATTCTTTCCCTTTTATGCATCGCTTCGGTCAAAAGTACGCCCTGGAAGCAAATAATGAAGACAGTAAAACGTGCTGTCAACAGACCAACAACTGTGACGTCATATTTTTTTAAATTACGTTTTGGTGCGCCAGCAAAAATACAAAGCCATGTGTGCAAACCATAGCATACATTAGGAAACCGTCCACGGACAATGTAGCAGGTGGTTACTCGTCTTCAGATAAGCACACACAGTACGTTTCGATCAAACACAATTTAGTTATCACCCCAACCTTTGGAAATACTGTACTTGTATCACAATCAAAATTTTCCACAATATTTAGGACACTGCCCTTGAACTAATTTCAACCCCTTTTTTTCTTGCGATAAGAAACGAGCCCACCTTCACTCACTCCCGCCTTCAAACTGTCTACTTAAATAAAAACTTTCCACAGTGTGAAGAGCACTCACGCTGCTGTTATCGCCTGCCCACATGTCTAGCCGACTGTCAGTTCAGCTCTTAAAGAGATACCACGTCGTATCGCTATTCCCTGCTATCGTTTAGGTAGGTCGCATGTGAACTGTTTCCGGTGTTGTTACTAATTTATCATATGTCTACACACATGGCAGCTGTATTGCATATATTTCCATGCACATGCTCGCTTTGAAAAGCGCACGTCTGCATTTGTCCGACATGCCCAGATCAGGCGTAGATGATTTGAATATATAAGGCAACTACAAAATGCTGGGTGATTTTAAAGGCATACAATAGTAATACTGAGATACTTAGTACTCTATTGTTAACAAATGTTCTCGAATCGGGAGTGCTCTAAATTGATGTACAAACGCATTAAACTTGCGCAAAACGACATCGAGGCATGCTGCGACAGTTACTGTACATCGACGTGCATGGCAAAGACTTGACGCACTAAGAACAACATGCATCTCAAGCTTCAACAACCTAACAGTGCGGGCCTATCAACGAAGCTTCACTTATCTATTTAACCACTCTTGCCTGTATCTTCGGGCTGGCTGTATCGGGTCAACGGGCATGCCCTTTTTTATATCCGGCTGTTCCAGAAAAGTTTTGCAGCTGATACATGTCAGTCATATCACCCCCCGCCCATCCTCTCCACCCCACCTCCGTAACTTTCAGACCGTGATTCGCCGGTATGGCCATGGTTACCCAGGGACGTGGACACAGACTTCTGAAGCAGCCGTCACACGAGCAACGCACAGACAATACAACAACACACAGTTATCAGCAACAACGGCAGCCAGATAACAATGCTTGATAGCTGCAAAGGAAGTGAAATCGGGGGGGGGGGGGGGGGACACCTGACGCTAGCTGTCTGCCGACTGCAGGAAGACGGAGCTCTGCTGGGCAGTCGTGCTCCCGTACTGCAGCGCTATGCCGTTCTCACACTCTAAAAGCCAGCACCGCAACGCCAGACACGTCACCATTGGTTTTAATGAGATACAGAAAACTTCGTCATTCGAGGTACTCCCATCAAGACACAAAATGATATTTATGACATAATCTCAGCTACAACCAGGACCACCCCCCGCCTCTCTCTCTCTCTCTCTCTCTCTCTCTCTCTCTCTCTCTCTCTCTCTCTCTCTCTCTCTCTCTCTCTCTATCTCTCTCTCTCTCTGCCATGTCGAAATCCCTCATCATTTTTTATTATTTTTTTGTTGACTGCAAGGGAGATACCATTTTTCACTTTTAAAAAAAATATTTTGTGTTTAATTGCTGAGATGCTAACCATGCCATAATAAAAAAAAAAAATTGTTGTTTTGTGCCAATACATGTTAATTTTTGTTAATTTTGCCGTGACGGATGTCTGTACCGATGTCCTTCAGAAATGATAACAATGTGCTCATGCATACCAATTCCACATTCGGTGCCACACAATCTAAAAATTGAAAATTTCTGTAAATTTTTTTCTATAATATCACACAGCCGTGAGTGTGTTGCCTGATGCAACGAATTTATACCAAGGCCTTGCCTAAGCCTTATATCCAACCGCTCTCTGTCCATGAACTAAGACTGTTACGGCGCGATCAAGGGAATTTTCAAGCAAATCTAACAAAATCAAATGTTCATCTTACAGGTTAACGTTAAAACACTGTTTTACAAGCGAACTGTAGTTATCCCGACACCGCTCTGGATTCGCCAACGCTTAACAAACTATAGGACGACCCTGCTCAAGTATCGATTCGTCGGCGACTCTATTTTCTACCGACGAGGAATCGAAACCAGAGACGTGGAATCGATTCTCCAGCGACTTTTCGAGCACATTAGAAAAAAACAACCAAGAAAAAATTCCAATAACTTTGTCGACAGATATTTCAAATTCTACAGAATACTGAACTTGAAATACTGCTTCGACTACTCGCAACCTTTTTGCCATTTACCCAATATCCCAACAACACATAACATATTTTACGTACTGGACAAAAATGGCTGCATTTTCGATTCTGATGTTGAAATCGATCAATGGGCGCTGGAACCTCCCGATTAACCGACTCCAAAAACCGGACCGATTCCTAACACTATGACATACCATGGAAAAGTTGGCACACAGGTATTAATATACGTGTCAACGATTGCGCGTAAACACTGCACAACGAGGCGCACAAGCGGTGAGTGCCTGATAGCAGTGTTAGTCATCCACTAACTTAAGGCGTACTTGGAAATTTCCGGAAGGGCAAAAAACTTGCCCGTTCTTTATCATGGAAAATTTCTATAAATTTCATTTGCTTGTACAAGTTATTATTTTTTTTGGTTAAGTCGTTTTAAGGAAAATGTTCAATCTCAATGCTCACACCACCGCAACTGTTTTATTTACAAAGCGAAATAGTCTGAAATATTAATCAAACGCAAACAGAAACGATGGCACAACTGTTCATCCAAAATAAGATTGTTACAGAACTGTTCTTCGCCAGTGACTTTGTTATAGCGCAGCACTATCAATATCCATTTTAAAAAGGCACAAAAGTGCGTTACTGTGCGCATTTCTTTATCCCGAGTGCATACACAATGCATAAAACGATAAAACCGCAGTAGCGGCAGGACTTATCTGGACACCCCCCCCCCCCCCACCCCACAGCGCAAGGTTAAGGGAGGGTTTTCGGATCAGTCCGAACGCGACTGTTGTTATATTTTACTTGAAGTGTGTTGCACACTTTGGAGGTGCAAGTATTGGTCTAATTGAATTCTGTTGCTTAATGTTTTCTGTTTTCTTGAACAGAAAAGACAGTAACAGAATCCCAAAAATAAGCACTATATTCTGAAAAGTGCAACCTTGTCAAATTCTGCGTATCAACTTACGCCCTTCTCCCAGAACCGCGCGTACATTGATATGCCGAACTCTGACCTGGTGACACTTTTCCGAATATATACGTTTTCAGAACTGCGCACCCTAAAATGGACACTGATTAATAAAATTTACAAGTGCAAGTTCGATGTCAAGATTTAACTTATAACTCCTGTTGACTTGAACCCGAAACATAAAATCAGTTAATATCATATATATATATATTTTTTAATTTAACTTCAGCCGGTTTTTTCACTTCTCTATTTACCGTCGTGGTGTTCCTCGCCTTCTTCCATCCACCTTTGACGGTCGCCTAGCAACCGATCATAGTCTTCATCTACTGTTCTTATCGGATACGTCACACCGTCACCAAAGCTACAAAACAAAACATAATCTACCTACATTAAACTTGTAAATCACTCTCATTCACATTTTTTTTTATTCCAGAAACCTGATTGCTGACGTAGTATAACTGATAGAAACGGATTCCTTGATATGTTTTTTTCAGTAGAAAATGAGTGACACAAAAAATGAAGCTAATACGCCAGCAGATGCCAGAGCAAGCTCCAGACGACAAAAGCAATGCTCATGCGGTACACTCGAAGCGCTCTGCCCCTATCAGTTATGCTTACATATGTAACAGGAAGTTAGGAGGTCCTTTTAAATGAAATTTGCAAAACTCTTTTCTTCCCGTATCTTCGTTTTAGCATCTAGATGTAAACCTACGACTTTATTGCTAATATGTCATCAAAATCACATACATCCATAGTTAAATGATTAGTGTAGGTTAGTTGATTCGCGATTCATTATTTTCACTCACTTTCAGCCCCACACCGTACCCCATCACCCCACCCCCACCACCTTACCCTGATATAGTATCAGGATACCACCAAGATACTTGCTAAGCCTTTGAAAACACCAGTAAGGAAGGGGGGAAGGGGTGGGACATCTTGATACGCTGTTGGCGCGCAAACCGGACGAACGCACGTCAAATAATTACACCTCCTCCACCAACCGATCGAGCCCAATAGGATCAGATCTCTCACTTAGTATTCATCGAAAAAGAAGAAATTAGAAAAATTATTATCAGCAGTCCAGGTACTACATACATGCGAAGCAATGTCAGTCAGCAAGAAATAAAAATAAAAATAGCCATCACACTCCGTGAAGTATTGAGAGGCGAGTACACAATCGTTAAGAGACAAAACATCAGCCAGCCCACTCCGACACGGAAACTGCTTTTCGAACTGAAATTCGCTAATTTATGACATTGTCCTTCACCATGTGTAAAGTCCGAAAATAAAATTTACTCACATGGATATAAATAGTGTTTTGGCATCTTGAGAAAAAAGGCAAGTAAAGGTAAAGGATTGGATTTCAAAAAAGCAGTTTCAATGGCATGTAAGGCATGTGTAAGACACAGGCCACAGTGGGCTGTTCCGAGTTTTTAAGATTAAATAGAGAACTCAACATAACACTAAATTCTAATTGATACACAATGTACTAATAATTAACTGAAAATGTGAAATCGATATGAAAGAATCTATAAGATTCCGTTATGATATCGTGACAAAAGTTACTTTATGTAAAGGAAAGTGAAAATCTCAACATTTCTCGATATTTCGGGCACCAAACTTTCCGTAAGCCGACGCTCCCAAACGCCAGAAACCTCTTTAACCAATCTAATGCTACCTCCCCCCCCCCCCAAGATCTCTCAGAAAAAAACTGAATTAATTTCGCTTTTAAGCTATCTCTCTTCATACGTCACACCATTGCAACAGAAATTTGCAAAGAAAAATGAACATTTTAATTTAAGCAGCACACAGCAACGTACATTTGGCCAGAGATTAAATTTCTTCGCCCTTGGGACGAATTCCGTCCCGGCCAGGGTCAGTTTCGGTTATACCTTTATATTACCACAATGTACCCTTAAAGACATTTCCATCCTGGGCAAATTCATCCGCCTCAATCCTTGAATGATAGTTTCTTTCAAATATAAAAAAAAATGTGCAAAGACGTGAAGATGCGAGGGTCAAGGTCGAATTCGCGAGAGGCCGATATCTGGCCGATTCTGTTTGATCACAACTTCCAATATCCACCCCCTCCCTCCCCGATCCAGAGAACAGTTGATGTAATGAAATGAGAACTGATCAAAAAGCCCACGGTAGGTTAGTAAAGGCGTGCATGACACACATTCAAAGCACACTAGAGGCCCTGTATGTAGTACCTGGGTATGGGGCCTTCTTTGGAGGCATCGGTGGTTGCTACGGGAGGCGAGTTGTCCATACTGTTGTAATTATTTACTTGTTCTTGGAAACGCGTTGGATAGGACACGCCATCTCCTAAACTACAAGCCAGAACCAACTCCGTGTTACTCCACTTCCTGTGCCGTTTCATATACGCTCTTATTAAGTACCTCAAAAACGCACTTGCGTTGAATGACCTCGAGGAAATGTAGGGAATTACATGGCGACGAACAGAGAACGCGGAAAATTCGATAGCGTATTTTGGCTGGCGAATGACAACACTTGTGATCTATCACAATTACAACCCCTGCAGGACTCGGCCGAGGCCCATATGTCCTACATACTCTGAAAAGCTTTTCTCTTACATAATTACCGAAAAAATGTTGTCCCACAACGTTGGCTTGCATTGCGACACTGATTTGGCCTTGTTTCATGTTGACTAATGGCCTGTTATTTTATTTATTTTTTTTTTGTTTTGACTTGCACCTCAATGGCTCAATGGCACCAGAAGCCAGATTTGGACAGCGTGTTTTCTCTCACAGTGTCTCAAAAATGCTTTTGCAGCAAAGATTAAAAAAAAATCTCTAGTGCCTTTCTCTTTGCATTTCTACAATGTAAAAGTTTGAAATGACTCAGTCTAGTCTCTCTTGCACTGATCAAGAAAAAAAAATCCCCGACTCAGACTCAGCCATGGATTATAACGTAATAGAAGCGCACACCAGACTGTGAGACTGTGGCTTTAACTCGATTAGGTCCAACTGGTACTATTAACGCTTGTATTGTCTGCTTTATAAAACGGAGATGCAAGTGTAGGGAGAAATAAAAATAATATCCCTAACCTACCAGCTGGGCGCCAATTGGTAACGGAAAAGCACTGGAATCTAGCTTTCAATAATTTATGACATGTCTCTTTCCTTCAGCTAATGTGACACGAGTATCGTGATCAGTTAAATTTCCCTACAAGTGTAAACTAACAGTAGCTCACTATCACAAATGTCTTGCATCTATTTGTCAAAGAATAGGTTTTCGCTTCAGTTGGGAAGAAATTGGCGAAAGTACTTGCGAACAAGAGGCAATAAGTGCGACAGTCATCATGAAACTAAACGCGGCTAATTTACGTGAAAATCACACGACAGCAAGTTATTTCACAGACGCACCTAGTAAACGTGGGGATAAGCCAGTGCCGTTTACTATCTCCAAATACTTCTTGGAAATTTCCCAGTTTTCCTAAGCTGAAGCCGTCCTTATCGGGCCCACTTCTAAAAACTGGCGCTCTAAAGGATTCTGAAAGAAAAGACGGTTCTCTTCAAGCACTTTAAATACGGTGCCTTAATCTTATTTCACATGCCAAGTAATACTTAACACCTAACCTAATTAACAACTTTTAAAGAATTAAAAAAGCGAATAAATAGAGCTTTATTACAACAAACTTCAAACCAAGATATCAACATCAAAATCAATCATATGGGTAATTGCCTAACTGTACTGCTATCGGCCACGCTACATACACACATAATTTTGCCTCGTCACACTTTGTCAGTAGTTTGTCAAGAACTTGTCAGTTGCTTGTCAGTTTGACAAGTTTGACCTTGTCATGGTCTTGACGAGTTTCTGAC
Source organism: Protula sp. h YS-2021 (assembly GCA_949752745.1). Classification (NCBI taxonomy): domain Eukaryota; kingdom Metazoa; phylum Annelida; class Polychaeta; order Sabellida; family Serpulidae; genus Protula; species Protula sp. h YS-2021. The sequence continues at coordinate 80,121,072 of OX457025.1, read as the reverse complement.
CAATGCCTCGTCACACATTGACAAACACTTGTCGCTATCTTGTCACAAATTTGTCAAGTATTGCGTCACCATGACGTCACATCCTTTTCAAAACAAGTGAAAACACGCGGACATCCTTTTTGAGATTTCTTAAGTTTTAATGAATATTACGAGAAATTTTAAATTATCACGTCTTAAAAACATGTTTAATGGATAAACCATGATGTACGTGAACACATCATATTCTCTGCATGTTTTGAAATAAGTTGTGATGTTTGTAAAATGCTTGTGAAATTTGTGAAAATTGTATTATCGCCCAGTGTTGCAATGAATAATGTATACTGTGTACTTACTGGTATCTAATCAAGCAGGGTGAATGGATTCGATTATTTTAATGTTTAATATAACAAAACCTGATGGTATAACTATCAAAATAACAACTGATGGTATAAATATCAAAATCTACAGCTTATGCGTTCGTAAGTAAACCGCCATGTGCAATATATTACATATTACAATACTGCAAAACTTGTCAGCAACTTGTGATAAAATTGTCGGAAACTTGTCACAAGTTCGTCAACCTGACCAATTTGATGTGAAAGGACTACCCTGGGAATTTCATGCCTTACGATCCTTCCACCTCTAAAACTTATAGAAAGAAACCCAATTCAGTCGTCATTTCAGGTATCAGTGAATAAATTATATCAGTTAATAAATAAAAAATATAAGAAATTTATTGATATAATATATCATTAAAAATCAGCTATCGAAATGAGTAAAAAAAATCCTCTTTGTCACAATATCAATTTAATATTCGTGACTTCATTAAAATTATCAAATGGCATATTAATATTTTTTGAATGTCTTGTTGAAAATATGCCTTTTGATTATTTTTTTTCGAGGCATTTTCAAAATGTTCCTTCTCCCACAATTTTGTTTTGCCTTCCATTTTAGTCAGAATGGTTCTCAGGTGAATTTTTGTTTAAAAAAATACTTGTTGAGTACTTGGATAATTGTCGCAAAAAATTGGCGCAATGGATCCTCAGTAAGAAGGACGCCTTTCTGTGCCTTTTCTGCTTTTTCAAAGATGTAAGTACACTTTGGGTACTGTCCCACACAGTGAAAGAGGTAAGGGGGTTAGTGTTGTGTTGAGATCCGTGCCGACATTAGATGGAAGTGGCGGGGGGGGGGGGGGGGGTGGATGACGGTTATCAAAAACAATGAAATAGCGAATAGGCGATGTGGCGACCACCTTTCAGGTGTTTCGGATAAAAATACCATGGCATAACTCATTACGAGCGACAACCTTCAAGATCCGCATAAAAAACGTACAGGAAAACCTGTTTTAGACACCCCCTTCCGGAATCAGATGAAAACACAAACAGTAAAACCTGCTTGTCGTGACCCCGATGAAAAAGACTAACAGTAAAACCTTTACGGTGATTACCTTCCAGATCCCAATAAAAAAGACGTAGAGTATAAGCTCAGTTTATAGTCGCACATTCCACATGGCTAAACATGCTCCCATACACATATCCACATATCCATATATCCCATATATATATATATATATATTCATTCGCAGTGTTGCCACTCACTTTGCCATGAAAAAAAGTATAAAAAAAAGTATTTTTAAAAGTATTTCAAAAAAAAAAGGAGAAAAAAAAGTATTTTTAGGGCAAAATTTTTCGGCTCGCGCCTTCGGCGCTCGAATTTATTTCTACCATCATTACTTATGTAGTGGTGATTGTTGGTATGTCATAAACAATACCTACATGGTCAACCCTAAAAAAAATATAATACTTAATAAAAGGAGCTTAAAAAATTCGAAAGCGATGTTCAAAGGGCAATTTTTAGAGGTATTTCTCTGGGAATGTATAGATATAACTTAAAATGTCTTGGCCTTATCTAGGAACTCTCTCGCAAGTTAACAAGTGAGCATCTGCTCGTGATGTAAAGGTCACCTTGTGATATTACTTTTAATAACCAATACCAATACATAAGTAAAAAAGTATATACTTTTATAAGGAAACAAAAATGGAAACAAGGAAAATGGTAAAACGTAGTTAGTGTCGGAGAGGGAAATATTTTCCTGAAAGGAATGCAGAAATTGAAAAAAAGTACAGTAAAGTATAAAAAAAGAATAAAGGCAAAAAAGTATAAAAATACATAAGCAAACAGCAAATACTTTTATAAGCAAAAAAAAAATTAAACAAGGAAAATAGTAAAACGTATTTATTTTCGGAGAGAGAAACATTTTTCCTGAAAGGAATTAAGAAATAAAAAAAAGTTTTTTTTTCGTGATTCCAAAAAAAAAGTATAAAAAAGTATGAAGGCAAAAAAAAGTATAAAAAAAAGTATAAAAGTATAAAAAAAGTATTTAAGGCCATTTTTAAAAAAAAAGTACATACTTTTAAAAAAAAGTATGGTGTGGCAACACTGCCTTCGACAATGGTGTTAATTTAAATGTCTTCAAATCGTAATTATTTTGTCTAATATTCTTTATTCGGATAGTTCGTCAATCGCTTGTCTAAGATATTTTGATGATTCTGTCATAAGATATTGACAAACTGCAAATTAGGATTTGACAAATGCGTGACAAGAAAATGACAAGCCAGTGACAAAGACAAATTTTTGACAAATTTACATTGTTGAGTTAGGCATTGTCAGGTTGACGAGTTTAGGGTCGTCAATCAATTTGACGAATTTTTGACAAATTGACAAGTTCAACATGACAAGTTTCTGACGAATTATTGACGAATTATTAGCATGACGAATTAATGACAAGCTGTAAACTGACGAATTAATGACAAATTTATGACAAAGTGTTGACAAATTTTTGATTGGAATTCGTTGAATTGGGCATCGTCAAATAGACAAGGCAAATTAGTCAGTCTCTTGCCAGTTCGACAACTTTTCGACAAATTCTTGACAAAGGCATATTATGTGTGATATGGGTAACTGCCTAACTGTACTGCTATCGGCCACGCTACTCACCTAATGTAGATCTATTTAAGGACACTAGGTAGAGGTGGTAACCAAACAATGACACTAAGCTAATGGCGAACATGACGCCAGCGAAAAACAGGAACACAATGTGAAGATTACTCATATCCTTTTCTAGATCCTGAAACAGGCATATTTTATCGAATTTTATTAACTGTGAACAAAGCACTACACGTTGCAAATTTAGTAAAAAGAATTTTGCTTATCTCATAATTTAAATACTTCAAAAGTACCTAAAAGATTAAAGACAAATAAAACAAAACGAATCCCGAACGACACAGAATTCACATTTCAGTTTGACTCGTTTTTTCCGTCGCCATCAAGTTACATAGTTAAATGACATGTGTGTATTAAATGTGTATTAATATAAACTAGAGCAGTGTGCATAGCCCATATATTCCCCAATCCCCCCATCAGTTACACACGGCCATCAAAACTCAATCAAGAGTTGAAATTTTTCATAGTCCAGCTGGTATATTTTCCTTGGACGAATCTGGCCGATTTACAATACCGATCTGTGTTTGTTGACACAGAAGCTACATACCAAGTTTCACTAAAATCCTTGCAGGAGTTTTTAAGTTATCGTGTTAACAAGCTCTTGATGACAGACCGACCGACAGACCGACACGCGGTCGATCGCATATATTCCCTGTGGGGAATAAATTATACTGCATGTTATGGCAATGAGGGTGCCCGTGTACATATTGGAAGTAAACACGTGTTATATGAAAGCCCTCCCAGCTGTGTCACCAGATGCCACCATTCCCTTACTCGCATAGTTGTCACACATACACCGAGCAGTACTTACACTCCAGAACCTGACAAAATACTGAGCCGACGTCGCCGCCACGTAAACGCAGTACAGTAAACCCCAGCCCAAAAACAACACAAAAAACTTGTAATTGGTAAAGTTGACGCAGTTGTTCACCCTGTGAAAAAAAGCAAAAACAAGCGACATAAGTAGGTCTGCAGAGATGACGTTTTAGCTTATGTTTACAACACGTAATGATTTGGTGAAAAAATCCGGAAGTTCAAACTTGGTTTGTAACAAGCTGCTTAAATGAAACGATGAGAGCTGAAGTTACTTTGACATCTTTGTTTAATTTTATTTTAAGGGATGGCTGTAATACTTATTAGGCAATAATTCGGAATTCCGCGGTCTAACCCACTGCATTCGCCTAGCTGAGGCAGTCGAAGCGAATGTCAATCCCCTGCGTAACAAACCTGGTCGGATTCGAACGCGGCACCTTGGGATTACTCGATCAGCGTCAAACCAACTGAGCTAATTGCAACCCCTATCTTTGCTTAAGTTACTGAAAACATTCAAATCCTATAGGGCGGCTTCAAAGATTCCACTGTGGTGATTACAGAAAAGTCAGTAAGATACACTTAACAGCGGGAGGCATTTCAGTGAGCATTGTTCAAAGCAAGGAAGCCGCATAACCAAGCACAAGTACATACCATGGACAGTGGTGATCCATTTTTAAAACGCACCTGCAACCAAGAGAAAATATAATAATAATAATAATATTAATAATAATAATAATAATAATAACTTTACTTTTTTCAAGAAATGCGGATAAAAACTGAAGAACATCGCGGAAACTAAAACGAGCTTAAATATAAGTAAGAACTTTTAATAAATATGATTATAAACATGATTATGCAAAACGAATGCCCTTTTCTGTTTGAGGAAAAAGAGAGTACCTTCAAAAGACTGTAGGAAAACAGAGGAAAAGTAGGATAACAAAGAAAGAGCTATATGCACCATGTACTCATAGGGGGGAAAAAAACAACAACAAAAAAAAAAAAAAAAAAAAAAAAGATTTCTATTTCACATGTCATGCGCCATTTTTTTTAAGCAACCGTATCATTTTTTTTCTCTGCAGTCGGACTTACATGTCACTAAATGCTACGTTTTTAAACTTCGATTTTTTTATCATTATCATTCAGCACTGAGCTCAGAACTGGCCGCTGATTGTATGCGTGATACTCACATGCCGCACACAGAACAGTGATGTGCCCTGTCCGGTTTGATAAGAGTGCACTTGTCACAATATCGTATTGCTGCAACACAAGAAAGAAAATCCTTATAAAATACACACAACCTCCTGGATCTTCGCATATTTTATGTCTCATGTAGTCACAGTTCGCATACAATTAAACGTATACTTTACAAAGCATTTTTTTTTAAATTTTCACTCAGATGTTATTATGTTTCTCAAACTAACTGAGCCAAGACTGCTATACACATCGAGAAGCTTGTTCACAAAATGCTACTGATTAGTCGCCCTGGTCTTTTAATAACACCATAATCTAAAAAACATTGGGAAGTGTGGGGTAGACTAGGGGGGGGGAGGGGGAAGAGATAACATAGTGGCACGATGAGAAGGAAACGAGCACTAGTGTAACTGACATCCAGAACTGGTCCTGCACTGGACGGGCAAGTTCCTGGCAAGTCTGGCGAGGACCTGGTCACGCGCGTCCGCGTCCTCGGCCGTCTCGTACCGCTCCAAATCAGATCTTGACAGGTAAAACTGCAACCGTAGAACAAGGAGCTGTTTAATTAAGCCATTTGTTGTTAATAACAGAAGATATTTTCGAACAAGTAAACGAAGAGAAGGCATTAAATTAACACCACTTCACGAGATTTGTGACCAGGAATTCTGCAAATCCTAACGAGTTTTATGCTCCATGCAAGAAATTTCTTTATCAACTGTCTAATTTATAGAAATATTTCAAGGACCGTGCAACTGTTTATCAAATTACAACCTTTAATCATGGGTGGAAAGCACAAAAGTACTTACTTCTTTTGGCACAGAGCCTGGATCTGTAAATATTGTCCGCCAATACGTCCACATAAATATAGCGAAGATAGGATGATACAGCAGCAAATATATCACTGCAAGTATATCGGGGGATCAGAATCACAAGATGGAAAAATACATTACTGCAAAATGTGATAGCAAATAAACCAACGCACGCAGAAATAGCAATACGCTATTGCCACTTATTATTCAACAAGCCCAATTGTTACAGCCTTAGCCAAAACCAGTTAAAGACAAGCTCTTATCTGATAGGATGTTTTTTCCTTTCTTAAAAGGAATCTCCTTCCAAATGATCACCATTCTCAGTTTTTTCGTATACATAGCATATGACGCGAAAAATTAATGTGTTCTTGTCTAAAGTTCGAACACTACACCAATGCTTGAATGTTGAACATTTACTTTGCATCACATTAACTGTCAACTGATGTAATGGCTGATGACAAAGTTATTTGTCAACATAATATATCCGAACTGGGAACGGTTTTGTTTCTTTTCGTCTTGCGCTATTAATTCTATCAGTTCATCAGAAATTAATTGCGAACAAGATCATCAATACGGCTGTGGACCAGTAAGATGACTGGGAACAGTTTGCGCACAACTACATCTGCGTTGGCAATTCAATGGGCAAAAAATCCATTATACTGTGCAAAAATTACTTACCTTTTTCTGCCATGTTATCGATGGTAACTGAAATGTAAGAATTTTAACATTGACAAAGGAGCTCCATAGAAATACAGTATTTTGTTCCGAGTTACGTTATTGTTTGCAAATCGCCACACATGGCTCTCCTCGTACATAGAAATGGCAAAACTGAAAACGTATTCGTTGACTGTGGGAACAGCGTTTGCGCCTAATTAGTTGTGAACAAAAAGCCGTTCACCATAACACTTCTATTGTCGCCTGGATATAATGCTCTGCAGCTGCGTGACGAATTCGCCACTTTAAAAAATTGTGATGTACGAATTATTCAGCTTAAAACAACGAAGTATGTTGCTCGAGCACGACTTGTGTGTAGACTTGTCAGAACTTTGCTTTACACAAAACATTTAACGAGTGTTATGCGAGATTTCAATCGCTAAGACTTTTTCACCTTATATTTCTATATTTATCACTGCATCATAAATTTTTATTCTCATCAATTACATTATTAATTTATGCAATATTTTTATTTTGATAATTGTTCTTATTGACACAGTCTATATTCAGGTTACCATTACCTAAAATTGGAGCAAGCCACAAGCAGCTTGAAACTGGAATACTCTGTTTAGTGAATTGAAGGGCGTAATAATTTTTAAGAGTGGTGTATTATTGTATAGTAAATGCTTTATTTACTTTTTCAGTGCTCACGTCAAATGTGGTGTTTTGCAGTATACCAAACTATTTCCACTCGGGTGTGGCTAAGTTTTCACACACTTTTCCCATGTTTTTTTTATGACTGGCAAATTAGAAGCAAAACTTACAACACGGTTAAACTGTTAATATAGATATAATTTTCGGTTAGAGACGACATAAAATAAAGCAACATTAGAATTGAATTGATTCAGAATCCCTGTAATTATAGAAACAAGAACGTCCATAGACATTGTGCCCAATCGTAAAAGAGCAGACATTACAAAGGGGAAAGGAGAAACCAACCAATTTTGACAAAATTTAGATTCAGTAGAAGGTCTTATGGCCAACATTGTTATCAAAAGTAATCGCTCTATATCTGTGGGACGAACAACAATGTGTTACTTAAAGTGTTTCTCTTAAAGTCATCCGTTTGCTTGGCCAGTTTTTGTCGAACCGACAACAACAATACTACAACTCCACTCACGCTCCGCTTAATTAATTAAGAAAGAAAGACTGAAAGGAAGGAGGAAAGCTTTAAAAAGGTTGAAAGTAAGGGGTAGATAAGGGAAGGAAACGGAAGAAAGAGGCTGGCATTAAGAAAGGAAGGATAAATAAATGTTTATATATGTATATATGCAGTATACCGGCTTGAGAAATATTACATGAAAACATCGGTACATAAAACCCTTTTGAACTCGCGACCTCGTTATTATCAATCCTACGCTCTTCTGCATTAGCCACGACGGCCTCCACAACTTTCGCATATTAATGAAGCCTGTATTATGTTTAAAAGCTTTTATTTTGTTTTATTATGCTTACATTATATATGTTACAGTCAATGTTGGAAACCCGCCATTACGAGAAATGGCAAACCGTGTTGGGTAAATTCGCGTAATGCCTAAAAACTTTTGCCATTTCACGAAATAGCCTAAAAGTTAGGCTATTTCACGGAATTACCTAAAAATCTTACATTTTATTTCACAAATTGGCAAGATCAGGCAAAATTGTGAAATAATCTTTTTTGGCTCGAAATTACTTACAATCATGGCAAATATTGTATCTTTTATCTTTTATAATTGCGATAAGATTACTTCAGTTTTGAAATACAATTAATACATCATAGTTTGTTTGTTCCTTTAATTAATACATCACAATTGATTGCAACTGATCACAAGCTTTTAACGCGATCATATTAATTGTAATTCATGGTAATGCACAAGTGTTTGTGTTCTGATTTGATTTAATAGCTGTTAGGATTAATTTTAGAACAACACACTGAACTGGGGTAAGATGATGTACTCAGGAACCGATTTGCCGTTAATCTACTCTGAAAAAGAACACCCTATAACGTCTGCTTTTACCTACTCTGGAATTAAGCCGTTTTCATATATTGGTCATTATAAGGAAACTTTCTCCATATTGGCCCTCCGGAGAAGATATATTTTGATATAAAGTTCCCTGAAATCGGGATGTTTTTGTCAAATTCTTAAAAATGGGAGAATCAAATGAAGATAAATACAAACAGGAGCTGTGAAAAGTATTTGAGCAGCACAAATCGGTCTTTATGCCAAAAGACCAATATTACTCGACTATGGAGGAATTAAAAGCATGAACACCGGCACAAAAAGCAGGCTTGAATATTAAATTATCAACAAGTATGAAATTATTATTATTAATATAAATTTTGGTCATTATAACTCGGATAATATTTGAAAATTTCAATGTTTATTAAAATAGAATTGGAGTATAACGTTATTGGGATACAACAGCTTTAATATTACTCTTAACACGAGTTTTAAAGATAAAAAAATACTAGTTGTCTTTAAAATTCTGCATTTTTGTTCATGTTTTTGTCTCGAATGTAGGTTAAAATTTAAAAGATTTCCCTGTTTTTAATTTTGCAATGCGGTGATGTGATATTTATATCGTTCATCGTGTGGTGTGAAACATTCTCGTACGATGGTTGATTGTATTACCCGTTTTTTATCAATAAACAGTTCAAACTACTGTCTTTTTTTGATTCCTGTTATATTCTCCTGTTATAGATAACAGTTTGCCATTTCACGTAATGGCAAACCGAAAATTTAGGTAATTCCGTGAAATAACCTAACTTTTAGCTTATTTCGTGAAATGGCAAAAGATTTTAGGCATTACGCGAATTTACCCAACACGGTTTGCCATTTCGTGAAATGGCGGGTTTCCAACATTGACTGTAACATATATAAAGGTTCATTATATATATATCTATATATATATATATATATGTGTGTGTGTGTTACAGGAAATCTGTGAAATTAGGGATTTCATGAAATCCCTAGTGGATTCGTGTAATAACTTGCTCAATCAATTTTGATGTTTTTATTGAGAATTTTCATGTTTGCAATGTAGTATTTTACCGAAATTAATAGTACATTTTAAATGAATATACTCAAAGCACTCGATTGCCAAACTATCATTCATGAGATACTTCAGTACCTGAATTTAGCGGTATTTTTTATCCTACGTAACTTATATCACATTTCACGCCAAATTCGGTTGTTTTGGATGGTAATGTTATAAATGTCAATTCCTTTCCATGTGAAATGGGATACACAGTTATGAAGAACCGCTAAACAGCATTCCTGAATGAATAACTTTTCAAAATAGTGTTACAATCAATATAAGCTTATTCATTACACGAATTCCCTAGGGATTTCATGAAATCCCTAATTACACAAATTCCCTCTAACACACACACACACACACACCCATATATATATATATATATATATATATATATATATATATATATATATATATATATATACTTGTATTGTGTTTATATCTTGAAATAGAAATTCTAAATAATGATAACGTCACTGGCCGCAAAGACAAATTTAAAACAAACTATATATCTGTAAGTGATGCGAAAAATCGGAACAATCTTCTTGCTCCGAGTTGAGATCAAGTTAAATAATTATTAGATTTAAAAATAATGTGAAGAAACATTCGTTGGAAAATTATGAAACTTAATTAGAGGCCTCGAAAACAGGCCATACCAAAATGTGTTTCATAGTATAAGCCAAGTCACGCTTTAGGTGTTTCGAATAAAATGCAAAAAATTTCGAATTTCAACTGCGACAGAAATGGGTAAAAATGAATGAAATGATAGTAAAATATAGAAGAAATATAGCACATACAGCTCATACCCAATACACAAAAGAAATTGAAACTCAAAACTGTTTGCTTAAACTTATAATGAATTTTTAACATAGCACAGGAGGTGTTAAAAACATGATTGCTTTTTGGTGCAATAGAAATTTTATATTTAGGCGAAATCTCTTTATGCTTTCTTTCATTTTCACCCGGTTAGTTTGTATTCGAAATGCAGAATTTTTGCATATTTTATTCAGAAGTGTGATTTGGCTTATTACCTAACCTAATTTTTTTGTTTGAATCTGTTTCGCTAATGATAGCAAGCGCGGACCCTCGAACAAGTTTTATGAACTTATACTGTTCTGTTCTACTGAACACTGTTTTATAATACTATGAAGTATTTTTGGTTCACCTGTACTATATTTTCATGGTCCCAGATGACCTAATAATTCTCCTTTCTTGATGGGGAGCTTTATTACCGGCCCCGAATGAGCGCATGAGAGCCTCTAGTCTACGAGTACCAGTACCGAACTGGTACTCGTACGTTAGCTCCAAGAAACGGCTCACTACTGAGGGGTAGACTTACTAGAAATAATTCCAGCTGCCTACAGCTTAGCAAGAAGCGGCTTACTACTAGAGGATCTGACCGAGAGATGAACCGAGTCGGTGTAAGGAACAGCTTAAATTACGAGTATTCGTAGGGGAATGAAAAAATAAAATTACCAAAATAACTATCACGAACAATACTCACATAAACACATTTGCATAACATATGCATAGTATGACCATACAATTACAGAAACAATAAATATGACTGGGGTCCAGCGCACGACGGCTAGACAACATTTTACTACTTTAGGAGCCATTTGTTTTCATTTTTCGTCTTCCTCTATGTGGTGACGTCACAAAAAATCGTGCTGTCATTACATATAGCTTTTCAAAATGTTCAAGCTCAAACCACAATCATGTCTTGCACATGTCGTACCGTGATTATCCGTCGAGCTAAAATTGTAGTTGTTAACAGTAGTGTTGTATGTATACCGAATGACTTCAAAATAGTCAAATCTCTCGTTTAGCGCTAAATTTAATATGGCTATGTTTCTTGCCTGTTACGCTGTGCGGCAGTAGTGTTAATGTGTATGAGGGTGGTGGCATATTTCATGGAAAAGCTACTTGTTTAACGGAGCTTTCTTTCAAATAGTGTTTTTAAAAAAAACGATTGAACTATTTTTAAACTATATAATTGAACTTTAATTGATCATTAATATTCTGTATTAGCATTCTCTTCGCTCTATTTTAAAATCGTTCCAGGCACAACATGAAAATGTGTAAGAAAGAGGGAGTTTTATTTATGGTGCATTTTAAACTGGTTTGTTAATATTTAATATTTAAGTGCAAATTTCCTCGAAATTTATATAAATTTATGTGTATTGCACAGTATTTGAAATGAAATACACTTGATCAAGCAGGAATGTCTGCTAAATTAAGTTGAAGAACGTCAGATAATAATTTCGTATTTAATGTATAGAATTTTGCTAAACGTAATGCCAAAGCAAAAAACTTCTGATATAAAAAATCGTGAATTCTAGCAGAAAAATTGAGATGATGTGAAACAAGTGACCATTTCTGAAAAATAGAATATGAACAAACGAGTTGAATATCAACATAGTGATTCTTACAGAAAATTTTATTTTGAAACATTATCCAAGAGCACTAAGACTTGCTTGTTCTGAATACGTGGATTTGCAAGATTAACTGATTTCCGCGAGCGAATTCAAAGTAAACTCTGTGGATTTTCCACACCACACTTTTAACCATATAAAATAGAAAACAAGACCGTACAAACGTAAACAATGTAAAGAATGGGATTTGTTTTACTTATTTCCCCCTTCTTTGCATTTGCTTTTTTGGTAGAACAGTCGTCAGCAAGCTCATGCATGTAAGAACTGTTCCAATATATATATAGAATTGTATTTTTATCCCTTCAATATTTCCATGAAAAAGGATAATTTTGGGCGATAATTGGTGATCAGTAAAAAACCGATGGCAAGTGGTCCCGACTTGCTAGTAAACAACGGATTCGCACCTGTAAATTTTCCGAAAATATCTGACATTTCATACATAATGGGTTGGGCTCAGCATAAAGAAATAGAAATTAGGAAATTGTTTCCAGGAAAGGTATTCCACAGGCTTCTTGAGGGAGAGGAGATAGAATTGGTTACAGCACGACCAGGTCTAGCTCCAAGTCAGCTCTTCATTATTTATACGTGGTATATTTATTTATCAGCCTGCGCCGAAACTCAGTAGCGGAGGGCTTCTTGGAGCTAGACCAGGTCTAGCTCCAAGTCAGCTGTTCATTATTTATACTTGGTATATTTATTTATCAGCCTGCGCCGAAACTCAGTAGCGGAGGGCTTCTTGGAGCTAGACTAGGTCATAATTAGTGATAGTCCTTGGTGACTCTTGCGGTCTTCCTATGACAGCCGGAGTCATAGTTTCTATAACAGAACGTACCATTGATGCCAGTTTGTCCAATGTCGACCTGGCCAATGGCGCTAGAATGGGTGCAGCACATAAATAACCCAATTATCAATTATGGCGCACAAGTTTTTATGGTCATATGACCATTTTATACTGAGAAAAATATGTGTTCTTGTAGATCTTTTTTTGGAAGTATATGAATGACATTCTGAGACCATTGTTTATGTTTTTTTTTGTTTATTCTGAATGTCTTAAGAAACGTCTTAGGAAAAAAACTTGAGACACATCAGATTGTCGTAAAAGCCATAATTGGGTCTCTTAAATCAAAATGGTAACAAATAACATTTCTTTTAAATAACAAATTGCAATGTATCCCGATTAGATTTTATAAAGTTTTTCATTGCACTATAAGATTTTATCATATTTGAAGAATCACAAGGTTATGTTGTAACATCATATCGTCATTGTCATCAACATCCATTTTTTTTTGTTTTAAGACGGTATTTTTTGTTTTGTTTGTTTGTTTTTTTTTTTTGGACAGCTGTTTTAAGCAAGCAGTTTTTGCGCATGTTTTAATACGTATGAAAACAAGCAAAAAATACGTATGAAAACAAGCAAAAGATCAGGATGCAGAATCCCTCATTGTCACACATAAAAACTATGAACAGTAGCAAAACTACTCTTCACTCAAGATTGAGAGTTTCGCCAAGCTCGAAAATAATGTGACAGGGTACTTCTCAATGTGCTTTTAAAGAAAAGACCTGCTAGTTCGAATCTCGCTGTCCTGGAACGTGCGCCGAAAGATTCGCACCCCCAAAGTTCAGAGATCAGTGGCCATTTCTATTACAGGAACTGTGACCCTTTCTGTCGTAGGAAGATGTAAAGGGTTCGCTTGGACTAAATTGGTGAAAATCAATATTACCACTAAATAAACCAAATGCAAATTTGACAATTCTTTCGACTGAAATGTACCTTATTTTGCGATGTTTAACAAAATATTTTTTTTTTAAAAGCGGAAGATGTTCTTTTTGGTATCACCAATTTGGATCTACTGTAACCATTCTTTCCCACCTCGATAATGTTATTCTTAATAGTCCGGGGTGGCCGTTGCTCCTCTGGATTTTTGGTAGACAACACAGTACAGGTAGTTCAAGCACTATATTATGAAACATGTCGGGTGATGGGCAAGTGTATATTTTGTAAGGACGTCATGTATATTATTCTTGTTTAGAATAACAGATATCTTCTGTTCCAGTGTAATAAATTATACATGAAGAAATCCGACGATTTATTGTTCTGGTCTAGTAGCGCTTATTAAGCATTTATGTTCTGTCAATCACTATATCAATATGGGAAAATCATGAAAAGTTTCCATTTATATACCTGAAACCAATGTCAATAAGCGAAAACAGTCCAGTTTCATTGCATAGTGATAAGATGTTGCTATTAAAGGAAATATGTCTTCTGACCAAGGGGAGACATACAGTGTTTGATCGTTCTGTGTGTGTGTGCACGTGTGTGCGTCAGTCTGTTATGAACACAATGTTGTGTGCAAGATACCTCCTAAACGAAAAGTCGCATAAGCTTCAGGCTTGATCTGTTTAGTTTATGGATAAGTCGGACGGTTCTATCAACTTTTGACGTATATCACATCATAAGGGAAGGCGTATGACGTCATTACGTAAAAATTTTGTGTGCGAAATTTCTCAGCCGCCTAACATCGGAGAAAGTTCAAACTTGTTGGAATTGTTGCTTGGTAGGTCCGAAAGCTTCTTTCAAATTTTGTCGCGAGTAGAACGCATTAGTGCAGCGTGTGACATCATGACGAAAATCCTATATATTGTGAACAAGATATTGTGCGCAAAATATCTCGCTGACAGAAAGAAAATAATATCGACTTGAAATTTTATATGGGTATTCCTTGGGTCAGCCGGACGGTTCTGTTGGCTTTTGACGGATGTATCGAAATTAAGAAATACGTATGACGTCATTACGTTAAAATTTTGTATGTAAGGTTTCTCTACCGCTGAACGTCGAAGAAAGTTGAAACTCGATGAAACTGTTGCTGGATAGATCTTAAAGTGTCTGTCAAATTTCGTCGCCAGTACAACGAACAAGTGCGGCGTTTGATGTCACCACGTAAAATATGTATATATTTTAAAGGAGATCTTGGTGCAAAATGTCTCGGTAACTTCGAACCATGTCTACTTCAAATTTCATAGTGCTATTCCTTGGGTCCGTCGTACGGTTCTTTCCACTTTTGACGGATGTAGCGAAATTCAGAAAGGTGTTATGGCATCATTACGTGTAAATCTTGTATGTAAGATTTCTCAGCCGCTGAACGTTGGAGAAAGTTCAAACATGTTTTGAACAAAGGGGAGATGTGTGCAAAATAGCGTGCTAAATGAAAGTCGTAACGACTTAAAATTTTTATGCGTATTCCTTGGGTCAGTCGGACGGCTGTTTCAACTTTTGACGCGTTTGGTTAAATTAAGAAATTCCTCTGCGTGCAAATTTATCTGTTTTTAGGCAAAATATCTCGACAGCGGAAAGTCGGTTTGTCTTCAAACTTGGTGTAGTTATTCCTTGGAGAAGTCGCACAGATTTTCGTTAAACATTAAACGCGTATAGAAAATTAAGAAACGTGTTTGACGTCAATACCATCCCCTCCCCATCCCCCGGCCTTTCCAGTTTTTGCCGGCTGTTTTGTTAATTAACTCTAGTTGTTAACTGCGCTGGGGATTTCAGTGTTTTCTAGAAGATTCTTGAGTGTTCTTGCATTCTTAAGAATACTGGAAAACAGCAGCAGCATCACTGGCCTTTTTATCTGTTGCTCATCTACAGGCAGTACGCAACATGTCACTCAGTCAGGGGTCAGTGTCAGTCGCTATCTACTAGGCCATGGAATGTATCGTCGTATTTATGGGCATCATCAGGTCTACCTATTGTCTTTTTTTTTCGCCGTAAACTTGTTTTCATTTGGTTGTCAAGCTGTTCCATATACAGGAGTGATTATGGGAGTAACGGTGAGCATTGTTTGTATTTGTTAGAAGTATTTTCCACTTCGAAAGCAGGGTTGGGTTTTGGACGGTCCGAAACGTATTTCGGACCGGACAGTGTCCAAAACGTGGTAAAAGCCGCCCAAAAAGGTTTTTACCTGTCCGTCTGAAACTAAAACAACTAAACTTCTATGAACAAAAGACACTTATTCGAGGTGCTTATTGCTATCAATTAACAAAAACTGACCTTGATGCATTTCATGCATAATTTTGCCATTAATATTTCTTTGAATTGTTTATTATGTACACAATATTTATACAATGTTTATGCACAAGTCGTATAATTTCACAGTAAAGAAACTTACCTTATATACAATAATTACGACACTGGAGCATCAAGATATTAAGCACATGTGGAGTCGTCTCCGCCCACCCAAGAGCAGTATACGGTGGCAAAGGGATTGTAACGCGCAAGAGACGGCAATGGAGTGACAGATTAGGATTCAGATTCAGGATTAAAGCTCGCTCTAAATTTTGGGCGTCAAATAAACAGCAATCGAACTCTTCAGTCACGCATTATTTGGATAGTGGCGGGATGGACTATTTGCTGATGTGATATTTGCGACTCACACAGCAATGTGGACTGAAAGTGTTTTCATAAGCAGAAACGTTAAGTTAAAAAATAAACAGGGAAAGGTTTGAAAGAAAAGAGAAACGCCTTTTGTTTATTTGAATAGTTTAAATTTGGCAGCCCAGTTTCGGACCGTTTCGGACAGTCCAAAACTGTTTTGGACAGGACGGTAAAAACCTGGTTTTGACCAGGGGTTTTTACCATCGTGTCCAAAACTTGCCAACCCTGTTCGAAAGTGATTCGTCTGAAATCTTATGTTATTCGTCTGAAATCTTATGTTATAACAAGCACCTCACCATTTTGGCACCAAGATCCCGTCCAAGGTATACATTATGGTTATAAGTTATAACTTATAACTACACTTAGCATACAGACCGTTACCGTAACCTAGGGTAAAAAGGTTAGGGTTGCTTTTCGAGTCGTACCAACATTAGATGGGGAGGGGGGGGGGGGGCGGTTAGCAAATAAAAAAAAGAAAAGAAAAATGCAGACATCTTCAAGCTTCAAGGCCAAGATAAAACGATGTGAAAGAAAGCTTGTTGGTCATTACCCTTTCCAGACTCGGATAAAAAGACGTGCAGTAAAACCTACCCGTCTAGACCAACTTCCAGACCCAGATAAAAATGTAATGTACAGTAATGCTGCTGTCGTGACCAACTTATTGACGTGGCTAAAATGGACATACAGTAAATCCCGTTTAAGCGACTATCCTTCAGATTCAAATAAAAAAGACTTGCAGTAAAATCTGTTTTAGCGACCACCATGACTCTGCTTGCAGAAATGAATCTTTTATTTTAGTAATAAGAAAAAAAAGGAAACTGGTTATTGGGGGATTATGGGTTTAGTTGGGGAGACATTTGTTTTTTGTTTGCAAAAAGAAGAAACTAAATAGGTGTCGATTTGAAACGGTGTAACATAAACCTGTATTCTTATCTTTTGTGTGCGCTAGTCGCTCTATTTAGATCATTTTTTTCTGTCCACAAATTTCAAACAGTTGATAGAGCTTGTAAGAAAGGGTTATAGGCGGTTTTTTACCTGTTCTCATACATGTTGCTCAGTTAGTTTGCGCTGCGGTGCACAAAAATTAGGGAATGAAAATAAGAGATTCTCGATCTCACCTCGTACAAGAATTATGACTGGGAACATAGCAGAAATGTTATATTGTACTAATAGTGTTTCACAGTATTACCTAACATTAGGGCAGATTCTCAAATCAGTGTTATACCACTGTCGCCCTTCTAGTTCACAAACAAAATTAATGGATATCTTTTTTTTCTTTCTTATTATTACAACATCACTTTACATATTTTGAACTATCACATGTACAGTGTATATACTGTATTGCATGTTATATTTTTGTTCGAAGTATAAAATAAAACATTCTTATTCATCAGTCCCGAATGACCCCAGTCCCGCCATCACTCCTCAACCTGGAGTAGCATGTATATATTGATATGGGCCTGTCTAGAGATATTTTAGTACAACAGTTTTGCATAAAATATTCCGGGTGATTACCTTAAATTTCCGATGATTAATTGTTTGAAGGTGATCGCCAATGAGCGACCGGAAGATTTTGCGAGTCTTAGGCCTGTTGTTGTATGAGTTGTTTTATTACCAGTTCCCGTAGCTGTTAACTTGAGAATTATACATGAAATACCGTATGTTTTCAATAAATGTCCGTATACAGTCGAAGCTGGTGAATTGCAAAACCCATTACCATTAACCCGATTTATGCGATTATCCGGTACATTTTAAATGGGCCCCAATGATGAGGGGATTCTTTTAACAGTATTTAACCGCTATGCGATTAACCGATGTCATCTGTTACATTTTTTTTTGCAGTAGCAGGTGTACAGTTTCTGATGCCAGACTTTCTGACTGCTGGTCGGCAACACTCGACTTCTTCGGTGAAAACCTTATCAAATCTGTCAACGAATATGCTTCAGTCCTGCTTCATGTTTCCAGATGGAAAGTCAGGTACAAAGCTATTGAGGTTAAAACACAAAAAAAATTGAGCCCGTGCCTGTTGAACTTTAAAAAATAATGACACTTAAATACTCTGACAGTTGAAATTTGAAACGATATTGAGCGTGTGTGGTAAAAGCTAGACGTACTCTCTGTGATGTTGTTACTCTCTGTCTAGAGATATTTCGACCAGTTTTTCCGCCTGTCTGTCCTACTCTTCTACGTCGTATCTCTGCAGTTACTCATCACTGGGCTTAGTTTATACTTACGTAGTGCAGCGTCGCATGTTTAAAATATGCAAGAACAAAGAAATAGTTTGTTCTCATATTCGTCATCTTTCCGTCTAGCATTAAATAAATATTACAATTAATGTAGACGTTAGTTGCAGATGCTTTAGATTTTGATGTAGTAGATACTGAAGTTTTGAAACGTCGCATTATTTTTCACTCTGAAATGTTTCTTAGGATTTTTTAATTGTTGTGCCAAATTTTGGCTAATACTTTTTTCCGCGCAATTTCTCTGTAAAATATAGCAAAAAGTTCTACAACCTAATATTATTTTTAATTTATAGTTATATGCGGAAAAAATAGCTTTGATAATATTACTTTTGGAACAATAGGCACTAATGTATCTCGGAACTACTTTTAAGCTCAAGCCAACATGCTTGCATGATCGCCAGGTCGAAATTTTCAGAGTAGCACAGGATCATTGGCTTGCGGGTGATTTTTAGCTTGTTTCATTTCGAGTGGACCAATCGCCCGCAACTTAAATAATACACTGTGCACCAAAATCGAGAGTGCTTTTCAGCCCAGAAATCGAATATTATCGCTATGAGATTCCTGTTGTGATGGGTGTCTCAACCAGTATTGTTCACAATGTAAGCCATAATAGTAGCAAAGATAACTGGGATGAGACGTCGGGATGAGGAGAGTCGGAGGTTATGCTTGACTGCGGCATCGGTTAGAGTGAAAACAGTCGAGCAAACGAAAAAAAAGTTCATTTGTTGCGATGAATACCATTTCGTTATCGGCAACTAACTTTATGTTTGTAAAAGTGATTCATATTGAGTTCTAACATTTTTCGTTTGCTGATGACGTCATGTCTAGAAACTGCCTCTGTGTTTTAATAGTTCAATTCAGATGTCATAGCTGTTTGTGTGTTTATTTATTTTTTTCGTCGAGAAGAAATTGTCCAGTACAATTTATTTTATTTATTATTATTAGTATTTTTTGCAGGCATCCCAAAGATGTCAACACTTACAAGTCGTTTGAAGAAGAATCAATGAACCGTGCCTTATCCTCTTTCGAAAAACAGGGCGAACGGTATGAGAATGGACCATTTAGTAAAGGCCAGCTGAAGGACATTTTATCTGTGATATTGAACGAGGTAGGTTTCTGCTACGAAAATTTCTGTGCCTTTGATTCAGTGACAAAGTGCAAAAATTGAGAAATATTCAGAGTCAATGTACCAAATAATACAGCACAAAATATTGCAACCTACACTTTGCAGTTGACGCTCTTATTTGTGGTGGTTTGTTTGGCGTAGAACAATCTTCGTGAATTTACTATAACCAAATTTTTTGTGGATTTTACCTTCTTAATATCTTGCTTTAAGCGTCATTAAAATTTGGCTTTGGTTAACAGTGAGAGTGAATATATAATATACTATAAATATAACATAATATTATAAAATATTGCTGTTAACAGTTTTGTGGAATTGAAGATAACGTCCCTTTTTTCGTATTTTGGCAGACCAGGTCCCTCATTGAAAGGAAATACAAGGATGAGACAGAGCTGCTGCCGCATTTCGCATGCCCGGTCACGTGTGACTATTACCCGAAGGTCTGGATGGCGCTGTTTTTCGTCTTGTTCGTAGTATTTCTCTCGGCATGTCTCGCCTTCATTGTATATTACTGTATTTACATGAGGCAGGCTGGTTATCCCGCCTTCGATCTTCGCGCCAGTCAATCGCGATAGCAGACGATATTTCCATTTGCCTTTTTCCCTGGGACACATCGCCTGTTTTTTTTTTTTTTTTTTTTGTTTTGGAAAGGAGTAAACGGTGTTTTATTTTTATATTACAACCACGGTCAACATGTGGCGAAAAGGAGTGCAAAGTCAACATATGGTGACAACGGATTCCACGGTCAACGTGGCGAGGAGTCCATGGTCAACAGGTGGCGACAACGGATTCCACGGTCAACAGGTGGCGACAACGGATTCCACGGTCAACATGTGGCGACAACGGATTCCACGGTCAACATGTGGCGACAACGGATTCCACGCTGAGGCCTCCCCGAGTCTATGGACAAGATGTGATGGCAACAGAGGCCGTGGTCAACATATGATGACAACGGTGGGCATGGT
Organism: Protula sp. h YS-2021; assembly: GCA_949752745.1. Classification (NCBI taxonomy): domain Eukaryota; kingdom Metazoa; phylum Annelida; class Polychaeta; order Sabellida; family Serpulidae; genus Protula; species Protula sp. h YS-2021. Next base: position 80,100,350 of record OX457025.1, on the reverse strand, counting down.
CAACATGTGATGACAACATGGTGATAACGTTTCGTCCATGTCAATGCCATGGTTACAGATGTAGCTCCATATGTTTACCATATGTTTACCATATGGTTATAGGCTTGACAAGACTCGTTAACACATCCCTGGGACTGTCAGTAGGCTGTATCTAAATGTTTGTCTCCACACTGAATGCGTGTTTTGTGTACTGCAAGTGTTTTAGGGCTGTTTTGGGTGGTGCGAATTCTGCAACAAATCAAGTATGTACCGCTGGGCTTGCCACCTAACGCTTTAAGCGTCACACCCAGCAGTTTTGAATTTCACTGGCTATTCACTGGATAGCCAGTGTTGGCCCATGAGGGTTCGAATAGAATAGGCGCTCCTCGTGACGCCTGGAGTCGCGTCGCTGTAGGTCTCCGTAAGCCAACCTTTTTATACCAATGATTTCGCCATTACAATAGTCCAATCGAGTGACCACTAATGACTGTTATAACGGTTTTGCCAACCTTTCTATTTATCTAGTTGAGCAAGTTTCTGGCCAAGTGAAGTAGAGTGTTTTGCATTTTTTTTTTTTTTGCGGATGCACCCATATACGCTTGAGCCCATTATTTCACCAGGACTGCTATACTTGTATCGTGTACATAGAAACATTGTGTCTTTTTTTATTTTTTTTTTTTATCAAAAAAAAAAAAAAAAAAAAGAAGCTATTGCTGGGAATTGAATTGATTATTGCGCATTCATTCTGTGTGTTGCATCCCTGCAGCATGCGTCTGTTTGAGAGAAATCAAACCTTTTCCTGTTCTGCCGTAAAACGATTAATATGTTTGACGATGTATTGTATTGCCTGCACAGAAGTGTTCAATAATGGTTGTTTTTTTTTTTTATTAATATTATTAAAGTGTGTTTTGTAATGCCTGGTTATTTTTAGCAAAAAAGATTTATTTTTAACACTTCGTTTTCATTCCACGCAGAGATTATTCTGCATTTTTGTAATATCAGAGTGTTGTGGTTAATAAAAAAGTAATGGGAACAGTGAGAAACATCACCTCAGGTTCGGTGAGTGGAGTGGGTGGGAGGAACTATATAAACAGGTAACGGTTGGAGGACGGTTGGAGCAACGTTTGGCATCGGTAAGTGGTCTCAGAACCGGTGATCCATAACGCGGAATCAATCGATAATCGATAAATAACATTTTAAAAAAAGTTCTTTTTGAATATGTATTATATATATATAATGTATGGCAGGAATTTTAAGGAAATTACCAGGAAATAAATAAGCATCAGACCTCTTGTTACCAGCTTCGATTGAACAAAGAGTTATTTTTAGCGGTTACATAACTCTTAGTAAGAGGCCTGGGTGTGCTTTATTTTAATGAACACAAAACTTCCTGCTTAAGCACTTGGGGTTGCTGGGGCAATTAGGGCATTTTATGTTGAAGAAGATCAAAGGGTTGTTTTTTTTTGTTTTGTTTTGTTTTTTTTTTTTTGCACTTTCACTGCAGAGGTAAAGGTATGCATTTTTTTGCACTTTCACTGCAGAGGTAAAGGTATGCAGATATTAAATAAATGCTTATGCTTGGTTGTTTGTCGAGTTGTTTGTATAGCGCATAGGTGAAGAATTAAATCGTGCGATCGAATCCATTGATGACTAAAATTTCATACAATGCAGAATACGAATTCTGATTTTATATATGGTTCATTAAAATGTGTTGTGTAAAGTTTTACTTGATAGAAATCATATTTGAATTTCACTTTAAACTGCACGATTGTTGTTTCCGTCCATATTCATGAAATATAATGACCTCATTAACCTACTGTGAAGGACTAGATCTGATAAGCGAATCGAAAGCTTTATTTTTGTAGCATCTGAATTTGATAAACAATGTGGAATTTTTTTAATGCTATTTTCTTAATTATTAGTTCTAGAATTGTTGAAATGTGAACTGTACGAGTCCGTAGTGTAAGTACACAGGGGTTCCGATTCCCTGTCATTTATGTCACCTGAATAAAGAAGATGATAGTAAAGGTGTCTTTTTATGACCCTTCTGCCGAAGTCGGAAGGTAATACAGTTCTTCCCACGCATTGATTTGTTCATGTACCCTCAAACCATTTTGGAATTCACAGATCTTATGGGTTTTCATGTAACAGCTTGGAATGTGGGAATGGTGAAACACATACTGAAGGTGTGTACCGCGTGTTATTAGTCCCCCGCCGGGGGACTATAGTTTTCGGGTCTGTCTGTCCGTCTGTCGACACCTTTTTTGTGAACACACTCAAGCCTACATTTTTCAACCGATTGCTAAGATATTCTATATATGGGTAGTACTGGAACGAACGAGGATCGGTATTGTAAATGAGCTATGTCGGCCTAAGGACATTGGCCCAGCTGAACTTCACAAATTTTCCCAATCCTTACTCGATTGAATGAGTTTGTTAACACACTCAAGCCTACATTTCTGGATCGATTGTTAAAATCTTTTACATATAGGAAGTATTGGAACCAACAAAGGTAGGTGTTGTAAATGAACCCTGTCGGCCCAAGGACATTGGCCCAGCTGAACTTCACAAATTTTCTCAATCCTTACTCGGTTGAATGAGTTTGTTAACACACTCAAGCCTACATTTCTGGATCGATTGTTAAAATCTTTTACATATAGGAAGTATTGGAACCAACAAAGGTAGGTGTTGTAAATGAACCCTGTCGGCCCGAGGACATTGGCCCAGCTGAACTTCACAAATTTTCACAACCCTTACATACTGGAATGAGTTTGTTAACACACTCAAGCCTACATTTCTGCATCGATTGACAAGATATCTTAACTATAAGTAGTATTGGAACCAACAAGTGTTGGTATTGTAAGTGAGCCATATCGGCCCGAGGACATTGGCCCAGCTGGACTTCAAAAATTTACACCGTCTTTGAGCACTTGAGTGAGTTAACACCATGAAGCCAACATTCTTTAATCGATTGTCGAAATATTTTACATATACGTAGTGTGGATGATAACAAGGGTTAGTCTTATAAATGAGATAGGTCGGCCCAAGGACATTGACCCAGGTGGACTTTAAAAAATTGCATATTTCTTGAGCACTTGAGTTTGTTAACACACTCAAGCTTACATTTCTTGAGCCATAGTCAAAGTATTTTACACATAGGCAGTATGGGTGCTAACAAAAATTGGTATTGTAAATGAGCCACGTTTGCCCGAGGACATTGGCCCAGCTGGACTTTGAAAATTTGTTAACACATATTTCTGAATATGATACGAATTGCTTGAGGGTTGTAGTCCAACCTAACAAAATCAAATACAGCGATTGTACGCCGGCGGGGGACACTGACCTACTTGTTGGCGTCAGTCATCTGTCTATCGGTCCGTGTCCGGTATAAAAACCTAATCGTGTTTCAGAGATGTTGGGATGACAACTGCAACGACTTCTCCGCATAATTATTAATGAAGTAACCCGAAACATGTTGGCAATGAAAAAAATACATATTGAAATTCTGAAAGCTGTTGTTATGAGCATCGGTGCCGTTGTGGGACGGTTTTTACATAAGTTCTTCGAATCATTATGATTTTGATATTGTTGTGGGATTTTTTGATAAATGCCAAATGCATTGTGTTATATTTATTAAATTTACATGTATTTAATCAAATTTATGAAACAAATTGTATGTACCCAATGGGTATCAGTTTTTATGGCCTTAACAACATTTGTTCAAACAGATGTCAACTATTGTTTAATTTTGTGGGAGCATTGGTCTAGAATCACAAGGTCCCGGGTTCGAATCCGGCCAGGGTGGGGGATGGTGGGATAAGCAAAGGATTGATTTCCTCCGATTACACCTTAGCCAGGTGAATGAAATGGATTAGAAGTTTTGCGGAATTCCCAGTTAAAACCAATAGATTCTTTTGGCCATCTCATTAAAAGAACAAGTATTGTTTAACCCTGCGGAACAATAGAATCTCTGTTGTTATTTGATTCCCAATCACTGTGAAAAAGTTGCTTATTAAATGCGGACAGTTGTTGCGTGCAGGGTTTTCAAGGTCAGGTAAAAGTTAAAAAAAATTCAGTCAGAAAAGGATGTCATGAGTCTCGGAAAAGTCAGGAAAAAATTTCCAAAAAGTATATATATATATATATATATATATATATATATATATATATATATATATATATATATATATATATATATATATATATATATATATATATCGCGCCTTCGGTGGTTAGGGAGAAGTAAGGAAAATTCATTTTGAATATTGCGCGGCAACCCTGTGTGTGTCGATGGTTTCATATTATAACATTCACCTAACTATGAAGAAATTATGAAGTTTATGTTCTGTAACTGCGTACAGAAACTTTGCTAGTCGCAGTCACCCGAACGCCATAAGCCAACGATAGAGCATGGTACTGGTGTGCTTTGTACTGGATTCGGACATTTGTGGAAGGCCCAATGACCTCTTCGCTGCGTCCCCAGCCTCATGATATATCCATATAATATTTCGATGTGAACTCCTCAGTATTATATAACTAACTCTAGAAAGCCATTACCTTCATTTAACAGCCTACCCTTGGAACTTATTTTGAGATCGAGAAAAAGCTACGCGAAGTTTTTTTTTTTTTTTGGACAAATTTCGCGCTCCATAACCGTGATTTTTTCCCTTACTTCATAAGCTTATAAACGGAAATTTCCCAAAGGTTAAAATCTAGCACTGTTGTGAGACACGATATGTGGTTTACTAGAGAGAGCTCTTGTATTCTTTGTCAGTGTGATTTTACCTGTTAAATTTTACAGTGTTTACCTGCTTATGAATATTAACAAATCGGAATGAATCACATGTCCTTTTATGCAGCAACGCCACAATAACTACCTTAACTTCAGAACGAGAAAACAAATATTTTTGTCTTTATAAAAAAAAAACTGATATAAATTTGGCATATTGCTGACTGATGGATTTTCTTATGTGGAAAGTGTTTCGGGTTTCAAACAATTCAACAGTTCCTTTAAGTGTTTCTTGGTCAGAATGGGCATATCAGCTAAATAACCAGGAGAAAAAACTTAAAATATTACACATACCTGGGTGTGTATGTGAGTGTGTGTGTGTGTGAGAGAGAGAGAGAGAGAGAGAGAGAGAGAGAGAGAGAGAGAGAGAGAGAGAAGTGTGTGTATGTGTTGTGTGTGTGTGTAAATGTCGACATTTTTATTTATTCCTTAAATCGTTACCATTAAAAAAAAACACTATTAGCAGAAGCATGATTTGCATATAAGACCGTCTCAGGTTTATTTATGCTCCAGTGGTGTGCCAGATGTGGGTTGGCTCTCAGATGACTGTGCACATGTTGTCTGTAAATGAAAGATCACATACCAAAAGTGACAACGGATGCATCAAAGAGGCATGGCGGTATTTTTTTAGTCCACTTCCTGGAACCCATTTTCGAGAGAAACTTTTATACTGAGCTGCAAATATTGAAGTGTCATTTACGCACTTTCACTTCCATGTTTTTAATATTACAGACAGCATGTGTAGAAATTTAACTTCTTCCGAACTGGCACTGAGTATCTTGAAAAGTTTACAGATCGTAGTCTATCAAATCTTCTATAACTGAAAAGTAAAATGAGCAGCGTACTTTCTAGGCAGGATACATAATTATCCCCCAAGCGAGGCTGAAACTCCGGAGGGGAGCTTTAAGTTTGAGTGTTGTCTGTCCGTCCGTTCAGTCATCGCTGGCTGTTGTTCCCACACTGATAATCCGCCTCCTTTGATATTGGTATATATGTCACAGTAAATAGATGCACGTCGTTTCTGTTGAACCTGACCCAATTACAATGTCAAAATGACCGCCAGCTTGTATTTTCACTCCAGATTTCTTGTCAACGTTTTGACCACTGGAAAAATGGATTCGCTGTCTGTATGTATCTGGCACAATAAATTTTACATTTGTGACTTTTGGCATGGAGTTTCCTGCTTTCTTTGTGTCTTTTCGACTTTTATACAGTATTACAGTAGTTGTATTGAATTTTTCTGGAACGTATGTGATTTTTGTCGTGGTACCTGACGAAGTAAACTGCATAAAAATTTATTAATAATGTAATGTCCTTTTTAATAACTAGAGGCCTCGAAGTGGAACGTCTCGTGTCAGTCCGTGACATGAACATAAACCATATTTTTTATGATTTTACCTTTCAAAGTTTCTTCATTTAAAATGATACCCCCATAGCGTATCTATAATACAATGCCCAATATGTGCACACATATTTTTTAGAGCAAAAACAAACAAGAAGCAAAAAAAAAAAAAGAAGAACAATAAACAAACAAACAAAACGCTTTCTAAAAGCAATTTAATATTTGAATTACAGGGAGAAAAATTAATGATGTATAGAGCTTTTGATGCTCTAAAAACAGTTTAGGCCGTTACAAAAGAAAAAAGCAGTGAAACAGCACTGTCGGAGATTCAACCCTGAGACAAAATTCACAGACTTGTTCTTAAATGACTTGTAATATATGCTTCTTTATTACTGGCCAAGGACAAAGGTGTTATAATGCGCTTACTATATAAATTGAATATGTGAAATGTTTGAAACGGTTGTCTGTCTTTTGCTAAATAGATTAAAGTAGAGAAAGGCAATTTCACCCTTTTTGCATTTTGTTGTTTTTTTGTTTATTTTGCCAAGAAGATTTTTTTTGCAGCGTGCAATACTTCGGTGTTTTATAAACAGTTTCTTAGAAACCAAACGGTGTCATAAGTTAAATTATATGGTAATTAAAGGTAAGTTACCGGCTCGTTTTATACATCACTAGTAGTTAATGGTGTTTGATGTCGGTGAAAACACAACAGACACAAGATTTGGTTGAAAAAGTTTCATGAGAAAAGGTTTGGATTTGGTTGAAAAATCTTCTGAAGTACAGGCTAAGATTTGGTTTAGAAAACGTACTGAGCTTTCTACAACCTCAATAAAACGTTTCTTCGGTAAGACCGAATTTAAAAGTTTGCCCTCCTAGGCAAACCTTCTTCTCATAGGTTATAGTCGGATCTTTTTAACTTTGATGGAGATTCACCTTAGATTAGTCGCTATTAGATTCTGACAATCTTTGGTGATTTGCATAAAAAATGGCGAAATTGCGTAACTTTAAAAATTTGTTAACTTCGATTTCGGATAGTTTTCATACCTCTTTTAAAAATTTATGTGTTCTTTTACATCGAAAGACACGTAACGGTTTATTTTTTTTCTTGATACATATATCCTTATTCAGTTTTGCAGGATTAGTCTCAAGACTTAAAAAATAACTGGGACATATAGCGAACTTGAAAATCTTTAGTAGCAGGAATTTTAAGGTTACGAAACTTCTGGTCATAACCCATGTCCTATCCGCAGAGGTATTCAGTGTCTAAGTTTTAAACTGAAAGCGGACAATCTTTCCTGAAAAGCAATCTGTGAATTTTCTGGCTAAAAAGCATGAGAGTACATTTAGTTTGAAGTTTGAAGCCTGACAACAGTTGCAATGAACGACCATGAAACCATGGAACTAGCCCAAAACCATGACAGCATAACTAACCTTCCGTTTGCCATGTTTTTATGTCCTGTTTATGAATATTCCACTTTTGGAACACTTTAAGTATAGCGATGAGAGCGATGAACGAAATGAACTGAGTGCAATTAGTGTGTTTTTTTCTTTGTTGTTGTTTTTGTTGTGTTTGTTTTTGCACCAAGCGTCGCGTCATGAACAACTCCAGTGAGTCACGCCCGTGCCCATTTAGGACAACATTTGTTTTGTGACATCTTGAATGGCATAAATTATTCACAGCAGCATTTTGACACGTTGCTAGTGCCTGTACACATGTATGTTTACGTAGAATTTTAGGTGCGTCAGAGCGCTGGGATAAGATCAAAATGGAACTGAGACCGCCTTGGAAATTAAACCACTTTCCGTCTTTTCTTTTCCAACTCACCCCATTATAACAACCACCGAAATAAAAGCACCCGACAAGACCCAAAGATGATCTAATTTCCCGAGTTCTGTGCAAAGTTTGGCAATGTCTCTCATTTAAGGACAATCTTGGTCCTCGAGACTGAAAGAAAATTTTCTTTAAAGGTGTCTTTGCTTAGAAATTCCATATATTCGAAGCTTGATAATAGATTATGACTACACAAAGATATTTATTTTTGTACCCTCCGGGGAGATGCTAAAAATACTGTGCACAACATTTGCTTATTCATGTGGACTTTTGTCGGTTATTTTGGGATACCTTCAAGCAGAATTATAATCTATCGTGTTATGAATAGCTTTGTTGCCATCTTTAGTTGTTCAGAATTTAATTTGTACTTTTTTAAGGGGAACATTTAATATCTTTTACCAGCTCGTTTATTTTTTTTTCTTCAAATTTTCTTTAAGTATGAAGAATAAGTGTAATTTTGCTGTCATTTTTCAAGTATTTTTAGCGTTAACATCTATTTATAGACCACAGATCTCTTGTGCATATATTTTTTTTCGTTCAGGCCACAGGCGCCCTAATCCGGCACAAATAATTCCTGTCTATGAGCTATGCTTAAAATAATTTAATCCTGAAGCGCAGCAGCCCTTAAAATATTCCTAATCACGCCATTTTCACGATGTTTCATCGAGGATAAATACAAATGAGAATGAGGGAATCGTTTGGCATTACATCATTGATGACATAGGGCATTCCCATTAAATCCCCAATGGTTGTTGTGGGATGGACGGGCGGGAGAATAGGCTAAAAGTGGAGAACGCGAATCACGCTTCTACTCGTAAAAGCTCGTTTTAAGAAATAAAAGTTGTAGATGGGACTACAGTCCGGAGCAGGGGAGCCTGTTTTTTGGGAACTGCACAAAAACGGTCGGGAATTACACTATGGCCAGTAAAAGTTCGATGTAAAGACGAGGGCAAATAAGTAATCGGGGCTGTAGTTAAAGATGAAAGAAAATACTATCTAAGTTCAGCTCCTTTTAATGCTTTCAAGATATGGCTTGCAATGAAGTAACAAACTGAAGGCAATAAATAAAAGGCCTGTTACAAGAGACTGAAGACAAAGCATGACATAAATAAAACATCTGTTAAAAGAGACTGACGGCAAAGCATAATATAGATAAAAGGTGTATTAAAAGAGACAGGCTAACAGAGTGATTGACTATGAGTGTCGTTGACCATCCCCTCCTGCCGCTCACTAAATGGATCCCGACCTGGGACACTCGATGCTATGCGAATCATTAATAATAAGCCCTTTATTATTCATTGATAATTGGTTCTTGAAGGATTTAAAAAGGATTTACTCAAGCAAAACACTAACACAATAGAAGTGCATCTGAAGTGCTTACAATGGTGGGGTATGCCACTAAACATGTGATAAAATTTTTGTACTTGCGCCTGACCATTTTGACAAAAAATCACAAATTTGACCCGCAAAACTCGTAAAAATAAGACTAAATACTCTCCAAACTCAAAAACTATTTGCTTTTGAGCTGAAAGAGTGATAAAACCCACTTAATCATTACTTTTCCCATGTTATGGGGCAGTTATGGCACCATGGTCGCAGCTGGTACGGAGCGTCCCTTGCTGCCTCATTGACAATGCAGCTGGCATGGGCCTGTTGGAAAAGTTGGGACGGGACATGCTCCCCCTTTTCTAACTCAGGAGCTAGAAAATGAGAACGCAATAAGGCAGCTGGTACGGTCCATGGTGATCGTATCCCGAGAAAAGTCATAGTTTCTAGGATACGAATCGCTAAAAACAGTACATTACTTCACCAAGCACTTGATCTGAGATGTCGGGAAGAGAGATATGCAACTCCTCTCGTGGCTGGTTTCTTCTTCCCTTTGAAATTGTTTTTGCTGTGGCCCTTCCGTTTCTCCCTGTTCTTGGGCTTGGGAGTGGGTGGCCTGCAACAAAGGATTCAGCTTGTAATGGTCGTCGGTTCTGCTATGAACGGTCCTAAAGAGTAGAGAACGGAGAGTTCATCTTGAGAGACGTCTTCAAGATAATACTTAACGAAAGAGTTCGGCAAAAGTCCAGTAACCTGCCTTAAGCATATCTCAAAGGGACACATTGCGTAGGCCCCTAAAAGAGTTACATAGGGCCATGCCTAGCGTAATGGGTTTGACCTTTAGTTCGGATAGTAGGCCTGTATCTGACTGTGCCTTGTCATACGCCGCTAAGGTGACCCCTTTTATGTAGTTAGAAATGGTCTGTTTTGAGAAGTCTTTATTAAATTTCGGCATAAAGGAAATGATGGGAGCTTTCTATTTTTCTTATCTATATGCTGCTGAGACCTCTAGATACTGGAAAAAGGTCCTGATGGGACAAAGTGAGACTAAGCGTGCGAAACCGTGTCTTTTTGGTAAAGCCGGCAGACTTATTTGTACGAAAGTGTCCATACCTTGAGCGACAATATAGGTCTTTCCCATTAAGCCCGTGCTTGGGATAAGAAAAATATTTTCCGTTTCCCTTTTTTACCGCTCTGTTTTGCTCTTGCTCTTGCCCGAGCTTGTGCTAGTAAAAAGGCGAATCTTACTTTAGCATTTCGGCAGATAGAACATCTTTCCCGAAATTGTCGGGGCGTTGTAGGTAACGGAGAACTAGGGATAAGTCCAACTGAGTCAAGCGCGATGTAGAGGGAAGGGAGTTGACCTTGAAGTGTCTAATAAGCTGAGACAAGACCATATTTTCTCCTAGATCATAGTCTGTACATGTCTTGAGTCTAGAAACGATAGCGGCTCTGTAAGCCTCTATAAACCTTACCTTTAGCTGACCATCCGAGCCAAAGTGACCCAGAAAATCCACCACCACTGCTGGGAGGCCTAGAATGGGTCTAGCTTAGACTTACCGCAACTGGAGGCAAATATGTTGCATTATGCCTTGAAAACCTAGGCCGAAAGCTGTTTATGGCTCTTCACCATTTTTTCCACTGCTTGCTAAGAAATTCCCTTCTTTTGCATGAAGGACAGGTTAAGCACCAACGTGTAGGTTCAGAAAGTCAGGTGAGGGTGGAAGTGCTGCCAGTGTGGTTGGGACAGCAGTTACTTGTGTCACGGGATTGGGATCGTCTTAATAACTTTACAACGGAGCAGTAGGGTTAAAATATGGGCCTCCGGTGACCATGGGGCTACTAATAGGACAGGGTGTGGGCTCAACTCGACTATCTGTGCATTACTTGATGAAGGATTGCTTAAGGGAAAAAGGCGTAGAGTACTTCCTATACCGGCCATGGGCAACTGAGGGCGTCCACTGTCAAGGATGTTTTGTTCGGACAGGGAGAGATAAACCTGTAGAGTTGAGCTGTCAATGACTTGACAAATAGGTCCAGAGTAGGCGGTCCCCAAGGTGACTGGCATAGAATCCATTGAAAGGACGCGCACCATTCGGTATGAATCACTATGAAGGCCTGTTCTGCCAATACACTGAGTTTCAGATGACGAACCGTGAGTCAAATCCGAGGTGACTGGGCAAAGGGCTGAATTTAGAAGGCTATTGCTGACAACTGGTGTGATCTGGTCCCTTCCCTGCTTGTTTAGTACGCTACTAAACGCTACTTAGTACGCTACTACTGTGGAGTTGTCTAGTAGTACCAAGACATCCTTGTCCCTGAATTATTTGATAATTTGTTCAGGGCTATCCAAACAACTCAGAGTTCCAGCCAGTTGATGAGGCACCTGCACAGGGAAGTGGGGCATTTTCCTCTCCATACGTGACCTGACAATGGATACCCCATCCGACCTGACAGACGTCTGTCTGAACCTCTACCTCAGGTGAGGGGTGTGAAGGTCCGCCCCGTTCAGGACTTGATGGGTCACACCACCATTGTGGGGGACATAACGAGGCTTGTGACACTCTCATCTTTGCCTTGATAGAACCTCCTCGTCCCGGTGCTAGCTGTAATGGTCAGCCTATGGGGACCGTCTCCTGGATTGCCACTTAAAGGCCTAGTAGTGACTCCATAGCTTGTAAGCCTACCTTCCAGTCCACGGATATTCTCTCTATTGCTCGGGAGATTTTCTGTCCCGGAAAGTGCCGGGAAAGGACGGGACTGACCATGGTGATCGAGTGCCGGCACTTTGAACAGGTTCACGATTCGTCGCAGATTAGTAGCCTATTGTCCTTTTTACAACGGTTACCAACCGAATGCAGGTTGAGCGCGGTTGAGGATACGTGACTAAGGACCCTGTGATAGTGAAAGTAATCTGACCTTTTGTTATCTCTGAAAGGCAAGCAGAAGAAGAGGCCATAAGATAGCTAAGTGTTGCAACTAAGCACATAGTTGCTTCAATTAGAACACTTAAGACATCACTTCGGGTTTTGTTCGATGACTAAGTACGTTAAAACTATCTTGAATTGGATTCAGAAGTCAATTTCGACGATTCTAGAGGAAGGAGATGCTTACAGGCGTTATTTCCCGTAATTTTCTGTCCGGACACTTCTTTCCCAGAAGTGCCGGAAAGGAACGGGACTGGTCATGATGACCGAGTACCGTCCGAACAAAGATCAGTAATGTAAAACTGGGTCTTACAATACATATCTCGTCCTAGGGAGCATAAGCTTAAGCTAAACTGGCCATTTCTGAGATGACTCAGTCTGCTGAAGAACGCTTGAAGTCAAAGCATGCAATGCTTAAAACATCACTTCAATCTTTATTCAGTGACTAAGAGCGTTAAAACCATGTTAAATTGAATTCAGAAGAAAAATTAAACGATATCTAGACGAAAGTAAAGCCTATAGGCGTGATTTCCTGTAACTTCCCTTCTGGACCTACGTTCCGGGAAGTGACTTGAAGGGACGGGACTGACCATGGTGATCGAGTACCGTCTGTGGTCAGACTCTTGCACTAGAAACGCCAAAAAGCATCTCTTTTTGTTCAGACAAAGATCAGCAGTGCAGAACCGTCCGCGGGAAGTGCCGGTTTAACAGTATATCCTGCTCCCTGTACAGCTTCCCCCGGGAGAAGATAGACTAAGCTCTCTTCCTCCCCCAGGGGGAGAAGCTGGACTAGTCAACCTCCCCCCCCCCCCCCCCCCCACCTGGTATATTTTGTGCCCTGTTCAAGAATAGCTTCCCCTCCCCCCGTATTTTTTTTCGTTTTTTATTCTTTCTGTCCCCTGTTCACCTCCGTCCAGCAGTTCTAGCTTTCCCCTATTTTCCCCATTTCTCTTTCTTTCTGTTGCTGAATAAAAGCCACAATTGCAACCCGTCCTCATCCTCCTTGTAATATCTGACTCTGTGATAACCAAAATTAGTAAGGTTAATCTGATTGCTTAATCTCCGTCCCATTTACACAATGGCAGTCACATCGCTGCTGTATTGAAATAAAACAAATCCACATCTCTTTTGTTTTAATCTTTATTTATGTTTTGCAACAGGCGATTAAAACAGCTAGATAAGAAATCCCGGGTAATTTTAAGTTGCGGCATAAGATTTAGTCGTGACTGTAAGTATAAGTTATAAGCTTTTTCACCACCTGGTATCACTTTCTAAATAAATAACAGAACCAAGAGTCTCAGGCAAATTCATTTTGCGGCAAAAAATTACTCAGAGGTGAGACGTTTCTCCTCACAGGCAAGTATAAATAGGTTAGTATTTCATCTTGAAATTCATAATTAAAAATGGAATCGAAAGTTCAGTAAACGACACAGCGCTTTTATCGGCAACCCAACCTACAAGTGGCTGACGTATGCTGCTGAACCAAGAGCATTAAACTCACTAGGAAGGTTGACAAAATCTATTCCGATTATTACATTGTTAACATTCAGCATCAATGAACTCCCGTTTATGACCTTTAACCTTTGTGGAAATTGGCAAATGCATTTTCAAATTGCACAAATTGGTTATTGTTGTTAAAAATGGAGCATTTACCAAATAAAAGAGTTTTTAAGTTAAGTTTTGTGGCATTTGTAGAGTTTTGTATTAAGTGGGCTTAATATCCCAGAGGGGGAAGATAGCCAGGCTAGCTAGCCACCCAGAGGAAGCTGTACAGGGAGAAGCTAGCCTGTTACACCGGGAGGGCACAGGCCTAATTATGGTAACCGAGCACCATCTGTCCCCACCCGCCCGAAGACAGTGGGGGTGAGTGGACTGTACGTACACCTACGACGACGGTCTCAACACGGTCCGATGTCCGGGCGAGCATCTCTTTTCGCCCGGACAACGAATAGAAGTGCATATCCTGCTCCGACAAGACTGCGCGGTCTTCTGCAGCGTAAGCTTAAGCGAAAACAGGCCATTTCTGACACATTCAGCTGAATAAAGTTTGGAGTCGATGCAGACAATGCGGACGCTAAAGACTCGAAACAACTCCTAAGGCGACGTGTGTTGAAACCAGTGTATTGATTCTTGATTTTGTAGCTTGTTTGTGAAGAACAGAGGCACACTTCTGTGGACTGGTATGTGTCACCGTTACTCAATATCTACCACACCGAAGATAAAAGTGCTGAAACTGCCTTTTACTCGAACTAAATTTATCCAGATTTCAAGATATGATAAATGCTTCTTATTTAAATAAACAATATTCAAAACAAATTCGCACCTTTTAACTAGTTTCTCATAACAACAATTGCGAGTACACAGAATGGCGTGTGTTTGAAGAACAATGCTTAAAGGTAATGCCCTGTCATCAATGACGCATTGCCAGAGGATTCTCTCCTTCTCACTGGTCGATGGATGGATGACGGGATGGGACTGTTCTGGAACAAAAACGTTCACTTCTATTGCTTGGAAGTCTTCCACCGGAAGGGAAATCCACCTAAAAGTGGAGATAAGCGATTTAAATGATGTTTTTATGTGGCTTCGGCTAAGTCGTCTTCGTGACGCTGCAAGATGTCGCTGTGAGATTATTTTTATGGTAAAAATTTATTCCGACCAAGAGTTGTTGGAACCACGCATCCAATCTATACTTTGATAAATGTTTTCAGGAATCTTGAAAGCAACTCTCCTCGATGTTTAGAAGATTTGGGATTTGTTTGTACGGAAACACAATTACGCAAATGCTCATTCTGTTAGCATGAGATCGCTAAGATATCTTTCTCATTTAAAATTAACTTATAATTTTAACAGCCTTGACTTTTAAATTGCTATATTTTTTGGTAGCACTGGTATGAACTTTACTAATGTGCAAACAGTTATATCCCTTAATTGTTTAATTTCACTTATGAAAGTTTTGCAGAACCCTGGGATTAGGTTCACCTTGGGGCTGATCAAAAGCAGTCTTTACTCCTGGCTAGTCTTGCATTCTGTATAATAGGAAATGACTGGACCTGGCGAAATTATCAAGCATGCCAAAACCTAGAGGCAGAATGGCAAGGACGGCAAAATAACAAGGTGCAAAGGGGATAAAATAGCAGGAGTATTAAAAGAAAGGAATAAATTTACACATTTTAATGTCTCTCTCTTTTCTTTATATTCTTTTATATTCTGTTATATCACATATCAAGGAGTATGTGTCGCATTTATTGATTTGAGAACTCGGAATGTTGACTGAATTTGTGCGATGCACACTTTCGTCTGATTCCGTTTTATTAGCCCTAAGCCACCTTATCTAACTCATCCTATCACAAACATCGCCAGCTGGTTCATCGGACAAACTGTTGGGCGCGGAATAAAAAATAGGTCCGACTGAAAAGCAAATCAATAAACATATGGGGAAGTGTAATAGTTATGAAACTAATAAGAATAAATAAATAAATAAAATAAAAAAAGAAAGCAAAAGAAATCAAGAAGAGAAACAGAAAATCATTACTGTAAAAACATATGATGCACTGTGGTAAAAGAATAAATATAAAGGTTTATTTTTATGTCATTTATACAATTGCTGACTTCCTTTTTTAATATTTACATTGCAAAACATGAACATCTTAATGCGTAATAGAAAGAAATGGAAGCCAACCATAAATCATGTATGCCATGATTTCAAAACGCACACACCCATCGCCTCTCTGGGTCGTGAAACGATGCAATTGAAACGAACTCAAAAAGTCTTTTTAAAGTCACAGAAGCAATTGAAAAGTGACGCTGTCGCGGCATCCATATGACATAGCTAAAATGATGTAGTGCAAACAGCATAATTCTCAACCTCATCTCCCATTTCTTTGACCAAATCATTGAGTTGATACGATTCACAAAATGCAATATCCCATCGTTTTGGCATCGAAAATTAAATTGATCAAAACCTGTCTAAAACACTTAAAGTGACAATGTCAAATAAAATTATAAAAGTGATACTTAAGGGACATCCTTTTCAGGTAAAATATATGATCAACCGTTATTATCTTAGACAATATTAAATGGTAATAGCCAGTATATCATCCAACAATATGAAGCGTAATAAGCGATATCTTCAAAAGGTAGGAAGACAACCGAATCGATTGTTGATGGTGTAGGAAAGCCTCTGACAATATGGAAAGACAACAAATGTGAAGGAAGAAGAAGACCAAGAAACAATAGCTTCAGGAAGACACGAAACAGAACATACAGATGATCACCTGTACGAGAGGAGGAGTGCGGAAGAGCGACGAATTGAGATGTTCCAGTGTATGGACGCATAACCATGAGAAACGGCAACATACAGTGTCATGGCTCTACATGCCCAGAAAAACAAGGCAAACACACTCATACGCGATGCAGGGAAGGAACGGATAAAGTGGCCATCGTTGAATGACAGACAGAGGGCCACGTATGAAGACGACGTGGTACAAACATTAATACAGTGCTAAACAGACTTGTCAAAAGCCAGAAACAATGTCGACGAAAAGAAATGACAGTAGGGTCGACTGAACTCGATATAATACTTCTATGCCAAATCTGCTCCTCCCAGCAGTGCCATTTCACACCATTTAGCCAGAAAAGCTGCCATTAAGCTTTAAAAAAGTCAAAGAGAGAGAGAGAGAGAGAGAGAGAGAGAGAGAGAGAGAGAGAGAGAGAGAGAGAGAGAGAGAGAGAGAGAGAGAGAGAGAGAGAGAGAAAGAGAGAGAGAAATAGAAAGAGAAAGAAGTAAATATGGAAACGCATCTTAAGAATTGCATAAACTATACAAACTGAAAATCCTCAAGTGTGACTGATGTTTTCCTACAAAACAGTGATAATGTGATAATATATGCATATTCTTTTTTCAGCAACTTTCTGAATATCAGCATTTACACCTCTTTCTCAGCAATTAAGTTATATGTATATAATGAAAATATACACCTGAAATTGAATAGTATTTTTAAGAATAAATCTTTTCATGAAACCTTGACCTGTAGAAACAATGTTAACTGATTTTACATCACATACTGTCGCTTTCTTTTTCACACCTCAGTTTTCAAGGTTTTTTTATGCAGGGTTTCGATATGCAGCGCGTTAAACACTGTGATCAATTGCGTTCGATTTTTAAAAAGAGGTTCAGTGACACCAAGCGAGCGATAAGATGCCCCGACTTCTACAGGACTGTCACGACCAAGCCATATACATGTTAACTGCCTGGTGCTTCAAAGATGGTAGTTGCTAGAAACTTTGGATAAAGTAAAACTGACTGCTTGCAAGCTGCGGAGGCCTAGTATGACGCATGATACACCCTTATTAGATCTCGAATATTCAAATATATAGACAACGCTACGTCCCACCCGAGCCAAGCCTGTCGTGTTGGAAGTGGCAGCTAATTGTCTGGGGAGTCATGAAGTCTGAATGACGCTTGCAATTGCTTATTAACACTTGCCAAGACGAAATCTTGCAAAGAGTTAAATGCTTTGGTATTAGGGCACCCGTGAGATTTTCATCGTTGATTTTCTTTACAGTCGGCCGTCATTTTGTCATCACAACTCGTCAGAAACTACTTGTTCGATTGACACCAAACTTTCGCAGTATATACAACTTGACGTAAACTAGTTCTATCAATATTTTTGATTTATTATTAAGGTTGTTTTCAAGGTCAAATCAATACGCCAAGATGGGGTAATTTTTCCTTCCTTCTGCACTGAGCAAAAGGCTGATACTCGCTGTGCATAGTTTGTTATTACCTATGTTGCCTGCTGTAAATACAGGGGCTTTAATTGGTGCATCGCTAAAAATAAGCACTTGTGTGTGCATGCAATATAGTTCGAGATCAGTTGAACTTGTGTGCAGCTCAGCACAATAAAAAATTAATAACTTTAAATTTAATAGCGTGCATTTCTGTGTGCATCATTTTAATGCATCATTATATATAGAATATTATATAATATAAATGATTAATTGTCATAAAGTTTTCGGTGTACTTTTTGGATGCTACTCGTTATAACGGTCAAAATATAAACAGAAGCTTCGAAAGTCTTTAAAAAATCACACGCTCGAGAGTGGTTGGATTGAGGGGTGGGGGCTCTGTACCAGGCATTTTAAATGCACGCTTATATACAGGTCGGTTTTTAGCAGGATACATGGTTATGATAAGTGAATTATCCTTTTAGAACGGGATCGCACTAAATCCGAATAAAAAATAGAAATTATAGTTGATTTTTTAAATTTTAATTTGGGTCAAATGTTTACCGATTTGACTTTCGCCAAATCGTGCTCCTCGTTAGCTATGGAACTATAACAGCAAACAGGTACAGTTTTGAGTAGTCAACTCATCCGTTAAGCACATTAAAACTATGACAACAAGTTTATGCACAAGTTTTGAGTAGTCAACTCATCCGTTAAGCACATTAAAACTATGACAACAAGTTTATGAGCGGCCTAATTAGCACAAGTTGGTCAGGATTATTTCATAGCAAACACTATCTTTGTAATAAGCTGGCCTCCACATGAGTCCGACAGAACACTCTTGGGACTGTCTTGATCAAACGTTATCCAACTAAAGCGGTTAATGCTTATAAAACATGATTTCATGCTTATATCACAAATTTTCAATCGACACCTATTATTTTTTCTTTTCGTAAACAAAAATAAATGTCTCCCCGACTAAACCCATAATTCACCAATAACCATTTTCCATTTTTCTTTTTCCCCCGACAGCCCTTTCACAAAGTTTTATTTGAAAAAGTTTGTACTATTTTCAGAATAGTAAGACCTTGTATCACCTTTATCCAATTTTTAAAGGATAGGTGGTGTGTGTGGGGGGGGGGGTTCATAACTTGATTTGTGGGTATTTCAATCCTTTTTTACACAAATTTAGTCTTAGGTTTTGTCTGGGTCTAGAAGGTGGTCACTAAAGGGGTTTTGTTATATGTCTCTTTTTGTCCGATTCCAGATGTGGTCGCTAAAACAGGTTTTAACGTACGTCATTACGCTAGTTTTACTCTACTTCGTTTATCCAAGTCTAGGAGGTGGTCGTATACCTTGTCTTCGTACATTCCCATTGGCCAAAAAGCACCAGAAAGACATTGTTAATAACTGTGCAACACATGACTCACTTTGGTGGGAGCGAGGGGGGTATTTAGTTAATGACTATTCTTAGTCGAAAAACGGCGGAAACGGGAATGGGTGGGGGTGGAGGGGGAGTATTAGATTCAGTGACTGCAGAATATATCACATAATACTTTTCACGCGATTGGAGTCTTTCTTAATTTTCAGTGTTCAGTGTTTAACAAAAACCATGCGACTTATCTAAGAAATAACTACACCAAGTCTGAAGTTGATTCGATTTTCTTCTGTCGAAATATTTTTACTAAATGACATCATATGCCGTTTTCGTTCGTTCTTCCCCTGGTCTATTTCACAGAACCTTGAAATAGAAACTTACCAAGCAACATTTTCACAAGGTTTCAGCTTTCTGCAATTTTCAATGGCTAAGAAAAGTACACATAAAAGATTTTAACGCAATGACATCATACGTCTCCCCTTGGACGAGAAGACACAATAATATGTTACGCAAACATATTCAATAACAACAAACCCAAACGTAATATTGGCAATTATGTTTCCCCTTGGCCAGGGAGACAAATGATGTTTGTGCATTCTGTGAGTGTATGTGCGTGTGTCTGTGTCTGTCAGTCTGTTGTGAACAGAATGTTGTCTGCAAAATATCTCGAGAACGAAATGTCTGATAGACTTCAAACTTGTTCTGTTTATTCCTTGGTAATGTTTGACGGTTCTGTCAACTTTTGACGCATGTTATTATATTCTAGAAGAATAAAGTTCAAATATTGTGGGATTGGTAGGTCCGAAAGTAGCTATCAAATTTTGTCGCGAGTACAATGAGTGAATGAGGCGTTCGACGTCATCACGTAAAATATGGATATATTTTGAACACGATCTTATGTGTTAGATATCTCGAGAACGAAATGTCCGACCAACTTCAAACTTGATCTGTTCATTTCTGGGGTAGATCGGATGGTTATGTCAAGCCTTGATACCTGTCAGATCGTTAGGGAATGCATATGACGTGATTACGTAAAATCTAATGCGAGAAATTTTTCATCTGCTTGTCATCAAAGAAAGTTCAAACTTGGTGGAAATGTTACTTGATAGGTCAGAAACATTTTTTCAAATTTTGCTGTGAGTAGATCGAACGAGTTTTTCCCGTTTTTTCGGCTCTTTAGTTAATTGAGAATTATTGTTAGCTACACTTGGGATTTCAAATTCTCAAGTATGCATTCTTTACACTGCTTGAAGACATTGCAACATTGATATCGATCCACTTCTCACATTGCCTGTAATTGACCTTTTTTGTGTGTTACTCATCAACAGCTATTCCGCAGCGTGTCACTCAACCAGAAGTCAATGTCAGTTGTGGCGCACTATGAAGTCGTTATCACCCCTTCCTACTTCTACAAAGTGAGTCATCTGTTGCGCAGGTATGAAGAAGGCTTGATAGTGCTTTTTGGCCGATGAGAATGTACGAAGACAAGGTAATATATCATGGCTATAACTATACTTATTGCACAAATAGTTAACGTAGCCTTGGGTAAAAAGGTGAAGGTTGCGTTGACAGTCGTATCTACATTACATGGGCGGAGAAGGGGTAGGGGATGACGGTTAGCAAAGAAAGCACCTTCCATACTCGGATAAAAAAGACGTACAGTAAAATAGTGACCATGATCTATTTTTGTTTATTTTCGATTTTTGACAATGACTTATGATAATGTTTGCAGAAATGAATACTACTTTATTTTAGTGCTAAGAAAAAGAAAATGGTTACTGGGGAATAAGGCGTTTAGGCGGGCAAACTAAAACAAGGAAACTAAATTTGTGTCGACTGAAAGTATGTAATATAAGCCTGCACTTTCAGGTTTTGTTTGCACTTGCCGCTCTGGGTTTTTCTTTTGATTTTCGTTTGCAGAATGCTAGTCTACATAGATAAGAACATGTGGAACCGCAGCAAAAATATGAATAATTGAATAATGAATATTAATATGATACCCTTTCTTAAAACAGAGCAAGCCTTTTAGAGGAACCGTCTTACACAGCGCGGTCTCATGCTACGTGAAATGTGCTGCATGCATTCAGTTTTGTTTTGTATTATAATCTTTGCGTTTCTTCATTAGTGTATATGGAAACCACAATTCATCTAGCGACAATTTGTCTAAATGCGATGGGTACGACAATGAATCTAAATTTTATTTAACTATTTTATTAAATGTGTGTGGTGGCTTGGGGTTGTTGCAGGCCAGAATCCAAACCCACCTTTCTTATATCGCCTGACTCACCAACAAACGAGAATTATCAAGATCAAAACAAATTCTATCAATGCCAAAGGATTTCTGCATTGCTGAAGTTTGATTGCCCTTTATTCTCGCACACTCTGGAAAACTGTAATTCCTTTGAGTAGGTGAAGCTTGTGGAAAGATATACAAGGGTCCTAAAATGTGCTGTCATCATGCACAAGCAGCCTGGCAACATGGAGATAATACAGCGCAAAGAGGAAAATCAAAAATTGCTCATGAGAGATTTATGTATATATAACGGCCGATCTGCAAATCCATCTCATCTGCAGATGGGCTTTTCTGAGAATATCGTCTTATATTTTACGTAATCGTGTAATTGTGTGATGAATTGTAAAGCATAATTACGTCTTTGAAAATGTAATTCAGTTTGGATCTGTGGTATTTCATGTATTATTTAAGATAAAGGTGTTATCTATTGTTGCTGAAAATTGAAATCTAAAAAATTCAATTATATTTCTTATTCCGGGGATTGGTGTATTAACACAGGTATGATGTATATAGTGGGAATTTGAGTTTCAATTCAGTTTTGCACTTGAGATGTATGTGATCTATAGAAATAAAATAATTGCAATATTAATTTTGCAAACGAAGTCCGTTCTCCAAAAACGGAACATTTATCCAAGAAAGCATCTTGCAGAGAATCTCCTACGTGAAGTCCTTTCCGCCTTTCCCGCGGCAGTCAGTCTGCGGACACCGCGCATTCTTATGGAATGTTGAACTCACTGACTGCTAAAATGGACAGTTACTATTTTTAGAACTTTGGTTGCATAATTATTACGTTTGAATTGCAATTGACGATTTTAGAACTTTTATATTTTTAGTTTGGTGAAAGGTGCATAAGACATAGGCAATTAATTATTTGGTAGTGATGTGAAGTCCAATGAGCTACTCACTTTAGTGTTCGATGTATGTATAAAAATAGCGTTTTTAGGGCTTATGTCTTTTTTAGGTTGGTGGAAATTGCATAAGATAAAGATTAGTAGTATTTAGTGTGTGTAGTCTGATGTACTATGTATAAATAAAATGTATAAGATTTAAAATATTATTTTATTTGCACCAAAACAATGAAAAACAGAAACAGCCGAAGACAAATAAGTTATAAAGAAAAATATTACGCAAAACTAATTAAAAATATCTAAAACATCATAAAAAGACATGTAAATTATAAAAAATATATCCTCAGACAGGCCAAGCGAATCTGCAAATGAGCCAGGAAAAACGACTTTTCATGATTCGCAGATGGGCTGCCAATGTGCAGATGGACAACCCATCTGTGAATTCCTAAATGGGCCAAGTCCATGTGTAGATCCTTTGGATTTGCAGATGGGCTGTAACATATACAAAGGGAACGCAAACAAAAGTTTCATTACTTGGTTCTGCGTTAAGCGCGGGGTGTTGACGCTAGCCCAAACCCCCTCAAACCAACACACACACTTCCGTTCGATCCACTCACGCGCACAGCAAGAAATACTAATTGAAAAAAAAAAAAAGAAATTAAGATGAATCGTCGTACCCATGACTTTTTGATGACTTGTCGCTAGATGAATTGTCGCCAGATGAATTGTCCCTACAGGAATTGTCTGGATATGTTAGTTTGAATCTTTCCTCTTTCATACACTAGACGCAGCGTGCTAACTTACTGATACATTTTGAGCCGTTTAAAATTAGCTTCTTTCAAGGTAAACATTTAAGGAGATTCCTAAGTGAGCGAAAAGCAGATTTATCTTCATAACAAGAAGCACATGTTTTTGATATCGATGTTAATAAATGGTCTAAGGACTTGTGAGAGGGTCTATTTTTGTTATAAATCCAGGGAACAAATCACCAGGTTGCATGGTATTTCAGCTGAATTTTATACGGAATTTTGGGGTGTCATTGATGAAAAATTAGTTGGTCCGTTAAACTTCGGCAGATATAAGTGGGAATTCTCAATCTCTTGGCGCAGAGATTATCTGGGAAAACGGGTAAGGATGCCAGCATAATAAAAAATTGGAGCCCCTTGTCTTTACTAAATGTTGACTATAAAATCCTTACAAATGTTTGAAAGTGCATGGGATTTGAAAAACACATAGATAGTCTAATGCCTCTACATAATCAAATTCTACATAGTTCTACTTGAACTGGATCTCGAAAAGACTTTTGATTCAGCTGAATGGCATCTTCTATTAACTGCCGTAGATAAATTCAATATTGGATCTAATTTGTGGATCAAGTACACAGATATTTCGTGTTGTGTCTGCAATGGAGGGTCCGTATAAAGTGGTATGACCTCCATCCAGGGTAAAAGCAGAGGTGTCCACTTTCTACTGTTTTTATTTTTATTTGTGCGAAATTTGGGGGGATCAAATTTGGCACTTGCTCACTAAGGAATTCTTAGATTTTCTAGGTTGAAGCTTGATGTTAATAAGTCCATCTTATTTTGATTGAGTCCATGGAGAACGAAACTATAACTGAGAGCATGCAAGTAGCTAGTAGAGATTAATATTGAAAGGTGGGACGAAGTTAAAATAAAAAACATTGACAGAAAAACCAATAAAATGGTACAAACTTCGCATGTGGGGTCCCATCGGGATTTAAGTGTTTGTGGTTAAACATTGATTTCTAAAATATGCGGTATTTCAAATCTCTTATATTATATGACTATTTTGCATATCTAAACAAAAAGAGGCGAGAATACAGTCTGCATGAAGTAGATTTATTGCGAATTATAAAGCTGCAACGGTTAACTAGAACCTCACTTCGCTAGCGAAATGTTAAACACTTGACAAAAATTAAAACGCAAAAATACTTCCTTCAATGGGTTATTTCTTGAATAATATATTGCAAACAACACAGCTTGAATATGTCTTATAAGCCGAGTAGTGTTTGGTTTCTGTTGACTTAAGGTTTTATTGACTGATCTAGCATACGCCGTGTTAGCTATTTACGCAGTGAGAGCTCGCACAAAGCTCACTGTGCAACTGTGTGTGATGTGGGTTAAATGCTACGCATTTACTTGCAAAAAATGCACTCTTTTCACATGGCGTTTTAACAAAGAAAACGAAATCAAAGACGAAAATAAAAAGTGACATACACATGTTCAGATCAAGCTCTTCATAAGTCCCAAGTTTCATGGTCGTAGGGCCCATAGTGTCAGAGGAGAAGAAGACACAAAAAATCGGAAAAAGTGTCAAGAAGAAAAAAAAAAGGACGAATTTTGCTCGCACAAATTCATATAACTCTTGCAAGCCAAAGGCTTGTCAAGTGTTAAAAAATAATGTCATTATTAGCCAATATGATGAAAATGGTTTACAACTTGCATAAGCGCACAAAGTATAGCTTTGAAAGTGACTTGGATTAAACTGAATTTTACAGGGTGCAGGATGGATTGATATATTAACAGATTATTTTTCTAAAATAGGGGGACTGATGCTTCTTCTCAGGTGCAACTCTGATGTTATTTTTTTATCTTGGTTACTTGAATTCTACAATAAATTCTTCCAAATGCTGAGGAAATGAAGCCGATATTAGCGAATTTGTCATTTGGAATTATAGAAATATAATGACTAAACAATGGGGCGGCTTTTAATAAAAAAAAAACATTTGAAAGAGGAGTCCGTGCCTTATGTAATGAAAATGGTGCCTTTTTATTCTTCAACAGTTTTGTAGAGAACTACAACATACAAACAAATTTTCTAAAGTATCACGGGTTGGTTCAAGCAGTCAAGAAAGCCACTTTACAGTTCGCCTCATTACAGCTGTAAAAATTGAAAGAGAATCCTCACTTTAATACCAACAGTGCTTTTTTTTCATACTTCGAATGGCAAATAAATTAACAATCTAAAGCGAAAAGCAGTGGTGTTGCACAAATTTTCTTTGAATTAGAGCGACGGTGTAACAGAATATCTTGCCCTCCCCCTGTACAGCTCATCCCCCCCCCCCCCCCCTCGGGGGGCAAGCTATACTAGGCTATCTCCCCCTCTGGTATACCCCCCCCCCCCATCAGATCAGATTTTTTGGGCAAGTATATGTGATATTATTCGTCCTAAAGTCGATCAAACATCAACACTGCTTATATGACTTTATTAGCACAATTCAACAATAAATCAAAGGAAATCACACAAAAATTAAATCTTAAATCCGATAAACTGGAGTGAAGTGCTCATGCATGTTCGCCAGGCAAATTGTTTTGAACGACTTCCGTAGCTATTGCAATTGAATAAACTAGAAGCTCATTCCGCTAGCGAAATGTTAAACACTTCACAAAAATTAAATCACAAAAATACTTCATTCAACGGGTTATTTCTTGAATACTATATTGCAAACAACACAGCTTGAATACGTCTTATAAGCCGAGTAGTGTTTGGTTTTGTCGGCTGAAGGTTTTATTGACTGATCAGGCTACATGCCGCGTTATCTATTTACGCAGTGAGAGCTCGCACAAAGCTTAGCAACTGGGTGATTCTGTGCTGTGCATTAAATGTTACGCATTTACTTGCAAAAAAATACACTCTTTTCACATGGCGTTTTAACCAAGAAAACGAAATCAAAGACGAAAATAAAAAGTGACATGCACATGTTCAGATCAGGCTCTTCATAAGTCCCAAGTTTCATGGTCGTAGGGCCCATAGTGTCAGAGAAGAAGAAGACACAAAAAATCGGGAAAAGTGTCAAGAAGAAAAAAAAGGACGAATTTTGCTCGCACAAATTCATATAACTCTTGCAAGCCAAAGGCTTGTCAAGTTTTAATTACCCGGGATCTGTACTTAGATGCTTTAATCCGTCGTTGCAAAGAGGCACAAATAACAATTCTAACTAGACCGAAATTCGCACAGCGAATTTGACCTCACTTGGAATGATAACTTAAAACGGAAGTTAGATGATATTGCTATTTGTTAACAATTTTCAAATGTCCGAATGTAGAACATCCTCCTAAATACTACAAATTATACCGGTAAGGTCAAGGCAAAAAATTTGTATTAGGTGCACCAGTTCAGATGACCCTCCATACATCTGCCAAGTTTGGTTGGTCTAGCTTCAGCGGTCTTAAAGGAGATGTCTGGAAACCGATTTCTCTATCTCTTACCGTTTTCGAGATACAGGCCAGCTTCCGGTTTGGGGCTCGAAAGTGACCTGGAGGTCAAGGATACCGGAAGTTATACCTTACGCAACATCGTATAGGGGGTGGAGGTCGAAAATGAGGTCAAAATTACCCTTTTCCTAAACAATGTTTTTCGCGATTAACATTCGATGACGTCATAGGTACAACTTGCCAACGTGCCAAATGTGCCAAAACATTCCTTGCTTAAAAGTAGTCTCAATGTATTTAGTGCCGAAGCACCAGGTTCTTCAGTTTTCGAGTTATGGAGCTTTAAAACATAAATGACGTCACCAATCGCAAATGATGACGTCATAGGTACAACTGTGGCATGCCAAAAAATTCTTTGCTTAAAAGTAGTCTCATAATATATTTTGTGCGGAAGCGCTAGGTTAAATTTTTTTTGAGTTATTGAGCTTTAAAGCACAAATGACGTCATAGCTCGCAAATAATGACTCGAAAGTGACCTTGAGGTCAAGGTCACCGGAAGTTATATCTTACGTAACGTCGTATAGGGGGTGGAGGTCGAAAATGAGGTCAAAATTACCCTTTTCCTAAATAATGTTTTTCGCGATTAACATTCGATGACGTCATAGGTACAACTTGCCAACGTGCCAAATGTGCCAAAACATTCCTTGCTTAAAAGTAGTCTCAATGTATTTAGTGCCGAAGCACCAGGTTCTTTAGTTTTCGAGTTATGGAGCTTTAAAACATAAATGACGTCACCAATCGCAAATGATGACGTCATAGGTACAACTGTGACATGCCAAAAAATTCTTTGCTTAAAAGTAGTCTCATAATATATTTTGTGCGGAACCGCTAGGTTAAATAATTTTTGAGTTATTGAGCTTTAAAGCACAAATGACGTCATAACTCTGAAACTATGACTCGAAAGTGACCTTGAGGTCAAGGTCACCGGAAATTATATCTTACGTAACGTCGTATAGGGGGTGGAGTTTGAAAATATGGTCACAATTGCTCTATCTCTTACCATTTTCGAGATAAATCATTGTTTTTCTCAAATAACGTTTTTCGCGATTTGACCTTGACCATCAAGGTCGATTTTAGTCAATTTGAAACATAGGAAATGTATTTTGGATGCCGTGGCATCTAGCGCATGTTGCAAAATATGTGTATTTTTTTAGGCTTTATAATCGCTGTGTGTGCATGCGGATTACAAGCCCCCTTGCACACATTGCAGTTAAGCGTTGTGTTACTAATATTTCAAAAGTTCCTGCTTGGAAGGCCGTTGAAGTGCAGGAATGCGATTATGATATGTTTAATAAAGACTAAATATGTTGATTAATTTTCACTGCATTAAAATTAATTTACCATTATTTTCACATTTAACACGTTATCGTTTGTTTTCCTTTTGCCATTGTCTCCATTTGCCGTCATTTCCGTTAGCATTATTTTCGTTACCAGTTTCTCCTAAGCACAGTTTTTTTCAGCTTGAATGATGGGTAAGTGACTGTGGTGTCTAGCTGCAATATATGGAAATTATAATACTGTAATTAACAAAAACCAAGACGTTATATTCTAAATGGTTAGTCTACGGACCTTGTTGTGTTGACCAATTTACATACGAGTTTAGGTGCTTAATATGTTAATAATTTGCCTTACTACATATCCAGTAACTTTTCTAACGGAGTGGCAAGCCAAAATTTGCAAATCAAACACACCAGATAACACGATAAAACCCACAAAATGCCCATCCATAAAGTACGAACGCAAAAGTTTCAGACTCCGTTCCTCCCCCCTCCCCCCAACCCCCACCACGCTGCCCCTTATCTCCCTTCTATACCCTAAATTTGTGACGTGACCTGCTGACCCCCGCCCTCCTTTTTCGTTTTAAACACATAGCTGTGGAGAAACTACAAGTGCTACGCCAGTTTACATTTTTTAAAGTACACAGTACACAGTCCTTTAAAGCATCAGCTAACCAAATTATTCGATTTTACTAAACAGTTTTTATAGTAGTCTTTGAGTCATTTTTTTCTTTTGTGTGTTAAAGCTGTAAAGAAAGCAAGCACGCAGTTGACAAGTTTACGTGAATACACGAATCCACGAATCAAATTCATTATTGCCACTTTCAAAGCAATGAAAGCGCAACAGCTCCTCGTAAATTCCTGACTGTGTGATATGAAAAACTTAATATTTAGTGTTTTCAACTGAAGCCCCCATTTTATGCTTTTTTTAGTTTAGCACTGCTTATACGCATGAGAGTTGTCTACTTTAACTTAATGACCACACAATGAGTCAGTTCTTTTAAAATGCACCAATTATTTAACCTCTATTTATGTATCTCCTGAGATTTTGTGACTGCTATTAAAAAGTTTATTTTGTTTCTTCGCCAAACAGCGATCAAAGCCGTAACAACAGGCGTTGGGGACTGAGTCTGTTGTGTCTGAATAACCCTTTCCCGTTATGGTTTGGTAACCATCGATAATTGGTAACACGAAACATGGGAGATTTTTTGGTACAACATTTTAGGTGTGATGATTGAGCGAACAAATAGAACATCTGACTTTGGGTTATGTGGCTGTATGTCAACATACAAAACATCCTTGGACATTTTTAAGGTTCCTTTACAATCATAATAATTTTTGCTTATCAGTGACCACATTTCACATTTGCTGCTTTTTTTTCTTTTTGTTCTTAAAATAAATTTCAGTGGCTAATAAAAGATGTGCTTTGTACGTTTGAAAGTTCATCAAAATAACGTACAGAGGTTAATGAAGATGGCTGTCAAAGTTAGACATGTTTTAGAAGTTCTTTCGAATGTAATTAGGTCTTGGTTAGGAAGACAAGTTTATAAAGGAAAACCAAAATGTTATTTAAAACGGCTAACTATGATTATCAATTCACCAACGAAAAAGAACAGTACTAAATGACCATACACGAGTCTTCTGTCGTTTGGGTGTTGTCAATCCTGCACTGCCATATTGAGGTGTACAGGAAGTACTTCTCAATATTTAAGAGTTGCTCTAAAGATATACCATGTAATTATTTGTGATGGCTGAGTCTATGCTCTCCCTCTTTCCTCCTTCCCGCGCCCTCCCCACCCCCACCCGGACATTGATAAATATATGATCTGTTCCGTTTGGTCAACTAAGGTGACTTTTGTAAAAAGCGGCACGGATATGTTGCCAGTCATACGACAAGGGCTTGAAAATTATTTAATATACACAAAACGACTGCTTAAATGTAATGTTACGTGGATATGGAATGACTGCAAGTTACACATGATGACCATTAAGCTAAATCTTGTCGTCATGCGAAATATATATATATATATATATATATATATATATATATATATATATATATATGGCAAAATGCAGACTGGGCCATAAGTGATGCTGACAATGCACACAGACAACAGTGGTCAACGTGGAATATTTTGAAAGCATATAACACTTTCACGCTTTCACTGATTTAATAGGACAACAGATGCTTGGTATACAGGGGAACACCTGGGGCGTTGATTTTTTTTATATGAAGCCATTTTACATATCGAGTAAGCAAAACATTATACCACCATTTCCAATCTGTTAAGTCAGGTTGTTAAGCAAAACACACAGCTCATGATTTCAAAATTGTACAAAAATTATGTATTGCAAGGGTCAGTATCTAACACTAACGGCCGATAAAGCAGACAAGCAATCAGGATTTTATGCAGGTGTCATTGTGAAGACAACCCTAAATCTCCCCCCCCCCCCGCTCTACAACTATCAAAATTAAATTCTTGAATTCCGACTTTATTTAATATTTTAATTCTAGTAAAAGTCACAATAACAATTCAAGCATTATGTACAGAATAAGGAGAAATTGTGGGGAAAAAAATGGTCTTTAAATTTGGCCTTTGTGCCCCGACACTCATGGCATAAGGTCGATCATTGGCCTGGTACAAGCAAACGGAACATCCAACAATATTGTGTCATATACTTATATCTATGCAAATGTTCTCAACAGAAAGGATCCAGAAATCTCTCACCTCAATCCCTCTTGCTGTCTCTCTCAGTGTCAATAATATCAAGCGTCTCTCTCCTCCTCCCTTCCTCTCTCTCTCTCTCTCTCTCTCTCTCTCTCTCTCTCTCTCTCTCTCTCTCTCACTCTCTCTCTGTCTTCTCTGGCTTTCCCCCTTTTCCCACTCACTAGCCCACTCCCTCACTCCCCTCACTCACTCACTCACTCACTCACTCACTCACTCACTCACTCACATTCATTCATTCATTCACAACTGTCTCTCTTCCAGAGCTTCATTTCTGTCTTTTCTTTTCTCACAATCTCAAAACCTCCTTATTCTCTTTCTTTGCTGCTCTCTTTCTTTTCCATTTTCTGCTAGCTGCATGTCTTTATATGTCTTTATAATTTTCTTTCTTCTTAATTGAAAACTTGCGATTGCATGATGTCATGAACCCCAGGCAACAAAGGCGTTTAAAACTGAAGTGTTTTTAAACATTTTATTTAAATTTGCGGTACAAAGTTCATAGCATGTGCGCCGACCGTATCCGGGCCAAAGTTCAGGATGCACTGACAATGTTCAGAATGCATACCTCTCGTTTGGAGAAGGCATGACGCGGTCCTGAAACACGCCCACTTGAATATAAAATTGTTTGCTGTAGATGTTTGTTTCCTCTCATGTTCAGAACGAGATTTTAAGAGATTGTGCGAGAACTCAGATTTGCCCTCCCGGCCAGAACACTGCTAATATTTTACACGAAAGTCTGCAATGCTTATGAACTTTTTATCAGGCTTTTAAAACTGGGCTCGGTGTTCTATTAAAAGCAAACCCTATCGTTATAAGAGGAGACTTAAATAGATGAAATAACGAACGGAAAAACATTTCGCTGTTTGAATAGTTGTTCAAAAGTTGAGGAATTAATGCTGAAAACTTTGATAAAATTTATGGATAATACACTTTGTTTGTAAAGGAACTGCAAAAGGAACATCACAAAATGGGAAAAGAAAATTATATGATGGATACAGTAAGTGGAAATTAATTAAACTAAATTCATCTGATGCTGTTTAAAATATTAATATTCAATACATAAATATGTGTGTATTTTTATGAGCTACTTTGTTATTATACATTTCTTTGTTTATTATTACAAGTTGTCGTGAAGTACCTGGTAAGCCGCTGTCTGGTATTAAACCAGACAGAAAAACATAAATTAAAGAAACAGAACAGCAGTGTCTTCTTAATAACCCAGATAGGATGTGAAGCATAACTATACCACCTCAGTAAGCTGCTATTTAACTATGAAAAATACAATTAGTCAGAAACACTTCGAAACAGATGTCAACATACGAGAAAAAGATACTTGTGTAATGAGGTTTTGCGCCGAGTAAGATCTCCAGTGCAATTTTTAAAGTTTTTTTTACTAATCTGCATACCGAAACTTCTAAAGAATGCATGATTGGACGATTTGACTCCCGTAGTAAACACTCGGCTTTCTGACAAGCTTGGAAAAACATTAATTAAGTGGCTTCGAAATAAATACACAATATACAAACATGTATTCAAGTAAATGAGCACAGTTTTAACGTGTAACGGTATCGCGGCATTTAGCCGAACGACATATTTAGCCTAGCCGAGCGACATTTAGCCGAAAGTGACATCTGCGACATTTAGTAAAAATCTATGCACTGGTCAAGGCTAGTTGTCTATCTGCGCCGAGTCTTAATACTTGAGACTTAATTTTGGACTAGGGAGGGGGCTGCTGCAAAAGGTCCCAGTGGGCAAAAAAAAAAAAAATGATTGCGCCTTAATTTCTTGAATACAGACATAATTTATTAAAGATTTTGATGTCTTGTTTCTGTGGCAACTTGACACAGATCACACATTCCGTAAAGGCAGTTCACGGAAATAGTTAAAATTTTACAGAAAGATAGAAAAAAAAACATATTTTTTGTTGAAGTGAAACTAGTTATTTTTTTATTCCATTGAATTATTTTTGTAAATGATTACGAGTTGGGTGAAATAAATAGACAACCCCTTTTCCTATGGATTAACCCTATCATCCACGCCCCCCTTTCCCCTCTTCCCTTCGACAAACGTTTGTCGCTGAAGAGGCCTAGACAACAATCATCAATCCTTATTCAAACGTTTTATTTATCAATATGCTAAGCACCAGCTAAAATTAAGATGGTGCACAAAAGTTCTTTGAATCTTCCAATGATATATTTGCTTGTGTAGCTGGTTTGGCTTCGTTTACATTTAATGCTTTTTTGGACCGCAATGCTATGGTTTAGGCAAAAAGTTACAAATGAAAGATGACGCATACCGTATGTTTTGCATCTGAAAACATTTGCACCTATTTAAAGACTTCCGTTTGTGTTTTAGCCCATATCCCCGGAAGTAATTCCAAAATTCATGACTAGTTTTATACGATTTTAGTCATTTATGCAAATATCAATTTGTGATTTCACATTTCAGAAAGTGCTGCAATCTCTTATTTTCATGGTTTTTTTTACTGTGCTTCATGATTATTTTATTTTACTGTAATTTTTTGTCTCATTAATTTATACTTTCAATGCTATACCAAAGAATTGATGGTGAAGACATTTAAATCAATGACTTCCGAAACGTGGTAAGTCAGACGAGGCTGGTAAACGTGCTCTTCGGTTGCTGCCTTTGGGGTCACCTTTTGTTAAATATGCATCTGTGCGTGATTAAATGCAGCAAGCTGGAAATCGTTACGCTTGGGCACACCCCCCCCCCCAAAAAAAAAAAAAAAAAAAAAAAAAAGCTGGAAAGTTGAAACTCACCTGTAAATTTACACAGTTTATAATATAGCAACCTGTTACTGTCAGAATGGACTGAAAACACCTAAGGGAACTGACCCACAGTGCTTTTCCGTAATCATTTCTCGTCCTTTTTTAAAACCGGAATCAAATACGACATAACTGCAGCAAGTCTTCTTATAACACATAAGAAACCAAGTGACCCCCATGGTTGGTGACCACCATTACGTGCTTGTGCTATCGCCTAGGGGAACAGGACAATTCCCCCCCAGACAATTCCCCCCCAGTCAATTCCCCCCCGACAATTCCCCCCGAACAATTCCCCCCGTAGGACAATTCCCCCCGAGGACTATTCCCCCCCATTCATTTTTATTTTTCTTATTTTTTTCTTTTCTTTGTATCTCTCTCTCTCTCTCTCTCTCTTTTTTTTTTACAAATTGTTGCCCTTTTATCTTCTAACTGGAGATGGTAATTGTCCTTTCATTTCATCATTTCAACATTGTCGCAATTGCAATTTACATGCCTTATCCAAACCAATGAACTTTAAGTTGGCCGCCTCAGTGCCAGCAAAAAACGGGTTTTTTACATGTTACATCGGTCGGATCCGCCGTAATGTTCGCGGTGCATCTGGTCAAATTATGGGTGGCCTCTTGCCCGAGCCACCACGTCGCTGGTACGCGACTCTGCGCAACGCATTCGTCAAACAGTCCGCGACTTCGAAAACCGACATACTTTTGACTATCTGCGTGGAATTGCCCACAAATTTAGGTTTTAAATGGCAGAAAAAACTTTCGTTCCAGATAGAAAAATTTTGCATTTTTCATTTTAAGGTATTTTAAAAATAAAGACTTTGGCATTCAAAGTAAAATATAATATAAAAATTAAGTGGGGGGGGGGGGAATAGTCCTCGGGGGGAATTGTCCTACGGGGGGAATTGTTCGGGGGGGAATTGTCGGGGGGGAGTTGTCTGGGGGGGGAGTTGTCTGGGGGGGAATTGTCCTAGACCCATCGCCTAGTTATGGTGTTCTTGACCTCATTTCATCGGTCTAGCAGTTCTCCTGGCCTTTGTGTGTTGGACAAATGTGAACTTTTACGTCTCGTCTGTCGTGTTATCTACAGACTTCTCTTGTGGCATTGGTAATTATTGAAAAGAATGCTTGTCAACAAAGAATTCATTGTATTCAAGTTTTAAAATTAAAACGTAACGATGACACTAAATATCGTGGCTGGTACACCAAACAACTTATCACAGAGTGGTGTATGTAGAACGAAAACATCACACCGTTGATGGCGTGCAGAGTGTGGCGTGCAACCATCGCCTGGTTTTATCTCCTTGTTCAATTCTGTCACATACAATTACACTGCACGATCAAAAACTTTGGCCGAAACTAGAGTGTTATCACTACCGAGTACCGAAAATTACACTTGGGGCCACAAAAAAATTCGAACTCTTAACAATTCAGAATTCTTTAAAAGTCCGAATTTTGATCATGGCCATGACCGAGGAGGTCAGGTTAACCGAGATACCCCTTACACAACGTCTTTTAGGCCAAAAGGGTCGAAAATAAGTTCAAAATCGCTCTGTCTCTAACTGTTTACGAGATAATGGCCAACTTGCGGTTTTTTTTTACATTGACCATGACCGAGGGAGTCAAGGTCACCGATATACCTCTTATATAACGTCTTTTAGGTCCAAAGGCTTGAAAAATAAGCTCAAATTCACTCTCTCTCACCGTTTTCGAGACAATGGTCAACTTCCAGTTTTGGACACCGAGGTGGTCAAGGTCGGTGAGATACTTCATACCTGACGTCCTTCATCCCCAAAGGATAACAAATAAACTCGAAATGGCTCTGTCTCTAACTATTTTTGAGATAATAGTCAACTTTAGGTTTTTGACCTTGACCATAACTGAGGAAGTCAGGACCACCGAGATACCTGTTATACAACATCCTTTAAGCCCAAAGAGTCGCGAATAAGCTCAAATCGAAAATAAGCTCAAATCGAAAATAAGCTCAAAGTAGCTCCATCTCTAACCGTTTTTGAAATAATGGTCAACGCTTTTCGATATACAAAGGTTGACCTTTGATCTTGACCCTGAATGTCGAGATTGAGATTGCAATGTTACTCTGTACTGAAACCGTGTAGGTGTTAAAACGAGGATTTGAGCGCTTTTTTCGTGATAAATAAGGCTTTAAAAATATTTTGACCTCGATTTGACTCTAACCTTTGACGTCAAGTTAAAAAAAAATGCTGCTTTCACGAGGACTCATTACCCTCTATACCTTTCCCAAATATCGTCTTCCTACGTCAGACCTTGTAGGAACAGTTAGTGAAAACCACTTTGAGGTAAAAAATACTTTGACCTCAATTTGACCTTGACCTTAAAGAAAAGCTACAGGTGAAATCAGTATTGGAGCTGGTTGTAATTTCACTGTGGTGGGTGGCGACTATGGAACACGTCTATTCAAGTCACGACCGAAAAGGCATTTTTTACGTCTAATAAATATCGTTGACTCACTCTTCGGTGTAACGTTGAAAAAAGGTGTTTGAAAGTTGACGTTTTATGAAAATGGGCTTTGTACAGACCCCGTCATGTTATCGCTCTCCGGAAATACAGGCCAAGACAGGGAAACTGGGCTAAAATGAAGACGCAAAATATGAGAATGTTTCCCGTACAGTTTCGATTTTCCGACGAGTATTCAACGTTGTGCAAAAGACGTTGAACAGATGTTTGCTTACGACGTTGATTAGACGTTGATCTTTGATCGAGATCAATCACAACCAAAATGCAGCAAATTTTAATTGTTGACTTTTTCAAACGTCTTTTCGAAGATTAGGCTACGGGAAAGCGGCTGTTTGGTTGTGACGATGTTGTTTATCCAACCTCTATGCAACGTTGAGTCAAAGACGCTTATTAGACGTCGGAGCTAATTGCTTTTTGCTCTCGTCTAACATATAACGTTGAATAGAGGGCCCCAGTCATAGCAAAACTACAATCAAATTCAAAGCTGATTTCTCATAAAGATAAAAGATGGCTGGAAGATTTTGCTCTGGTTGAAATTTGTGCTGTTGTTTTTTAGCATTGAAAATTTCTCGCTTTTCCCCTGCCTCCACCCACCCATCCCAACCAAATTGTAACCACATTCAATGTTGAGTTCACAAGTAGCTTTTGTCCAGGATTCAATGAGAATATACCAGAGAGGTGGTTTGCTCTTCAAGTGGAAGTTCTTGTTGAAATTTTCGCTGTGTTTTATGTATTGGAGATTCCCCCCCTCCCCCTCCCTCTCCCTCCCCGGAGGAGTTTTCTGTCATTAGTGTTCAACGCATTTCATGGTATGTGAATATTCCAATATGAATGGCGAGAAGAAAGAAGCGACAAAGTAGTTGAGCATGGGACATACAATTTTAATTTTCTATTCTGGCAGTAAGGGATGGAGGGGGTGAGGTGGCTGTAGTAGAACTTCAGTAGCTGTGTTTTCGCGTACTTTTAAATGTTTGTAGGTCCCTTCTTTGTCAATTTGCTTGCGTTTCTGTTTTCGTCTTAATATGCACGGCAAAAATACTGAACCAATGGAACCATAATGTGAAGAGTGGATGGACTGGTTTTCATTTCCGTTGTGTTATCCAGAACACCTCATTATATTTTTTCCAAGCTTAAATCACACGACCTTTTTCGAAAAAGGCCTCAAACCAACTGTCCATTTTTACATTTGGAGTCCAAAAAAATAGTTTGCAAATGGAGTAAAATTAATCCATTACAAGACACAACAGATTGTCGATCGGAAATTAAAGACATATGTTAACTTGGAAAAAGAAAAGAACCCAGACATTAACAAATATTTTGCTGTCCCTTCGGTCACAATGAACCAAGGATATGAAAAGAGTCCCTGTGAGCTCCACACATAGCTTTGTCCTGCAACATGAGCACACAAAACAAATCCATGAAAGTGACTTTTCATCGAAGGTGTAGGATTAAGTTCCTTGTCCTGAGACAATATTTTTAGCAATTTGTCAAGCCTTCTAAGTTATTTATATAAATCCAGGCATAATTTCCACACATGTTTGGAGGAGAAAGTTGTAAGGAGTATAGAAATATAGGGCGTTGACATTACAACACAATGTATATCTAACAATGAGTAAGTTAAAAATAAAGAAAATCACTTAAAAATGTACAAAGTAATTTCGGCAGTTTTTTATTCCCTTCTGATGGAATCCCCCTAATTATAAAGATGTTAGAAACAAGATTGATGAATTCCTGCAAATATCATCTGTTTTAATCTTCCCGCTGCCAACCTCCCCCGTTGAATATTTTGAACTCCCACTGAAGATTGTGACCTTAAATGTAGGGATAATGTCAGCGTGTTTTTTTTCAGTCCCTGTGACCCTAAGTTATCATGTGTTTCTATTCAAATAGAATGACGTTAAAGAATAATAGGTTATTCACCCCCACCCCACGTACTGCCGAGTGAGAATGTGTGTGTAAGCTGAGAGGCAGGGGGCAATCAGAGTTGCGGTACAGGCGGAGTAGATTCTGAAAAACATTTGTATCCTGACATTTCGCCTAGCAAAGTTCCCTATACGTACAAACTGGTATCCAGACATTCGAGATAGAGACATTCGGGCCAGCGATATTTGGGCCGGCGACATTTGGGCCAGCGACATTTGGGGTCAGTGTGACATTGGGCCACTTCTTTTTTTAAGTTTTGATAATTTATGTTATAATATTTATGGACGTCATTACTTAGTGCATTTTAGTTTATATTTGGTGGGTTAACTCTGTCCTTTTATACATTTCCTAAAAATTACAGCAAATTACGCCTTCAAAATTCTCAAAAACTGCACATTTTCACGGTCAGTACAATTTCTAGTATTAGATGAACCATTTCACTTTACATATTCTAATAAAACATCGTGAATTACCCCTCCTCCTTTTTTTATTATGGTATATCACCATTTGAAATTATTCCTACCAGGATGAGTATTCATGTTGCTGTCTATATCTATAACATTTAAAAATATAGAGCAGTAAGGGATAACAGATATCTTAATTATCCCCGTCACAATATAAATGGACTTCTTTATCAGCAATAAAAAAAAATCGTGACACAGCACAAACACAAGATTAGTACGAGATAGCACGAGAGCACAAATACCAGGTCAGAGCGAAACAGAAAAAAAGGACCCAGTGTTTAATTTTGAATTTTAAATCGACCGATAAGAGCTGCGCAGTTTTATTTGACTGCAAATAAAGGCAAGTCGTGTCGTGTGTTTATAACACTTTTATCATAGGCATGTTCGTTTATTTGTGCTTTCGGCGTATTTTTTTTTATTTGTGTATTTACACCTGTATCTGTGCCTTATATTACACTTATATTACACTTTGACAATGTAGGAAATGTAAAAGCAAAGCTACATATGCGTGGTCTGTTTTTTTTTTAACGAATAGACTTTACATGAGATGCCATCAAGGGTCTTTTTCTTTGATTTGTGTTTGCGTGTGTGTTGTCACTGGGTTCGTGACATTACTTACATACTTACAGAGAATGTATGCGGAAATCGGTAGTCCAAATATCTTCCATTTCTGTGCTCGAAACCTTGTGAAATGCATGAATATTCGTAAAGATTTCGGGTGAAATGGGTGACTTTTCGAGCAACATTTCGATTTCAAGAAGATTTTTTTGGGAGAAATTCAGCAATTATTTTGGAGCACTTTTAATTTTTTACAATGGTTTCTCTTCAAGAACTTCAAAGGCTTCTAAGATTTAAATATGTTATGGTGTACTATTTTCATTTTATTCGTATTTATTGCAATCAGTAAGTTGCATTCTGTTTTTTTTTAAAATTAGATAATTACATCGGAAATAAATAGTATCCGCAAATAGAATTATTAAATCTTGCAGCGACTTCAATCAAAAAGGGTGAATCCATTACTGAGTGACTTTTTCCCAGGAAGAGCATGTTCAGAATCTGTTAAAAAACATACGATCCAAATGCTGGAATACACAAATTGACATGAAGCTTATTTGCTACAGTAAAAGACTTCTAAAGACGAAATTATTCAGCATTTTTACTATCGGTTTCTATATTAATAAGATATTCAAAACCCTCTTCGAAATTGTGAAATGTACTATTTTCAAAGAAAAGTACTGCGTAAAATATTTTAGTGCATGTAAATAAAGTAATAGTGGCCAGGAAAATAATAAACATTGTCACTAAATGAAACAAAACAAACCAATATACAGAGTTAAAAACATCAGATTATGCTTCTGCGTTCGTGTGTGGAAAACAACGGCAAGAAACGCGGCGGTATCAGCAGAAATCGGGAAGGCGACAAGAAACCAGTAAAAAACTTTAACATCTGACATGCCAAAAGGCTCAAAAAACGCTCGGTGACTTTCTATGAGCACACGATGAACATAGATTAAAAGTCTACTAATCGGTCAATGTCAGTGGTCATTTTGTCAATCATATGTGGTCTAGAAATGGCCTGAGGTCCGTTGCATAATTTGCAGAACAAAATAAACTTTTAAAATTTGACATATATTTAATTTGATGTTATGGAAGTCGATAAAATTTTGCAAATGTTTACATGGAATGAATGCCAGTTTGTGGCAATATTGTTTCCCAGGTAGTGCCCAGGTATAAATTAGATATAATTATGCACGAAAAATTGTCTCGGTAAAATTAGACGTTCTGCACAGTAATATTACCACATGGCCACTGGAATACTGTTAGCAAAGGAGCGATTGGGTCTGTAAATATGATCTCTCGGTTTTGCTTATTTAATCGCTCACACGACGCATTGAGTCAAAGAGTGATTCCGAACACAAAGTTATTTGGTTTTACTATGGAACATCGTGATTTTTCAAGTGGCTGGTAGAAAGTCTGTTTGCTATCGGAACAAGCAATGAAGCCATATAAAAAGGTTTGTCTTTATGCATATTATAATATGCAACACTGCGACGAGGAATGACGGTGCAAAATAAATCGTATGTGTTTTCTACACAAGCAGCGATTTCCCGTGTTTCTTTTCAGAAGATCAGCGTAATGTTTCAATGTATAAGTATGTTTCAGTTTTATGGTCAATGGAAAATAACTAGTGATATGCTACAGCAAAAGTAAAAGACCATAGAGGACGCATTACATCCCCCCCCCCCCCCCCACTATAAAATCTTCGAAACCCTATAAACCGCAATAGCGTAAAATAAAATGTAATTTAGTCATTTTTGTTCACTTAGGAAGCCGTAAGCTACTTGCATCCATAAAATTTTATGTATGTTCGCCTTTAAAAAGTTCAAAACAACGAACACCATAATCCAATAAAATAATAAAGTTTTTTGTGCTCCTCAACGCATATAAAATTATGTTTTTGCTTACTGACAGATAAGTGTTTTCTATTTATAGAATGTTAACATGTTATTGCATCCTATATAACCAGAAACAAACCCAGTAAAATTGAAGTAGCTCATACAGGTATATTATTGCTATCATTGCCATTAAATAGTTTGCTCCATCTTCCCCACCTGTAAAAATAATAATAATGATAACAATAATAATAATAATGAAAATTATGATTACAATTAAAATAATAATTATGTATAATAAGGATTAAACAGTATAAAAATAAAACAAAATGCTTCACAATTTAAATATTCCTCTAAATATTTCTTACACTTGGGGATTTTCAATCCCATAGTTTATTGAATTTCTACGATCTGGTAAAATGCTTTCGTGTGATTCCTTTTTGAACTGCTCTGACAATGGTTGAGGCCAGGATGACCAAATATGACAGAGACATGCTGTAGCATGTCTAGTTGATCCACCTCAGTTTTCAGTAACATTTTATATGCAAAAAATGGACATTGAATTTTTTCCATTGAAGGCCCATTCTAGGACAGGCACAAGCTGTATATATAGCTAACAGAACAAGAAAGTTATTGATCTCTCCACTATCGATACAGAGTGAGCAACTATGTGCAATGTGCTGTATCTGTGCCCGCTAGGTTGAACAGCAAATATATCGTTGGGGATGCTTATCCCCCACGTTTTTTGGATGCTCACCTCCACACTTGCTTTCAGGTTGTTTTCACACTAAAACTGACATTTGGAGTTTCCTTAACTCGCTAAAAAATTAAACAACACGCGAAGAATCATTCGTCTATTTGTTACAAGACTGTTATGGTACAACGTGACATTAATATTTAAGATATTGTTGTAATTTATTCATCCCAGTAAACATTTTAACGCTTCATCAACGACGGGTTTTCTGTGATTATGGAAGTCTATATGGCAGAAATCCCGGTATGTCTAAAATGACTACGAGAGAGATGAAAACCAATCATTTGACCAAAAAGTCATTTTTTATGATTTTTATTTATTTATTTTTCTTGGGAGCGGGGCGGAATCTGCAGCCAGATTTTTCGCGCAGTTGGTCTTTTCGGTACTCGGTAGCGAAAACGGCCTACCTTAATTGCTGAATGCATAAGTGAACAAAATAATTAGTGCAAAGAGCGAGATTAGCTCAGTCACAAAATGTAGACATTCATTCCTATAAAAAGGAGTATTCATACCAAAAAAAAAAATACGAATAATTAGAAGAAAATGGCAATTTGCATTGAAACTTCAAAATCAAATTTGTATGACTGCAATATGACGAAGAATGTGTATTTCCGACATTTTCTTTTACGATGGGCAATCTTTACTCCACATATTAATTGTATGGTTTTGAGATGACTGCAGTCTTGAAATGGAGTGACGATATCACAAAATAAATGTAGTTTTGAAAATAAAAATAATTGAGTTATCTCTGACCTTGTGTTCAAGTCTGGTTTACCATTCTTCTGTAACTGTACAATTAATAAATTACACTGCTACATGAACTGTAAATACGTATTCCAAACAATTCTGGACAATTGGAGTGGGCACATTGTTGCACTGTTGTATTATGCTCCCACTAAAAGATGGGTCATCCCCATCGTCACAGATGACAAATGGCAAGAACAAACAAGCACTATCATCGGAATCAATAGCACTTGGCAGAATGACATTTTTCTGTCATGCGTAAAATATTTTATTGGAAATTGGAAATGTCACAAATGCTGTCACACAATGTTACATGAATGCCAACAAAATTGCACAATCTGACCTATAGTAGTACCGCACTACCCGCCACACCAGCACTACTCGTCAGATTTGCAGTAACTGACTGTCAACACCTTAGAAACTCGTTGTTATAAAACAACTCACCTCTGATGAGATCTATCTGTTATGTATAAACACAGACCGTATGGATATTTTAAAAGTAGTTCCTATCATTTATGAGTACATTTTTTCGGAATCCCCAGTAGGTCTGGGGAGTAAAATCGAAGCGCCGTTCGAAGAGGTTGGCTGTTGAACAACCACGCTTAGAAACTATCGCAGAAACGTGACATAGGTAGTTGTATTTACAACGAGAAGCGCAAACAAGATTTTGGTGGAGAACTAAAAAAAACAAACAAACAAACAAAAAAAAAACAACAAAAAACAAAAAATAGGTAAAGAATTCTAAGAATTTCTACCTCATATAGTATCTTTGATACCCTGTGAGAATAATACATGAAAAACGAGAACCAGTCTGGCAAAAGTAAACACTTGAATACCGGAGTAAAAAGGAAATGAA
The DNA here is from genome assembly GCA_949752745.1 of Protula sp. h YS-2021. Classification (NCBI taxonomy): domain Eukaryota; kingdom Metazoa; phylum Annelida; class Polychaeta; order Sabellida; family Serpulidae; genus Protula; species Protula sp. h YS-2021. The sequence continues at coordinate 80,057,260 of OX457025.1, read as the reverse complement.
AAAGAAGAAATGTTCACGTTCATCAATAAATGACACGATATACCCAGATTTACAGTTCTGTAGCCTGTAAAGCCAGAATAATATGATTACAAATGAGATCCCATAACTAAAAATATGTTTAGTAGCTTTGGACTGAAATCACACATTACTTACACACTGGGACATAGCTGCGTCAAATAACGGTGCTAGTGAACAAGTTACACGAACATCAAATTCTTCTGCACGAACAATTTTATAATAATTTTTAATGCCCGAGCAAACATTGTAAACCAGGCGCGTCATTTTCCTCAACTCAATAGCGTTAAAGACTGCAATTCTGAATTAATCCCAACGTGGTGAAAAAATAAGTGGGCGTACTATTTTAGCAACAAACTAGTCGTGAACACAACTCAACTGGTGATTTAAATGCCTTTGTTACCAATACTGTGTTAAAATGCGAAATATTCATAGTATAAAATAGTACACAAATACATGAGGACAGTCTTAACGATGAGTTGCCGCTTTCCCTTTTTGAGAAATCGTTAAGAGTGTCCTCACTGTAAATATTTTTCGGAAAAAAGACATAAGCGAACGGTATATAAATGAAATTTCAACTTATCTACTGAAATTGGTAATATTTGATTATTCAATTTTGGTTTTGACTACATTCCGTGTCTCGTGTATAAATGAGTCATTATATAAACGTTCAGACTCATAAGTGAAATCTTGAAGTTAGTATTTAACATTTACATGTAACACTATGTATTACTTCTCTGATATCAGTTGCCGCTTTCTCTTTTTGAGAAATCGTTAAGACTGTCAGTTGCGAATCAGTTTTTCTTGTTCATCAGACCTTCAACATAAAACAACAACGCAAAATGATTTCAAATTGGCTTTTAAAATAATACTAGGCAAATTTTACTCTTGTATTTTTTCGCACAGTCAGGTTTTGCTTCCTTTTTCCACATTTGGTTTCGTATTTATTTCTATTTTATACCCAAATTAAATAAAAACTTTTTTTCAATATACAGACACGCTACTTGCCCAATGTGAAAAGGCCTGGGCATGTAAATAAAGCCAGAACAAGTACACAGTGTTGTTTTTGTAAGCAAAAACATTATTGCTGATTGTTCGGTGTTTGACAAATCATACTGTTACATAAAGTAGCAACTTATGCCAATAAATTATTTTTAAATGTAAGTTGTTACGTCTTCACGCATTTTTTTTACTTGATAAAGGTGCAGTCTATCTAAACATCCAACAAATTTGGAATGTTTAAGTATTGTTAAGATTTTACAGCTCTTTTACAATTTCACTTTGAATTTCTCGATAATTCTTGAAACATAAAAAAAATTAGCCTTACTTGTTATGTCTGGTTACTGGACAAACCATTATAACCGGAAAGAGTTTTCACTTAGAATTTTTGAAAAATAAAATATACTAAAGGACAGAAGAAACTTAGCATGCAACTGAAATATATCATTTTGAGAAAATTATTTACTCAATTACTTTCATACTTACAAGAACGCAAGATTCACTGATTCTTTAACATAATTTTACACAAAATGATCCATACTTCTAAGCGTCTGCAAAATCCAGACTGACAAAAGATGCGACTGTCACAATTTCAGTATGCACAGAATTTAACGACCTGAAGTGTCCTGAATACCGTGTGTGTCCCCCATTGGCTTAGCGTAAAGCACGGATCCGGCGGGGCATCGACATGATCAGTCGGTTGATTCGGTATCGAGGGTAACGGTGCCACTCTTCTATCAAAGCCTGGCGTAGCTGAGCGTGGTTTTTAGGAGGCGGATTTCGAGCACGAGCCTTTCTATTCAGATGATCCCATAGATGTTATATGGGGTTCATGTCCGGGGAATAGGGTGGCCAATCCAAGGTGTTGACATTATTTCCTGCCAGGTAATCCCTAGTCACCTGAGCGGCATGTGGGCGCGCATTATCGTGCATGAATATCGCATCAACGTTCTGCTGCACGTCGGGGACTACTTGAGGATTGAATACAGTATTGCAATATAGCGATTTGCAGTCAAATTACCATCAATGATCAGAAGCTGTGACTTCCAGCCGAATCAAATGCCACCCCACATCATCACAGAACCGCCACCAAAACGATCCACCTGATTGACTGTGCATGCGGCGAAGCGTTCATCGATTCGTCTATACACGTGCTGGCGGCCATCTGCGCGGTATAATTGTAACCGTGACTCATCGGTAAATATCACACGTCTCCAGTTTTGCAATCTCCACCCTCCACGATGGTTATCAGCCCACGTGAGGCGTCGTATACGTCTCCGAGCGCTCAAGACGACTCCGACGTAAAATCTGCGAGCGCGTAATCCGTGTTCACGGAGACGTCTGATGACCGTTTTTGCACTTATGCGGTTGTTGGCTGTGCCTGGGATCTCCACCGCTGTGGTTGCAGCACTGCGAAACCGATCGCGCAGGTGGATCAAACGGATCCGGCGATCCTAATTTGACGTAGTTACTCGAGGGCGGCCGCTTCTTGGTCGGTCCCGAGTGCACCCACTTTCATTATACCGCCGTTGCAACTGGTATATTTTAATTCGGCTACAGTCAAGCATGCCAATAGCGTGGTCGCGACAGTTTTGCGGAAGTCGAGGCATCTTTATGCGCTCGATATTTTAACCAAAATTTACGTAGAAACGTTGCAACATCTTTCTTCGAAACAACTGATAGTAAAAATTAGGAATCAACTCAAGCAGAACGAGCTCCTGCCTATCAATACGGTTTAGAGCTCTATACCACAACAACAGCTTGATAATCATTGTATTGGAATAAAGCAATAGATTATGTCGCAGATTTAGGTCACTAATAATTAAGTTTTTCAAGCAAAAAAAAATTTAGAATAAGAAATTTATTTCACGTTTTGTATGTTAAGTTTCTTTGTCCTTCAATATATATACATTAAAACAAAATTTCATTAAGAAAATTATTACATCTGCTTTTACGTTGGTAGGCCATTCCTATCACCTTTATCCGTCGATTTTGTAGTTTGAACTTCACAAATGTAAAATACTTTCCTATGCTATAATCATTTATCGGTGACTACCCAGTTGGCCTATGGCTCATATCGCCTGTTATTTGGAAGAACTGTATTTTCAACATTAAAATTTCAGAGCAGGTCACTTTTTCTCTAGAGTGTTTCGTCAGAAGTCCCCGGAGTGTACAGCCAGGAATGATTTAAATGAGGATATACTCTGGACAAAATTTCACTATAAAAAGATAACACTTCGATTTTGTAACTGCTCAGCTGGCATTACTAGCTGAATTCAGTCTTGTGAGTGCAATTAGATTTGTGTGTTGAGTTCAGTGAAAAAGTATGCTTTTGAAAAAAGTAAAGGAATTGGAAGAAAGATGAATTTGCTGACTGGCAGTTCTTTTCATTTCATGTCAAATTTGAATTCGTAGGCGTTATGAGCCGTAGGCATCATGAACCACAGGACAACTAGGCTATAATCACATTTCTCTCTTTAACCAATTATTGGTACTTTTATCAGACTACTTTCAAATTTGATCAAAATATTCGCTAGGGAGTAAGAATCAGGCATGTTCTTGTTTTGATGATTAGAAGAACCAAAATTAATCAAAATGGCCAATTTTAGTGTCTTCCACTTAACACGCATTGAATACTACTGTTCTACAATTTCGGACATGTTTCTGATTTATCAGAAATATTCATTACCCAGTAAACATTCTAAGGTCGATCGACCTTAATTTGAGATTGCGACGTCGAGCCGAGTAAACCACAACCTTAACTCTAGTTGCACTTTGGTTTTGATTGGCCACGATCGTAGATCAGCTAGCGTCAATGCTTTGACACAGCGTTGAATAGGCGTTGCCTACATGACGTTGTTTGAAGGATGCTTTGGTCACAACAAAAAACGTATCTTTCTCTAACGTCCACGTTTTTTCAACTGCCATAAAAAGCCGGACGCAATATTTACCGGGTAGTTGTCCTGTGCTTTCATGTTGCTATTTTTCTAACCGACCAAAGTCGTCAACTGACCAAAAATTGGTACATTTTAGACCTCAGATTTTGGAAATATATGTTATACTATTTCTCCTTCAATTGTTCCATTTTAGGTCATATTTCACTAAGTTTATATTTTTGGCAGTAGTATATAGGGCTTGGTTCACTGTCAACGGACATCCTTGTATATTAACCTGTTAAATTTCTTGTTATCTTTACTTCACTACAAGATATAAAATTTTAGCCCTATTCCATGTAATCGTTTAGCGATTAAAACTCCAGCCAGAGCTGAATGGCTTTCCATAGTGTACCAAATTTTATGTATGGGCTGAATTACGGCCCGCCCAAACCCCTCGATTACAATAAAAATATTGTAAGCAAAAAAGCAAAAACGATTTACAATAATATAAGCGCCTTTAGTTGTTCTCAGAACGTTGTAGACAGATATGTACAATTCTGTGCTTGTATGTGGAACAAAAAAATGCTTGAATTCACTTTGAGCCTGTGAAGTTATTCTATTCATTAACATTTTAAAAACCGGTTCTTTAGCTAACAGTTGATGTTTGCCCGTGCTTAGATATGACGCATTTCATTCTATATAAATATATACACCCGAGGTTTAGGTCAACATTACATATCATGTACATCATACCTTAGGCCTTGCTTGGGTGGCTCCATTTTTTTAAACTTTCTTTGAAAGAAATGCACAGTGCAAACAATCGTATAAAATCTTGTTCGGAGCTTATCATATAATAAACCGGTAGATCTTTTAAATATCGTCCTTTTAATCTTTTTTTTGGGGGGCGGGGGAGTTGTATTTTAAAAGACTCAAGAATAATTCCATTTTTGTGAACATACAGGCTTTTAATGTACTTTAAAAATGTGAAATTATAACGAATATAACTAAAATTAACAGAATCTCTTACACTTTAGCATTTGGTGAGAAAAATGTTTAAATATAATACCTGTTTGTTTTCTCGCACCAATTAGAGTGAAATCTTTATTTCAGTTCTTTATTCGCAACAAGCTTGTTGTCACTAAAAAATCATGCATAATTAAATCGTGTTGAACAATTTTCAAGAAACAGACAGCATTGATAACGTTGTCTGTGCAGGTCATACAAATTAAGTTGTATGTTATTTATAAATTTGCGTTAGCGCACAGGAAATTTTACTTCTCAATGACTTTTTAGGTCAATTTTAAAGTATTTTTCTGAGCCAACCGAATAACACAAAAACTGCCTCTTTAATGTTATGAACATAAAAATATCTCTGAGTTCTGTTTATTCAAAACATTCGAGATTTATGTCAAGGGCCATAGAAACGTTATGTAATAATAACGCTGAAAGCGGTTGCCAACAGCTGCGTATTCAGACCGATGCAGTTAATTTCAAAATTGACCGATAAGTTACATGTTTAGCACGGGGCAGACATAATGCATGAGCTGTGTGTATAACCCATTCAGTCTTGATAAAATCATGGACCCAGGAGAACGGGCAGGGGTTAAAAAGACCTATAAATTTTGCTGACAAAACATTCAGTGGCATTGCATAGATTTGCTCCTTATCTGAGTATAAGTTTTCCAATTGAAAAAAATCACGTATTCTGAATATGTGAATCATTCCTCTGAAAGAAATAACAAATAATAATAATAATAATAATAATAATAATAATAATAATAATAATAATAATAATAATAATAATAATAATAATAATAATAATAATAATAATAATAATAATAATAATAATAATAATAATAATAATAACGTTCAAGCCGAACTCCCATATATGCATAGGGCACTCGTACAGAGCACGGCACGGCAATACTCGCTTCGGTTTTCCCTCTTCTGAGATGACCGCCCTAGGTAAGATAAAAGGTTACTCACTTTGGTTAAAGCTTGAGCTTTACAAAAACACACATTTACTCTACCTCCTTACAACATCGTTCGAACTGGCAAATTAATCCTATTCGTTCGTATCGTAACTGATTGACATATCCCTTAATTAACCAGTTGGCGACTTTATATTTTGGGTGACTAAAGTTATTTCATACAGCAGCAGGCTAACGAAAAAAATGTGCAAATTAGTCATACCCTCAGCACAGTGCTCTTTAATGCAAATGTGATACCTGCGGCACTTTGTTCATTTCCATTTTTCTTTGGTAGTGTCATTGGTCTATAGCATCGTTTCTTTTACTGTTTTTATTTTTTTAAAAACTCTTAGGATATATATATTTTTAAAAAGGATTTAATTTTTTGTTAGAAATTGTGATATTTTGCATAAGATAACTTCTTACTGGATGTCAGAAAAGGCCGTATATTTGTTTACTAACGTGCCGTGTTCTAAACTCAACTATATGTACAGATGTCAGCATGAAAAAGAGTAAAGCTTACGAGCTTCATGACTTAAAGCACATGGTAAGTACATGAATACTCACGTTATTGGAACTGAATACTTATATCAAATGATGCGATTTCAGGCGTGGTTCACAAAATAAACACATAAGGTATGGCGAATTTTATTCCAAACAATACGTAAAGAACGGGGGTAATTCTGGGGCCAGACGCCGACCGCGCGAAGTATCAATTTCGTTAAAAAGCGGTCATTCAATATTCCGCGTTTCCCACAAAAAGGGAAGTCTTTTGGAACAACAAGGGGCACCCAACAAATGAACTCGCGCACTTCTCAATGCTAGTGTCTATGTTTCGTTCTATGATTGCAGTACCGTGCGTTGATGCTCCACATTGCATTTATAAACTAGACTGAATTTCGCTACACGTAGCGAAATGACACCCACTTGCAATGGTATAATCTATCTGGTCAAAGACACATTTTCAGTCTTTCCACATAATTGTCAGCTTCCGACTTATTATCATGAACAAGGACATCGAAGTAAATATAATGTAATCTCAAATAATCAAATTCAATTTTCTAACCGTTTTCGAGATAATGGTCAACTTCCGGTTTTTGACCTTGACCATGACGGAGGAGGTCAAGGTCGCCGAGGTACCTCTTATATAACGTCTTCTAGGCCCAAAGGGTCGAAAATAAGCTCAAAATCGCTCTATCTCTAACCGTTTTCGAGATAATTGTCAACTTCCGGTTTTTGACCTTGACCATGACGGAGGAGGTCAAGGTCACCGAGGTACCCCTTATATAACGTCTTTTAGGCCCAAAGGGTCGAAAATAAGATCAAAATCGCTCTATCTCTAACCGTTTTCGAGATAATGGTCAACTTCCGGTTTTTGACCTTGACCATGACGGAGGAGGTCAAGGTCACCGAGGTACCTCTTATATAACGTCTTTAGGCCCAAAGGGACGAAAATAAGCTCAAAATCGCTCTATCTCTAACCGTTTTCGAGATAATGGTCAACTTCCGGTTTTTGACTATGACCATGACGGAGGAGGTCAAGGTCACCGAGGTACATCTTATATAACGTCTCTTAGGCCCAAAGGGTCGAAAATAAGCTCAAAATCGCTCTATCTCTAACCGTTTTCGAGATAATGGTCAACTTCCGGTTTTTGGCCTTGGCCATAACGGAGGAGGTCAAGGTCACCGAGGTACCTCTTATATAACGTCTTTTAGACCCAAAGAGTCGAAAATAAGCTCAAAATCGCTCTATCTCTAACCGTTTTCGAGATAATGGTCAACTTCCGGTTTTTGACCTTTACCATAACGGAGGAGGTCAAGGTCACCGAGGTACCTCTTATATAACGTCCTTTAGGCCCAAAGGGTCGAAAATAAGCTCAAAATTGCTCTATCTCTAACCGTTTTCGAGATAATGGTCAACTTCCGGTTTTTGACCTTTACCATAACGGAGGAGGTCAAGGTCACCGAGGTACCCCTTATATAACGTCTTTTAGGCCTAAAGGGTCGAAAATAAGCTCAAAATCGCTCTATCTCTAACCGTTTTCGAGATAATGGTCAACTTCCGGTTTTTGACCTTGACCATGACGGAGGAGGTCAAGGTCACCGAGGTATCTCTTCTTTAACGTCTTTTGGACGCAAAGGGTCGAAAATAAGCTCAAAATCGCTCTATCTCTAACCGTTTTCGAGATAATGGTCAACTTCCGGTTTTTGACCTTGACCATGACGGAGGAGGTCAAGGTCACCGAGGTACCTCTTATATAACGTCTTCTAGGCCCAAAGGGTCGAAAATAAGCTCAAAATCGCTCTATCTCTAACCGTTTTCGAGACAATGGTTAACTTCCGGTTTTTGACCTTGACCATGACGGAGGAGGTCAAGGTCACCGAGGTACCTCTTCTTTAACGTCTTTTGGACCCAAAGGGTCGAAAATAAGCTCAAAATCGCCCTATCTCTAACCGTTTTCGAGATAATGGTCAACTTCCGGTTTTTGACCTTGACCATGACGGAGGAGGTCAAGGTCACCGAGATACCTCTTATATAACGTCTTTTAGGCCCAAAGAGTCGAAAATAAGCTCAAAATTGCTCTATCTCTAACGGTTTTCGAGATAATGGTCAACTTCCGGTTTTTGACCTTGACCATGACGGAGGAGGTCAAGGTCACCGAGGTACCTCTTATATAACGTCTTTTAGGCCCAAAGGGTCGAAAATAAGCTCAAAATCGCTCTATCTCTAACCGTTTTCGAGATAATGGTCAACTTCCGGTTTTTGACCTTGACCATGACGGATGAGGTCAAGGTCACCGAGGTACCTCTTATTTAACGTCTTTTCGGCCCAAAGGGTCGAAAATAAGCTCAAAATCGCTCTATCTCTAACCGTTTTCGAGCTAATGGACAATTTTTCTCTATCGGATTGCAATATACAAAAGTCACATGACCTTGACCTTGACACTGAATGTCGAGATTCCATCCATGATGTTACTGCCTACTGACACCGTACACGTGTTGAAACAAGGATTTGAGCGCTATTTCAAGCAATTTTTCGTGATGGAATAGGTTTTTGAAAAAATATTTTGACCTTAATTTAACCTTGACCTTGAAAGTCAAGGTCAAAAAATTTTGCGGATTTCACGACAACTCATTACCCTCTATGTCTCTGCCAAATGCCGTCTTTCTGCTACAAACCGTGTAGGAGGAGTTTTCTGGAAACCACTTTGAGGTAAAAAACTTTGACCTCAATTTGACCTTGACCTTCAAGGTCAAGGTAAAAAAATTTGCGGATTTAATGACATCTCGTCACCCATTATCTCTGTGCCAAATTTCATCGTCCTACGTCAAATAGCGTAGGAGGAGTTTTCTGGAAACCTCCGTGACGGAAAAAAACAAACAAAAAAAAAACAAAAAAAAAAAAGGAAGGAATAAACGGCCAGAATTCTTTGCAAAGTATACCCATTTGCAAACTCTGTTTGCAAGTGGGAATAAATAATTTGGTGAAAATTGGTCTTTTTACTATTAAATTTGACATTCCGCGTTTAGAAGGTTAACTATACAAAGATGTCCGCGGGTGGTTAAAAATGGATATTTTTAAGGGGTCTAGGACAATTCCCGACAGGGTAATTCTCGACCCGGTCAAATGCTGATAAAAGGACAATTCCCTACTTTTAGAGAAAAAAAACATAGAAAACAAAGCCGCAATACTTCTAAATTTAGGACTTCTGTACATAAGCAAAAATTTCTGCAATCTGTCAGTTTACTACTTTGCACGTACTGGTATACTACGCCCTCGAGTGAGACCTGATTTAACTTTCAGCCTTTGTGCCCGCCCAGGGTAGGACCATATGTATGATACCCTTGGGTGTCACTCACGTACGTGTGCGTATCCCTTTTTAAAACGTCGATAAATGCGGAGTGCTAATTATGGAATAATACCTCCATTTTAAACCAAACGCGGAGTGAAGTTCAAAAAAAATTCCGACCCCCCTCTTGTGGGAAACGCTGAGTAATGGATGAAAACGAAATTGGCAGTCCGCGTCTGACCTCAGAATGCCCGCACCTTTTCTCCGCGTTTTTCACCACCATTATGATCAACGTTCATCTTGATAAAGTTATCACCCCGCACCTTTAATTCCCACTTGCAAACTTCGTTTGCAAATAGGAATAAGTTTGTAGTTTTTCTCGAAATTTCTGCCCTTTTTTTTTCCTTTTTTTTTCTCTTTTTTTTTTATCCGTCACGGAGGTTTCCAGAAAACTCCTCCTACGCTATTTGACGTAGGACGATGAAATTTGGCACAGTGATAGAGGGTGACGAGATGTCAAGGTCAAGGTCAAGGTCAAATTGAGGTCAAAGTTTTTCTGACCTCAGAGTGGTTTCCAGAAAACTCCTCCTACAGGGTTTATCGTAAAAAGACGGCATGTGGCAGAGACATAGAGGGTAACGAGTTGTCGTCAAATGCGCAAAATTTTTTGACCTTGCCCCTCAGCGGTCAAGGTCAAATTGAGGTCAAAATATTTTTGGAAACACCTATTAATAACGAAAAGTAGCCATAAAGGTGCTCAAATCCCACTGTGAATGCATAAAACGTACCCAGTAAAGGGCAAACTTTCATCACTAACCTTGACCTTGAGGGTCAAGGTCAAAGGTCACGTGATTTCAAGCGTCCTTAACGACAGGCCGACTCATCTCGAAAACGATGAGAGATAGAGCGATTTTGAGCTCATTTTCGAGCCTTTGGGCCTAAACAACGTTACATAAGAGGTACCTCGGTGACCTTGACCTTCTGGGTCACGGTCAAGGTCAAAAACCGGAAGTTGACTATTATCTCGAAAAAGGTTAGAGATAGAGTGATTTTCAGCTCATTTTCGAGCCTTTGGGCCTAAACAACGTTACATAAGAGGTACCTCGGTGATCTTGACCTTCTGGGTCACGGTCAAGATCAAAAACCGTAAGTTGACTATTATCTCGAAAACGGTTAGAGATAGAGCGATTTTGAGCTCATTTTCGACCCTTTGGGCCTAAACAACGTTACATAAGAGGTACCTCGGTGACCTTGACCTTCTGGATCACGGTCAAGGTCAAAAACCGGAAGTTGACTATTATCTCGATAACGGTTAGAAATAGAGCGATTTTGAGCTCATTTTCGAGCCTTTGGGCCAAAACAACGCTACATAAGAGGTACCTCGGTGACCTTGACCTTCTGGATCACGGTCAAGGTCAAAAACCGGAAGATGACTATTATCTCGAAAACGGTTAGAGATAGAGCGATTTTGAGCTCATTTTCGACCCTTTGGGCCTAAACAACGTTACATAAGAGGTACCTCGGTGACCTTGACCTTCTGGGTCACGGTCAAGGTCAAAAACGGAAGTTGACCATTATCTCGATAACGGTTAGAGATAGAGCGATTTTGAGCTCATTTTCGACCGTTTGGGCCCAAACAGCGTTACATAAGAGGTACCTCGGTGACCTTGACCTCCTGGGTCACGGTCAAGGTCAAAAACCGGAAGTTGACTATTATCTCGAAAACGGTTAGAGATAGAGCGATTTTGAGCTCATTTTCGACCCTTTGGGCCTAAACAACGTTACATAAGAGGTACCTCGGTAATCTTGACCTCTTCCATCATGGTCAAGGTCAAAAGCTGCAAGTGGACCAGTATCTCAAAAACGGTTAGAAAACTGAATTTGATTTTTTGTGCCCAAATGAGGTTACATTATATTCACTTCGATGGCCTCGTTCAAGATAATCCGGAAGCTGACAATTATTTTGAAACACTGAAAAATGTGTCTTTGACCAAATATGTTGTGTCTCTGCCCTTGCAAGTGGGTACTATTTCGCTACGTGTAGCGAAATTCGGTGTAGTTTCCCCCTGCATTGACCTGCTTTTTCTCATTCATGAAGACGTTACCGTTTGAAAGATTCCGAAGTTTTACACACGCACAAGCATCAAGTAATAATCAAAACATCACACACATCTGAGACAACCACAAGAACTTTGAAAACTGTTCTTCTTAAAATAGGCAGATCTACAATTCATTTTTTTAAATATCCGGAAATTTTGCTAATCCGCAATTGTCCGGATCGGGAATAGTCCTGTTGGGAATTACTGTGCTTCCCCTTTTAAACTTGGGATTCTGTGTTTAGGGGTCGTTTTGAAAATATCATGATCGGGCATGGTAACCAATTTGTACGCGAGTGCCCCTCCCCCTGTTTCAGAAATACTACGAAGAAGAAAGAGAAGAAGAAGAAGAAGAAGAAGAACAATAGACTTTCCTAACCCACCCCGTGCCCCACAAAACAAATACAAAACTGTTATATACATTTCATTTCAGGTGGATAATGAGGGCAGCCAAGATGGCGATGAAAATAAGGAGCGCGGTAACTGGTCAGGAAAGCTCGACTTTCTGCTCTCCGCCATCGGGTACGCCGTGGGTCTCGGCAATGTGTGGCGTTTCCCGTACAGAGCGTACGAAAATGGTGGCGCGTCGTTCCTCATCCCATACGCTGTTATGCTTATTTTTGCGGGATTGCCACTCTTCTACATAGAGATGTCTGTGGGACAGTTTTCCTCTCTGGGTCCGATCAGTATCTGGAAAGCGGTGCCGTTGTTCAGAGGTATTTTTTAACATTTTGGTTGCATTAACTAGCCCTTCCTCTCTTCACCCACACCCCTCACTCACTTTGCCCCCCCCCCCCCGGGCTTTACCCCGTTCCTTGTCCCATGCATCACTGTGCACCTCTCACCAGCAGAATTTCAGTACTTTTTTTATTCTATATGTCTGTCCCGAAATAACCAACTAATTGCTGAAAAAAGTGTGACTCTCCGGTTACTGAGTTGAACAAAAGGGCGTTTAAACAGTTCATGCTTTCAACTTTCTTCTCAATTTTTTTTATTGAAAGTAAATGTAGCATTTGAAAAGTCCTTGTGCTACAGCGCCGTGGTAACTTAACTTTTTTTTTTTTTTGCAAAGCATTATTGTAAAAAAGATTTTTCAATTTTACAAGCTAGGATGTACTTGGGAAGGAATCATCGTTGTCAAGTCTCCGAAACTATTACATTATACATTTCTTATATTTTCTTGAAAAGCACAAGGAATGCATACAGTATCCGCTGCGTTACACGTATTGAATGAGTCTTCACAATAATTGCTTTATAAAAAGAAAAGCAACTGCTCTCATTCTTCTTTCTGTTTGATATAATTAAAAAACTCTTTTTAGTTATTTTATTTTTTTTACCAAATATTTATTTTTAGTAGTACAGGTTCTATTTTTGTCCTATCTCGTAAACCCGTGACAGCATGAATTGCTGTTGCTTTAAGGCTGTTAGATATTCTGAATTATTACATGATGTAACGGTTTTTTTTCAGGACTGGGTGTGGCTATGGTCATTATCTCGGGACTGGTATGTATTTACTACAACATGATCATCGCCTACACTCTCTACTACTTCTTCGCGTCCCTCACCTCTGAGCTACCGTGGCAGGAGTGTAAGGAAGGCTGGGAGAAGTACGGCTGTCTGGACAGAAAGGCCACCTGTGGTAAGTCTGGGGCAAAGACAACACTGCAATGTGCACATATGTCCATATGTTCATATGGCGGTTCAGTTTGAAGACTCCCACAGAAAACCATTGTTAGAAACGATCAATAAAACAGATCCATTTTTTCTAATGCTTTTCGAAAACAGAAGAAAAGCTGTCAGTAATTAGATGATCGTAGTTGCAAATCGTATACACGCACTTCTTCAAATGGATCATTTGGACAACAGATAGTGCCATATGTGTCACCATACGTGTCCAAAAATGCGAAGAAAGGGGGTGATTTTGTGCTTATTTCATGAATTCCGGTTCGTAAATGAGTGACCATCGGGAGGACTGCCCCTCTTCGTAAAATAACCGAAAATATATGCTATTGTACATTTTATTATTATTATTATTTTTCTTCAGGCGATAAATCTGATGAGGACATGGGCAACTTAACGATGAATGGTACATCCGGTGGCGACTCCTCCGAGACGATCACGCAGAAGAGCCCAAGCCAAGTATACTGGGAGTGAGTACATTCACGCTTACATCACCAGCACTAGAAATATGTGACAACAATTTTGTTACCATATGGTTACCATATGTCAGACCTGTGTTAATATAGCCAATAAGTGATATATGCATGGTAGTTATACTCATATGATTAATATGTGTTTGCCTTGATGCTCTCTAACAAGTGGTCCACAGTGGTAATCATAAACATATTTGTTTGTGTTTTTTGTAATCATAAACATATGGTAAATTAATATATATTTATCACGATCCTATCCCGATCACCTCATTAATATACTTTTAAGAAATATATCTGTGTTAAGTTCTCATGTGGGACGACAAGGGAAACATAGTGTATCTGAATGTGTAACGAGCATACTATCGCCATGGGTGAAATATGAAACATTCAAATACGCCGATTTTCTGTGAGCGCAAACCTGCGGCAGGTTAGGATTTCTTGCGCAAAAACCTCGCATTTCAACTGCAAGACATGCGTGTTTACGTTCTAGGCGGGAAGTACTGGGGATGTCAGACGGTATCAAGACGTGTGCGTTTACGTTCTAGGCGGGAAGTACTGGGCATGTCAGACGGTATCAAGATATGTGCGTGTTTACGTTCTAGGCGGGAAGTACTGGGGATGTCAGACGGTATCAAGACGTGTGCGCTTACGTTCTAGGCGGGAAGTACTGGGGATGTCAGACGGTATCAAGACGTGTGCATTTACGTTCTAGGCGGGAAGTACTGGGCATGTCAGACGGTATCAAGATATGTGCGTGTTTACGTTCTAGGCGGGAAGTACTGGGGATGTCAGACGGTATCAAGACGTGCGTGTTTACGTTCTAGGCGGGAAGTACTGGGAATGTCAGACGGTATCAAGACGTGTGCGTTTAGGTTCTAGGCGAGAAGTACTGGGGATGTCAGACGGTATCAAGACGTGTGCGTTTACGTTCTAGGCGAGAAGTACTGGGGATGTCAGACGGTATCAAGACGTGCGTGTTTACGTTCTAGGCGGGAAGTACTGGGGATGTCAGGCGGTATCAAGACGTGCGCGTTTACGTTCTAGGCGGGAAGTACTGGGGATGTCAGACGGTATCAAGACGTGTGCGTTTACGTTCTAGGCGAGAAGTACTGGGGATGTCAGACGGTATCAAGACGTGCGCGTTTACGTTCTAGGCGGGAAGTACTGGGGATGTCAGGCGGTATCAAGACGTGCGCGTTTACGTTCTAGGCGGGAAGTACTAGGGATGTCAGGCGGTATCAAGACGTGCGCGTTTACGTTCTAGGCGGGAAGTACTGGGGATGTCAGACGGTATCAAGACGTGTGTGTTTACGTTCTAGGCGGGAAATACTGGGGATGTCAGACGGTATCAAGATGTGTGTGTGTTTGCGTTCTAGGCGGGAAGTACTGGGGAAGGCAGACGGTATCAAGACGTGCGCGTTTACGTTCTAGGCGGGAAGTACTGGGGATGTCAGACGGTATCAAGACCTGCGCATTTACGTTCTAGGCGAGAAGTACTGGGCATGTCAGACGGTATCAAGATGTGTGTGTGTTTGCGTTCTAGGCGGGAAATACTGGGGATGTCAGACGGTATCAAGATATGTGTGTGTTTACGTTCTAGGCGGGAAGTACTGGGGATGTCAGACGGTATCAAGACGTGTGCGTTTACGTTCTAGGCGGGAAGTACTGGGCATGTCAGACGGTATCAAGATGTGTGTGTTTGCGTTCTAGGCGGGAAGTACTGGGGATGTCAGACGGTATCGATGAGGAAGGGTCGGAAATGCGCTGGCAGCTTGTCCTGTGTCTGCTTCTGGCCTGGATCGTCATCTTTTTGTGCCTCATCAAGGGTATTAAGTCATCGGGAAAGGTACCTCACATGTTTTCAGTGTTAATACATTTTGCTATTAAAAAACACACGTCTATTTCATTGTTTAAAAGAAACCCAGTTGATACTTCATTAATATATAATTCTTGAAAAAGACCGTTATTATTATTATTATTATTATTATTGAAAAAGTAAGATTATTTACAAACTGATTATTTCAATTGAATCTTAAGACAATATCACGAATACATTGGGTTTCTTCATTTTTCGAAAGAGAGCATCTTTTAATTTGTAATGAAGTAAAGCTATCTTAATATTTAATCAACAGAAATAAACTGTCCTTTGCTTCGAATTGATGTGCATTTTCACTATGCTATGTCATTATACCTTGCTTCTAGGCTATGTACGTGATCTTGATTTTAGGTTGTGTATGTGACTGCTACGTTCCCATACATTGTACTCATCATATTGTTCATCAGAAATATCACACTAGATGGCGCAGGAGAAGGCATTGATTTCTACATTATTCCAGAATGGAGCAAGCTGAAAGATGCAAAGGTTGGTATGCTAGAAAAAATATACAGCCGTTAAAAAACTGGCATACTTGGCATTACTTTATAAATCTTTTAATGTGGAAGTAAGAGAATTTTCAATATGTTCACTAGTTTGGTTCTTCTGGTCGATGGTGGTTAGCTCAACGAAACGCTGTAGATGCTGTAGACACATGTCTGCCTACGAAGTAGGGCACACGTGAGTGTCTACGAAAGGACTTCCATCCACTATGCATGTTAAAATTCAATTAAAGTAATCCCCAACCAAATATCTAGCCTTGAACTGAGTCCGCCCAGGATTTTTTCTCCGGTAACACTCGTCACCATATAGCATCAGTTTTTATCCAATACACAGACGAATAAACAAGACACAATTTCATTACACTTTGAAAAGCTCGTTAACTCTGTTCTACGAAAACAGAGGGGAGACATTTTGACCCCCCTTACACATGGAAACATTTTGAGTGGAGACATTCTGACCCCGCTTACATTCTTTGGGGACATTTTGGCTGGAGACATTTTGGGCGGAGACATTTTGACCCGGATTCTCATTAAATATACTTTTGATAAGAACGCTCTTAAGACGTGACATTTATTTTCGTTGACGAAAACCGAACTTCTTCCGACGCTCCGTAACGTCTCTTGGACAACGTTGGATATATTTCGGAAAATCAACGATTTATGAAGACGTCGAGAAACAGACGTCGCAAAACTGTGAGGATCAAACAAAAAAAAAAGAGAGAAAAAAGTCGTGTTAAGGCCCACGGAATATTTACGCTGGACGAAAATCCGGACATAAAGTATGGGATATTCAAAAGCGCGCCATTTTTTTACCGTCTGCTTTTGAAATATGTTCATGAAAATTGAAAATTGACATGCATGTTCTGGGTTATCCGATTACCAAAAAGGTAACTTTGACGGGGCAATGAATAATATTCCTCCTGATTGTCACTGTTCAGACGGTGATGTGATTGATATTTACGCGATGTCTATATGTCATTCCTCCTTCCTCCTTATTTCGTCAACTGCAGAAAAAAGACCATCTCTGTGAAAAATCTGGCTACAAATTCCGAAAAAAAATAAATATAAATCAGGGAAAAATTACCTAGCGGTCAAATGATTGCTTTTTCATTTCGCTGGTGGTGAAATGTCCGATGATCTTTTATCCGGTGGTCATTTGGTGTGGAGAATGCCGGATAAAACGCCAACAGCCAACAGCGGATAACATGTCTACTGATCAGTTTGACTGGAATGACGTCAAAGTTCGCCGCAAAAAAAAAAAAAAGAAGCAATGTCAATAAAATGCTAAACACTAAATCAACTGAGACCAAACACAAACACCAACTTAAAGACCTTGAAAAACACCTCTTGACATAAAGCCGGACTTGATGTCTGCTAGAGCTGGACGCTGCGATCGCAACGGTGAATCACCCAAAAAAGTGACGGCCAAAAAGGCGACGCCCATAATGGCACCGAGTGCAGTTGTGAATGAAATGGCCCCGAGATTTTGTTTTTTTTTACGTTACTGGTTTTAAAAGGCCTTTTAAGCAGAAACAAAAAGTAACAAAATTACTGAACAGTTTTATTTAACTAACAGCGGTGAACACAGATCTATTCTTCTCCGTTTCGCTCTCTTTCTCGATTTCGTCCTAATTCAAATGTTCCTCACATCCCTCCTCTCCTTCCGTTCCTTCTCCACCCCGTCCTCCGTGCTCTCACCCGCCCTCTCCCTCCATCTCTCCTCTATTGAAGTCCTCTCCCACGGTTCCCTCCCGTCACTGGACTCGGTGTCCCCTCTCGCGTCCCCTCCCTACCCTCCCTTGCCGTTCCTCCACTCCTCTTGTCACCTCCCCGCTGTAACAGAATATCTGCACCGCCACCGCCGGGATATCTTCACCCAATGAAGAAAAATAAGACGTGTCGTAATTTAATACCATTTGTTGTCGTGTGGCCAATATTGCCATTCATAGTCAACTCAGGTGCTCTGGCTCTAGACCGTTTCCATTCCGCAGATACTGGATTACAGGGAAAGGTCTCAGGCCGTCTTTTCCCTCGGTCATCACAACTGTCTCTGTTATTTTGGTCCACCGACGTCGCACCTGGATTGCTGTCTCGGGTATCTTGGTCCAGTGACGTCACACCTGGATCGCTGTCTCGGGTATCTTGGTCCAATGACGTCACACCTGGATCGCTATGTCGGGTATCTTGGTCCAATGACGTCACACCTGGATCGTCGGGTATCTTGGTCCACTGATTGGCTAAATCCGTCATATTCCTGAGGATTTCTGCAGCAATTTGGACGGCATCGAAGCGATAAAGATTCTGAGACACCAACTCTTACATAAATGGTCTTTATAAGTGATGATCACGGATTCAATTATAATCCAGTAAATCCTTGCATTCATGGCGTTACAATCTTTAAAAAAGACCAAAAATAGCTTGGGGTGGGGTAAGAGATATCTTAGGATGTTTTCAAAGGGGTGAGGATATCCCATGATAACCTTATCCCTGGGGTGAAATTCTGGTTATCTTCTGGTGTCGAATAGTAAATTGGACATGGTGAAATTTGCAGATAAATCGTCCTATCTGTGCATTTTGGTTGAGTCAATTAATGAATAAAAGGGGGTTAGTTGTCGAGCAGGAGACGACACTCGAAAGTAACCATCGGGGGAAGGATGGTCGACGCTTTATCCGCTTTTACAACTGTGGAAATTTATCCGTCGACGTTTTGGCAGTGAACGTTTTGACCGTCGACGTTTTGACTGTTGACCTTTCGTTTCGGATACTGGTATGGAGGCCATTCTGCCATGTCCGGGTTTTGTCATCCATAATCATAGAAAACCTGACCTTGATGAAACGTTAAAACATTTATTGGAATGGATAAAAAATGATAATAACGTCATAAACATTATTGTGACGTCATATTGTAAAAAAATCTTGCAACAAATGGACGGATGATTCTTCGCGTGTTGTATAATTTTTAGCCAGTTAAGGAAACCCAAAATGGCATTTATAATGTGAAAACAACTTAATAGCAAGTGTGGAATTGAGTGTCCACGAAACATGGTAGATAAGCATCACCGCCGGGATAAGCAATGCACTAATTACATATACTGTTTGAACAAAATCAATAAAGTTAAGTTTACACTATATCATATCACCGTATGCCTCCCTTACAATGGGCTTCAGTAGCAAAAATCCAGTGTCCATTTTTGCATATAAAATCTTAATGGATTTCTTAAAATTGAGGTCGACCAATAGGATATGCTACAGTCCGGTAAGCACACCCAAGTAAAACCCATGTAAAACCCAGGGTTATTTTTGGCCTTCCCACGTGAATCCCATGCAGGGGTGTGCATGGGAATGAGACAAAAATCGAGGTAAAATCCATGGTCGGAATTCCCACGCATAATCCATGCATTTCCCAGTTGGGACCCACCTGGGTTTACCCGGGTGGGATTTACATGGGCATTCCCATACATATTTCATGTGTATTTTACAGGGGAATTCCCAGGGTGGGAAAACCCAGGCATTTCCCACCCAGAAATGGCTCCTTTTTCCACGGGATTAATATGGGTTTTCCCCTTTCCCACCTTCCCATGCAAATCCCAAATAAAACCCATGCGTATCCCACATGGGAAAATTTTCTGTGCTTACTGGGAGTATGTTTGCACCATATATAGCCGAACTAGCCCAAACCTTACCAAACAGTGCGAATTCAATAAAGTATGGGGAGTGAAAATCCCCAAGTGTAATAAGCCACAAAAAGTTGAACTGTTCTTTCGAACCAAGCATACAGGGAATCAGTATCCAGACATCAACTACAGACAGATCATCCCTTTGTTATAAAACAGATGACCTCCGTTATGAATAAATAAAGAGCGCAGAGATATTTTTAAAAAAAATGGTTCATCACTTTTATGAGTATTATTTTCGCGGAATCCCAGTGGGTCTGCGGAGTAGAAAGGTGTTACACACAACATACGGAACCGCCGTAGAGGTTGACTGTTGGACAACAAGGAAAAATCCAGACGGAATGTACAGAGAGAACAGCGTCCACAGACAGAATGTACACATACATAACGTACACAGACACATCGCGCATGGACATAACATAACAGACAGTGCGTCCGCAGACATCTCCACAAGATGCAATGTCCACTTCACTTGATACAGGAAAAAATAATGCTTTTGGCTGGTTTTTTAATAAATATTTTCTTTTTTTTCATGAAGCGAAAGTTGAGATTTAACAAACTGGAAATGAAAAAAAAAAGAAATTTCTTCTCTGTGACTATTCTGCCTCACTTTCTAAGTTCTGGCTGTGACCGTTCTTTTCGTCGACGTTCTGGCTGTAATCGTTCTGCCCCTGGGCTTACCGTCCGTAGACGTTCTGTCCATGGACGTTCTGCCCCTGGGCTTTCCGTCCGGAGACGTTCTGTCCATGGACGTTCTGCCCCTGGGCTTTCCGTCCGCAGACGTTCTGTCCATGGACGTTCTGCCCCTGGGCTTTCCGTCCGCAGACGTTCTGTCCATGGACGTTCTACCTCTGGACTTTCCGTCCGTGGATGCTCTGTCTGTGGCCGGTCTTTTAGTTTCCTACTAGTTTCTATACGTAATAAGAACTTGAACATGCCAACATAGCTAGTAAAAGACAACATTATTGAAATAAACAAGGTTAAAAATAAATTTTATCTGAAGCGTTCTTTGTTAATTACGAGGCTTAATAACTTAATTATCGAAATATGTGTTATTCAGGTGTGGTACGCTGCCGCCATCCAGATTTTCTATTCTTTAGGAGTTAGTTTTGGTGGTCTGGAGACAATGGCGTCCTACAACAAATTTAGAAATAACGTTCACAGGTAATAAGATAGTATTTTTTGCGTGGACATGCCAGAAGTATCTTTGCTTGAAAACTGTAATGCAAGTGTATGAACGGCATCGAGGTAGTCCTCACGCAACCGGTAAATCCCATATTAGATCTCGAGACAAAAAAATGAGCACATGTAATAATTCAGATTGCTCTGCCAAAGCTGAGAATCCTTGTCATATGCCACAAAGAATTATGACAATAGTTTAGGCCTTTTTAAAGGGGTTGACTGGTAGGTCAGCGATCTTTATTATTTTTTTTTCGCGAAAACAGCCTAGACCCATCCAGGGCCGAACTTCTTTTCTGATTTCTATAAGATCGCATTGACCAAAATTCTTGTTTCATTTCCGCAAAATGAAACGGTTTTATAAAACCTAGTATGAAATAACATCTACAGCAATTTGTAAGTTGTTTCTTTTTTTTTTTATCTTTTTTTCTTTTTTTTTTGTTTGTTTTTGTTTTTGCATGAAAACGCGAGCACGGAAAGGTCATTTTCAGTACCTTTTCTCCCTTCTCTGTATTTTTTAATGCTTTTATTGTTTTGTAACCGGCCGACCGCTCGCTTTCGTTCCTTAGGGGTGCTTAGGGGTAAGAAACAAAGCTGTTTTTTCTTGGCCTCATTTAATCATTCGTGCCATATTATTGAGCACTTTCAACAAAAAATAAACGTGTTATATAATTTTAGTCCCTAATTCTTGCACGTTTCAGAGATTCACTGTTGGTAGCGTTCATAAACTGCGGCACCAGTGTATTTGCTGGCTTCGTCATCTTCTCAGTCATCGGCTTCATGGCGAAGCAGACCTGTCGTGAAGTCGAGGATGTCGTAGACGCTGGGCCTGGTCTGGCATTTGTGGCTTATCCCGAAGGTGAGCTGAGGTTGTATTCCATTCGTGGGAAACTAGGCGAAATCCTTGAAAGAGAATTCACACTCTGGGTTCACCTTATCCTAGGATATACTCTCAGGATAATTTAATCTATATTTTGCTATCAATAATTGTATTTTAGATGCAAATGGAATTTATTTTGGTTTTTCGCCATAATTTTCGCCAATTTGCTGGCCAATCACGAAAAAGTAAGTGCAAGGTAATAATGCGTGCTGCCTTTACTTCAACTTTCAAGTCACTAAGACTATTTTCCAGCAGTTATTTTAGGTTTTACTGAAAATGTTCTGGTTTTTTTCTCAAAAATTTTCGCAAATTTTTTGGCGAAGCACCCAAAAAAAAAACCGTAATGGTCAGGTAGGTGGTAACGTTGCTACCTTCACCTAAAATTTCAAGACAGTAAGATTATTTTCCAGTAGTTAGTTATAATTTATTTTACGGAAAAATTTTTGGTTTTTGCCAAAATTTCCGCAAATTTTGGCCAATCACCAAAATAAGTAATGGCCAGATAGATAGTAACGCTTGTTACTCTCACTTAAAATTTCAAAGCAATAAGATTACTTTCCTAGAAGCAGTTACAATTTTACAAAAAAAAAATTTTTTTTTGCCGATATTTTCGCCAATTTTTGACAGATCGCCAAAAAAACGTGAATGACATGTTGCTACTTATGCACCCTACCTTTCACCAAAATTTTAAAACGTTTCCATAAAACCCTACGATTAGTTACGTTTTGAAGAAATTTGGTTTTTGGCCAATATTTCCGCCAATTTTTGGCAAATCGCCTAAAAAGTAATATCCAGGTGGGTATTTATGTCACCTACCATCAACCAAAATTGCAAGACATTCAGGCTAAAAACCTGGGAGGAGACACGATTTTTTAACTTAAAATAGTACATACACACCTACCTTCAACGACTGCTATAGCCCCTGCTTCTTTAGAAACTGGGGCTAAAAAGTCTCATTCCGAAATAACGTTATCTAAAATAATTCTTGATATAAATAAAAAGAAAATAAATTATCGAGCTCAGAATTGAGATTTTGCTTTTTCATTTTTGCTATCAAGAACTTTGGATCTCTAAAAATCAATTTTAGAGATCAATAAATCAATTTTGATATTAATAAATATTTGTTGATATCTCTAAATATTTACTGATATCAAGAATTATTTTTTGACAAATCTTGATACAAAAAAAATCAATTTTAGAAATCAAAAATTAATTCTTGATATCAATAATTGCCTAATAAATGTTATAATGGCATTCGATATTGGTCAGCATTTAATCTTTTGAGATTATTTAGTAAAATCTGGAAAAAAATCATGGAAAATCTGGAAAACAGACGTTTTTGGTGAGCAATCGCTTTTTTTGCAGGCATTGCCATGATGCCCATACCGCCCCTGTGGTCCATCCTGTTCTTCCTTATGTTGTTCACACTGGGACTGGACAGTCAGGTAAGCAAAGACAATGCGGTTTAAATAAATTATATGTGCATTCGCATGATACAGTATTGGTTTTTCTGTGGTAGCTAATTTATAAATTTTGCTTCTAATGAAATTTAAAGCAGTTGGTTGAGTCGGATTTAACAAGGAGGTAAACAACAGGTAAACTAGACATTTTCTTTCCTACATATGTACTATTATGCTTTCTGCAGTTTGCCATGATGGAGACCGTTATTACCGCCATAGTGGATGAATTTCCCGCTCTGCGTGTTGGAAAACGCAAAATCGTCTTCACCTTCTTCCTCTGTGTCTTCCTCTTCCTGCTCGGACTTCCGCAATGTGCAAAGGTAATCAGTAATCCGTATACACTGGTAATCAGTATCCAAGTAATTAGCATGCAAAGCTAATCAGCATCCAGTGACAATCAATATGCAGATGTAGTGCAACAAAATATATATTGACTTATTTCGAATCAACCTCAAGATATTATTGAACGGTTTTCTAATTTTGACCTAAAGGTCAACACTTTCCTACTGGTCAACAAAACCTCATGCCAATATCTGCTAATTTTATTCTTTTTGGTATAAAACTAACGTATATACCATTAGGAAGCAGCACATTCTGTCTTGAATAATAGTTTAGACATTTGTTAATAATTTCTTATCTAGAATGGCATCTATATCATGAACCTGTTTGACTGGTACAGTGCGGGCTTCTCACTGGTATTAGTTGCAATCTTTGAGATTGTTGCCTTCTCGTATGTATATGGTAAGATCTTTTTCGCAAATATGTCAAGAATAATAACGGTTAATATGAGAAACTTGCTTTTTATTCTACCAACGACTGGGCTGTATGTTAGAGAAATCCTTTTGCGTACCATTTTCACACATGGTATTTATAAACCAAGAATGTTAAGAGTTTGAGAAAACCTTTGTGGCTGCTTTTTAAATCAATGAGTAAAAGGTAAGCGGTTGATGCACCTACTGCTGATATCGTTGCAGGGCTGGAGACTAAACAATGCAGGCTTGGTTTCATGCGGCTACGCTCGGATATGCAGATGATGGTTGGCAAGAACGGTCTATTTAAGTACCTCTATTATCCTTACTGGCTACCCATGTGGGCATTCTTCACCCCCGCCCTCCTGATAGTAAGTAGACTGTTCATTGCTTCGATCATGGATTTTACTTAATTCTGAACCATTTTAGTTACCTCTACATCTATTTGTAAACAGATAAAAATTCACAGAAACACATTCTTAACTGACTAGGCAAGTACTTGTTACACTTTGAAATAATTACTTTCTTAGTGTAACTACATTCGTAGAATGGATTATAAAACAATGACAAAAATCAGCCTTATTCAACGTTTGATTTGATGCACTTGCTGTATATGTATGTTTCATTTTAGATGAAAACTTAACGTGTACTGTCATTAAAAAGATATCAGCCATAATTTAACGAATCAGTTAAAAGATATCACCCACAGTTATAAATATCGGCTAAATATCGTAGGTGACTATTTCGGCTAAATGCCGTTCGGCCAAACGTCGTTCGGCTAAATGTTGCTCGATTAAATGTGGGAATGCCGTAATTGATAACACAGCGGAAAATTGACATTTTGTGACGCTGGGTTCGTTAATTTGCATTATTATACTGTTTCAGAAAATGTTGCAATCTGATTGGTCGATTCACAAATCAATAATTTTTCAATGTTGACCGAAGCGAAAGGACTTTGACCATTTTCTTACTGCTCAAATACTTCATATATTGAGCATATATTAAGTGATTTTGAGTCAACATGAATATATTATTGACCAGTTAAGAAAGGTCAACATTTTCCTTCTGGTCAATATTACTTCATGTTGACTCAAAATAAATCAATATCTGCTAATTGCTTTTTTTAGTTCATTCTGATCATGGTTTCTGTCAACTATGCACGTGTGGAATACAACGGTGAGATGTATCCTAGCTGGGCAGATTCTGTGGGTTGGGCCATGGTTGCCATAGCAATTGTATGGATACCCGTGGAGGCACTTATAGCCGTATGCAGACACGGTCTCAAACAGGTGAGTCATTACTTTAAATGCGACGCAAAATATGTTTTAAGAACTCATTACACCTGGGGATTTTAAATCCCCGTAGTGGATTGAATTCGTAAGATATGGCAAGGTGTTTTCGCATGATTCCTTTTTTCTGCCATGAGCTTATTCCGCAGTAAGGTCTGAGGCGGTTAGGGCTAGGATAATCCAATATGGCAGACAAATACTGTGGCATATCTAGTTAGTAACATCTAATTATTCGCTAAATTCGAAAAAATTACACTGTTAAAATACGTTTTTTTTAAAGTTAGACTGATGATTTTTTTTATCTTGAACCCCACCCCCTCGACCAAAAACTTGTACCCACCTTCCTTTACAGGAAATCCTGAAAAATTTTATTAAAATATCTGTCAATTCTTTGGTTTAACTGATTGAGTTAATCGCAACAGGACCACTTGGTATCTTATGTGTTAGAATGCCGGCGTAAAGCCCCCCCCCCCCCGGCGAAAAGCCCCCCCCCCGGCGAAAACCCCCTACATTTTGCCACCCTAGGCGAAAAGCCCCCCCCCCCGGCGAAAAGCCCTACCGGCAGAAACCCCCCCCCCCTCCCCGGTCATTTTTTTCTAGAGTATATATATATATATATATATATATATATATATATATATATATATATATATATATATATATATATATATATATATATATATATATATATATATATATATATATATATAAGCGATATCAGAGACAAATAAGAACGAATAATTCACCTTTACACTATAGTTCACATTTTTACAGCTTTGGCAGCACAAAGTATACTCAGCTTTAAATCCATTTTAAAGCTTGAACGTTTCAGAGATCATTCTTTTACTTTTCAGATACTATAATTTAACAGTTCTGGGTTCAAATTTCTACAGTTATGAGTTCATATTTTCACAGTTCTGAAACCACATTTCTACAGCTCCGAATTTACACTTCTACATATCCGAATTTACACGTCTACAGTTCCGTTACAGCCGTTGTGTGATCCAGCTTACTATAGTCTATTGTGCAGTATTACGCCTTTGTGGTCTCCACATCAATCAACTTTGTGTGGTTTGTGGTTTTCACATAGCATAATATTTGAATTTTGCCGAATGACCTACATTTCCTTGAAAATTATATTTATGAATTTAAAACATTTTTCAAATAATGTACTAAATAAAATGCCCGTGGGGGGGGGGGGGGGTTTCTGCCGGTAGGGCTTTTCGCCGGGGGGGGGGGGGCTTTTCGCCTAGGGTGGCAAAATGTAGGGGGTTTTCGCCGTGGGGGGGGGGGGGCTTTACGCCGTTTACCTATGTGTTACCATGGTGTCCAAAAAGAAAAAAACGCAATGAAAGGGGGTAATTTTGAGGGATGACTCGGTCCGGGCGGTGTCCCATTTTCGGCCATATTTTTCATTCTGTGCTCAACGTTTCCTACAAAAAGAGGGTTATTTCGGAATTTCACCCTAAGATTGGTTAAAAAAGGACTATTGTTTTAAAATTAGCATTCCGCGTTTAGGGGCCGTTTTAAAAAGTTATGGAGACGCATGGTAACCAACTCCCCTGGTGTTAACTCTTTGAGTTAACCCAAGAAATTTGGATCAGCTAAACCAATGGTTTAACCCCATTCACAAACGAGGTTTAACCCTGCTTTAACTAAACCAAAGGTTTAAAATGTAATTTATGGTTTAAGTTAAACCGCAGTTAACCCTGATACGTCATCATTATCGGGGGGGGGGGATACAGGGAACTCCTTGGATTTTCCAAGAGACTGACGCTACAGAAATTAGTTAAATAATTGGTTGATGTTTATTTTCTTTTTGCAAAAACTTGTTAGGATTAGATGATTTATAATTATCAATGTTGAGTGAATACTTTCAGGCTTTTCAACCCCCACCCCCTCGCCTAGCCTTGGGCTTGGCATGGTGTAATTGGTCCATCATACGACTTCACAAAACAAACTTTGCAAACAAAAAAAAAGCGAAAGACCCACATTAAGTAAAGAAAACTGTCGTGATTATAAAGCAACTTTTTTTGCAACTATATATATATATATATATATATATATATATATATATATATATATATATATATATACTTTTTTGCAACTATATATATATATAACCCGATGCCAAAAAGAAAAAAAATTCGCATATTTTTTTTGTTGAAAATTTTATGAACAGACATATGTATTTGTTTATATTTTAAGAAAAAGAAATAAAAAAAATGCCCCCAATTTAGCCAATTTTGGCTAAAATGGCTAAAATGGCACATACTTGAAAAATACACGTCTCAGTGCATAAACACCGAAAGGTGGAATACATAAAAGGAGTGAACAAAAACATGCCGTGTGAAAACGTCAATGCCGCTCACATTGCTGCAGGTAAGGTTGTCGTCGCCTTTTCTCTCATGCCACACTAACCGGCGACGACCATCGGGGTGGCATCAGAGCCTCGGGGTGGCAGGAGAGCTTTTTGCATTTTTACACGGATTTCTGCTTTTGAAAGTTGTCTTTTGACCTAAAATAGGAAGATAATCACATTCTTCGCTAAATGAAACACTTATAGACACAAAAACAAGCAAAATGGGAGAGTATTAGGCCGGGGTGACATCAGAGCCTCGGGGTGGCATCAGAGCTCTGCGGGGTGGCAGGAGAGTAAAAGCGACGACAGCCCCGTCTCCATTCTGTTGGCACTGAAGTCTAGTCGGTGGTATGGTAACTGTCAACCACGAACGGTCCAAAACAAGCATTCTTCTTTATGACGTAACGATATGAATTGTTTTATTTTTCAGTCGCTCAAACCTTTG
This sequence comes from Protula sp. h YS-2021, assembly GCA_949752745.1. Classification (NCBI taxonomy): domain Eukaryota; kingdom Metazoa; phylum Annelida; class Polychaeta; order Sabellida; family Serpulidae; genus Protula; species Protula sp. h YS-2021. Next base: position 80,028,946 of record OX457025.1, on the reverse strand, counting down.
CCTGGTTGGGGACCGGCTCTTGATCGATACAGAACGGGTGAATATCAAGGTACCAGTGCCGACGGAAAAGAAAACATGTTCACAGGGTATCCGGATGGAATGGAAAATCCTGGATATGCCACAGATGATCCACAGAAGTTTTAAGACGAATTCTGCGCACAGAAGTAGTGAAAGACGATATAAAAATGTTACAGAGGAATGATATATTATGCTTCTTGTATCAAACAGGATTTTGCCAAATTTAAGACTAAACCCTCGGAAAGTAACTTTCTGCGAGTTTTTTTTTCAAAAATCTTTGCTACCTTTTTCATCATTCTAGATTTCCCTTATCCTGTTCGGATAGATCAAGTTTTAGATTGTCCACTTAATTTATGATACCCAGAAGCAGTCTGAGGGTAAAGGCTGGTCAGGGACAAAACAGTTAGTGACATGAAGGCCCACAAATAATCTAATGTGACAAAACGTTCAACTCCCGAACGATTTAGTACTGTATCGATTTTATTCATGAATTTTTAGTTTTTAGTTTGATTTATTGATTTTGCAGTTTGCTCTGTCAGATTATATTGCAATTAAACCTACGTTTTAAACTAAATAAAGGGAGACAAGCTGGCCTCAAAAATCCACAGATTTATTAAGCGTTAAAAATGTATAACAAATTTGAATGTATAACGACTGGCAAGGGCATTTGTTCGGCAAAAAACGGAACTTTAGTAGTAACTTGAACAGGATAAACATGCACATTCTACTTTTATTACGTTATTTGCAACCAAATAGAACAGAAATTCATTATTAACTATAAGTTATAGATTCATCATTTTTCTTGTCATTATTTAAACCCATCACTTAATTATAAATTATTATTTTGACATCTAAAATTTGTTCTACTAACTTTTATGCACGTTTTGTCTACATTTTCGTATAAGATGTTAGACCTTGGGCTTTCTGGACAAGCGCTTTGATTACGACTGAGCTCGGTGCATTCATACGCAAAATTTTCGTGCCATTTACCAAAACTGCAGTAGTATTCTACTCTGTTTTTATATTTAAGGACGTCCTTACTCTTGAGATTAGATGGTTCATCCTTAATTTTTATCCTTATTTTTAAAAGCCTTTAAGTTTGAGGATAGAGCAGAATAGCTTTTTTATCCTTATTTTTAAAAATAAGGACATCCTTAAAAATAAGGACAGAGCAGAATACCACTCCTGAAAGTAGTTTTTGTCGTTGCTTTTAAAATAAAAAATCACAAACTTCAGATTGTTGCTACAGTAAAATGAAACCTTGTGATTTTTTTGGTGGCATCATAGTATTTATCATCACACTTTCGTCGCACAGACCGGAAGTGACGTTAGTCAGTGACGTCATGATATTCAGTCTAGACTTGTAACAGCATGTGAACAAGTCAGTAAAATCATCACGGCAAGCATAATTTGTGTATATAATTTAATGTCAACGTTAACAGTAACAGAAAGAAAGAAGTGAGGCGAAGGAGTCGAACAGGAATATTTGAAATTAAAGTTGGGATAAGCACTGGTATGGCCCATGCTATTGTATGATATGCATTATCATTGTTCCGCAAAAAATCCATGTATTATTGTATTTCCTCTTTTATTCACAAATGCGATGCAGATACAATGTATTTGATATTCTTTTAAGCAAAATTTTAATTTTGGTAGACATTTGGTACCTCGATCAAGACGTTTTACCACCGATCACAAAAGTTCGACACAAATATTGAAGAAGATACTGTATTACACAAAAAGCGGTGGATCATTCGAATAGCGGAATATCTTCAGTTCCTGGTGTTTCGTTTGGGATATTCTCTCTTTTTGTAACAGCGAATCTGTGTAATCAGGGGATTTTATGAAATTCTAAGGGAATTCTCGTAATGAGTAAAAAACCTAAAAACTATGCTTATTGTTTATTTAGATGTCTTTGGATGGAATTGCAGAGAGATATAAATCAAGCGTAGAATATTTTGGACTTCAGAGGCATTGTTTTATAACTGATTCTCAAATAACTGCTGAAGTACCACTATATGACTGCTCCCTACAAATTAAGAGTAATTCACAAAGTTTTCGATGAATGTACCACTAAATAATTTCGGATGCTACACCGCCAGTGAATCTTACTGTTTAAGCTTCCCAGTCTTTTACTGTGAAAATCGTTTTCCCTCAAAATGCATTTAAAATCCTAAATAAATAAATAAATATTCAAGACATGAATTCCTTGGGAATTTCAACAAATTCCACGTAATGTATACGTACTTGATGGTGCGCTCTCCTAGTATATAGATATGTATATCTTATTGACAAATATGTGGCCAAATGCACAGGGGCAGGGGTATCACACTGCAGTAATTTTAATTGTACATATTGGAAGTCCAAGAGTGATATCGATACAACATATCAGTAAGAAAAAAAGGGGGAGGGGATGCTGCATCAAAAAGAACATTTTTCTATCATACTCCTGAAATTATTCTGTTGTGCCGCATCCCAAACCAAATATATCAAGATAGCCTTTTGTGTGTATTCGATTAATCTTCCATCAGAATATCCATGGGTATGCCTTACAAATGTACCTTGGCATTGGCTGCCAACCCCAAAGAATTAATAATATGGTTTTTCACAGCAATTAATATAACTTCAGTAATAGTCCTTCACGAACACTATTTAAACACAAACGTCTGTTATCGAATTGTATTAGCTTATTAACTGCTAAACTTGTCTTCCGGGGATTTCTCAGGGAATTCCGTTCCCCCCCCCCTCCCCACTTTCCTCACCTCCAGCCTTGGTCCAAATTATTTTCAAGCCATTCTGGGAGAATCCCTCCATTTAAAACAAGCCTCGGCTCCTCTGGTCGGGGCCCCAAATTTTCGGGGAAATGGTTCTATTATAGCAATCTTCTGTTATTGAAACCTTCCTACATTGTTTTCAAAATATTCCGTTGCGGGTTTTTTTTTTTTTTTAACATGCATGTTAATTTCATAACTCCAACCGTATCATAAAATTCCAAACGGGCACTATAGCAACAGGGATCAACGTAATCCCATTCGTTCTGCGAGAATCGGCAATTACGGATATAAACTTTTTTTTTTCAGGCATGTGCAGCTTTTTGCGCAGATCAAACGAAAACAACTTACATTTTATTTACTTTCAATATGTAATAGGACGAGTCTTATAATGTACATAAATGATTTTATTAACTTTCAATCTGTAATAGGAAGACTTTTAATGTAAATAAATTATCTACAAATAACAAAGTCGTTTTTATGTCAAGAAGTAATGTTCAAACAAGAATACCACAGCAGTTTCGTGGCAAACAGTCAGCTCGGGATTTGCACTTGGCAGAGTAGCCATTACAAAAGCAAGACGGGGTGGGAGTGGGAAGGGGAAAGCCAATAGCTGGGTATATCGAGCTAAAAGACGGGCCGCTTCCCCACCATTTCAACCCCCTCCCCCAGCCTCCACGTCGGCGATCTTTTCCTACTGACCAAATCCTTTCGGACTTTCCAAGCTTCAATGATCTCAAGTTGCATTTCACACATGTAAATTTTAACAGCAGTCTTTTCGAATTAAGCATTTTTCAAGGGATCTTTATTTCACACTTAAATAGGCAATCCCGCTATTTACAAACCAGATATTGCCCTCTTCCCATCCCACTCCAAACCCGATTGAGTTATGACGGATTATTTGGATTTATTTATTTATTTTTTTGTTTTTGGGGGGGGGGGGGTCACAGTCGTTTAATCTAGCAATTGACGTTTCGATAATTTTACGATACGTTTATACACGCTACATATCGGGGTCAGCGCCGGCAGTTAACAATGCCCTGCCAATCTCCCCGAAGTCTTCCAAACAAGCCACACGGTAGGGAGTCACCCCCTGCGCATCCACTACATTCAGCTTCGCGCCGTGCTTTATCAAGAGCTTCACAGAGGCCAGATCGTTGTTGGCAACAGCGCGGTGAATGCACGCATCGCCATCCGTAGTCGTGAAGTTCATCGCCGCTCCTTTGCTGATCAGAATCTGAGCGACATGTGACTGCTTCTCTCTGATTGCCCAGTACAAGGGCGTCGCGGATTCGATGCACTGTGAATTCACTTCCACTCCCTTAGAGAGCAGCGTACGCACAACCTCTTCATGGCCTCCCTTTGCCGCCAGATGGAGCGCGTTTTGCTGGTTATACGCTGAGCGTTTCGGATCAACGCCCATGCGTAGAAGAGTATCCACCACTTGCGCGTGGCCATTTAAACAGGCGACGTGAAGAGCGGACCATCCGTCATCCGTCACAGCGTATGGGTTGACTTTCTTCACTTTATTAGCAAGCAGCATCACGACAAGTTTCACATGGCCGTTCTGAGCGGCGATATAGAGAGGCGTGACGTTGTTTTCCAGCGGTAAGTCGGCCTCCGCCAAACCACCTAGAAGGGTAGACAGAATATCGCGATTCCCCACCTGGCAGGCGATATGCACAGGCGCCCACCCACCGTCCATTCTCGCATTAACAGCAGATCCTTTTGAAAGCAACAACTGACACAGTTTATTATTTCCAAACTGAGTGGCAATATGTAGGGGGGTTTCGTTCGCGTCTCCTTTGGCTTCTATTTCCGCTTCATTTTCAATCAGTAATTCGGGAATGTCCGTACTTTGAGTCTGAACGGTTCCTGCCATGTGTAATGGACTCCATCCATTCCGTCCTCGCTGGTTGACATCCACACATCGTTCAATAAACAACTCAACAACAAGCTTGTGATTTTTCTCCACAGCGATGTGCAGTGGTGTGTTGCCTTCGGAGTTTTGAATGTTCATATCAGCACCTTCCATTAACAGAAGCGCACAGATTTCTCGCACTCCGAGTTTGGCTGCCAAATGCAAAGGCGTACAGCCATTCTTGTCCTTAGCATTTGTACCAGGGTCGGTGTCACTGCAAAGAAGAGCCTGTACCATAGGCCGATTGCTGTTCAAAACTGCGTAATGCAGCGGCATGGCTTTGTTTATTCTGTCCTGAAAGTCCACTTTGTCTGTTACATTCATGATGGCCACCATGACATTGGCGTTCTTTTCCATAGTAGCGACGTGGGTCGTACACACTCCGTTCATATTGGCTTCCTCGGGCTTAGCCCCGGCATCCAGCAAAACTTTAATGATCGGTTCGTGACGTATGTGCATAGCCATCATGAGGGGTGTATCGCCTTTCTTCGTCTTCATATTGACTTCGGCCTGAGCGCCCACCAGCGCTCGAGTCACATCCAGCAAGCCCAGGTCAGCGGTCACATGTAGCGGAGACCAGCCTGCGTTGGAAACAATGTTAGGGTCGGCTCCAGCACCAAGCAGCTCTTTGACAACTTTGCCATGCTTGTTTTGCGCAGCGAGGTAAAGTGGTGTGCAGCCATCTTTATTGACGGCGTTGACTTCGCAACGACCTTGCAAAAGCGCTTTTACAACTTCCATGTGGCCATTAGCGGCGGCAACCATGAGTGGGGACCAGCCATCAGCTTTGCGAATCTCCACATCAGCATTGAGTTCAATCTGCGGAACAATGACCGTATGGAAGCCATTCTGAGCAGCTAAGTATAGCGAGGTTGCACCACACTCCACAGTCATATTCAAATCGGGTTCTCTCTTGAGGATACCCTCTACAAGATCCCTACGCCCGATGTAACACGCTAAATGCAATGGTGTCCACCCACACGGGCCCGTAACATTAATATCCATCCCCTCCTTAATCAGCAAGTTGCATGCTTCGGTCGTACCTTTGCTAATGGCGGTATGTATAGCGGCCCATCCACTGCTATCTCTGGTATCGATATCCACGCCCAAGTCGAGCAGAAGCTGGAGCACTCCGCACTGGCCACGCCGGGCGGCAGCGTGGGCAGCTGTCCAGCCGTTACCGTCAAGGGCATCCAGCTTTACCTCATTCTCAGAGAAAAGTCTGTTAGAAAAGGGAAAAACTTGTGTTTATGTCTGAAAAATGCAAGCTCGACAGGAGTGGATTCTGTGTATTTTATCGTGTACATAAAGGGCAGATACAACCGATACTTTACTTTTTCTTTTAGTTTAATCTGGCAAAGTTTGCTGAAGACTTTAAATCCACACAATATTTGGACAATAAAAGTTAATTTCGTCCCCCGTTTATATTCCTTAGCATTTAAACTCTACTTTTACCACGAACAAATTTCAAGTTTACAGGCTCTACAATGACGTTATAAACGCTTTTATGCGAAGGCAGTGGAGTTTTATAGATGTACATTCAGAATCCGCAGCTTATTCGCATAATTATTACTTCGGCCTTTTTTCACGCCTAAATAATTCTCGAAGGCTGAAAAATTTTCATACTTGAATACTTCTGCTTGAGCTTAACCAGACGGATTCCCATGTTTAATATTTCCGCATTGCAGAAATCTGATACGGATACCTTAATACTTCCGCATGGCCGAAATCCGCAGCGGAAGTGACAGCCGACCACCCACTCCGGCTGGGTATGTTGCACAGCACACTTGCGTCTTCCTTGTGACGTCCAATAAGCCGGCGTAAGTTGCGTACGTCATCATTACGTACGTACTCCATGACCTTGTCAATCAATGTTAGCGTCTCCTCTGTCACAGCTCCATCACTACACATACAAAGTTTTTTTTTTTTGATAAACATACACGATCTAAGAAATTGCAGCCTATTATTATTACTTGATGCGCTTACTGTGAACGAAATAAATTCTCTGCTTTATAATACGTTTTATGCTGGATTCGGGCAAGCGTAGAGGGCGTGTACTTAAACCACCTATAGAGTTCAGGGGTTTCCGATAATAGAGATAGATCATGGGGCTGAGTGCTTTGTATGGGATTCGAGCAAGTGTGGAAGGCCTGTGAACGAGCGGCGCAGCGGTGAGTTCATTGACGTTCCACAAGTGCTTGAATCCCGTACAAAGCACGACTGCACCAGGATCTATCCCCATTGTAACACAAACAAGCAAAATCGATTCATAGATAGCGGGAAAAGGCCAAAAACTCGAGATTTTGCTCGAAAATTTTTCATGGTATTGCCCTGCGACACCAGTGTCACATAGCAACTTCCGCATTGAAAAGGAAAGCCATCGCCATAGTGTCTCGGAGACATGCCCATTGTTCTTCTGTGAATTGGCTTTGTGACTTGTACGCGGTTAGAACACGCTGACGGTTTCTTATCATTTCTTTTTACGGGTGTGCATTACTAGTTCATGACAACGAAAGATAGAACACCACACAGCGCTGGTGTATTGCGTTGAAAAACATGTTGCGAATTGTGGAAATGAAGCGATTTTTTTCTCCTTTCCATGGAATTACTTAAAAGTATTGTGCCGATTGCTATGACACATAAAACGAAAAGTGCTTCGTCATAAAGTCTCTCTTGTCGTCACGAGGACTCACGCCTGTGACGTTCCCGCGAACCGTGCCACTAAATTTTGCCGGAAGTTAGAGAACTCCCGGGTTCATCTGACATCTTTCTTACAGGAGTTGGTTTGTTGTTCGATCAAGCCATGGAGGGTTTGGCGTTCGCAAAGTACTACAGCGGAGTTATATTTGTGTACCATTGCAAGTCAGCCGCCCGGATCTACATGTATATTCCCCCTCCCCTATTATGCTGAAACTGAAACGTTTGGGATGAGACAGGAGGGAACTGAAAATAATTGTGCACGAATACTTTACATCAATACCTTGTGATATTGACTGAGATGTTTAGAAGATAAATATGTACTTCTATATTCTCGGTACAAGAATAATTGAATTTGTTTATTTGAACAGGACGCAAAAACTGCTACAGCCAAAAATACACATTCCCATTAAACATGACAGAAAAAAGGAATGTCACGGGGCTGTAATTATATCTTTCTTCAAGCAGAATGAAGAAAATGAAACTTACTTATAATCTCCTACATTTTTACGAGTATTGAACCTTCTTTGATTTAACATATCGCTCAGGTTTTCCGATTTAAACACTACAAATATTACGCTTCACACTTTTCTCGCAGTTAAAGCTACTTTACGACTGACAGGTAACTTAACAAAATGCAACTACAGCTGTATATGGCACATACTTATCAGTTGTAAAAGTTGAGCTCAGCTTGTGTCGCCGCCGAGGTAACGCGAATAACGAGGTTGAGGCCCTCACTGCCATTTTAAGTGATCATAAAAAGCAGTAAACGTTCCAAAACTCATTGAAAGCTTTTAGTGATTAGTGATTGATCATAACAAATATAGATCAAAATGTGACTGCAACTTCAACACAATGCAACGCATTGTCAGAGGTAGAGGAGAATACAGACTAAAAAATAAGTCTTATCATCAGACTGTTAAATTTCAATCACATCCATAAGTGAATAGATAATCCAAATTACTGTCCGTTATGTATCACTTTCTTATTTTATAAGAGCGTGTTTCTTTTCTATGCGACAATCACTACCAAGCATAAACCCCCAGGCGGAAAATAGCCACTCCAAAAGATACCACAAAATCAGATATCCGCATTTTTTTTTGGTCCTTTCACATCACACATCAGCGGTGCTTTTTAATACATAGAGCTACTTAATATTTCACAAAAGCCAATATCTGAAGTTCAAACTAATCTTAATCCAGCCCAAGATTGAGATGAGTTTGCGACTTTTGAAGTGTTCGTGGCGGGGGGGGGGGGGGGGGGGGGGGTTTCGTGGCGGGGTTTTATCGACAGCGCTAATAAACAATTCGTCTGTTTCACAAAGAACTCAGATAGACTTTGACTGGATTTTCTTCAGGAACAAACACGCATCTACTTTTTACACTCGAAAGAAATAAAAAGGCATTTGAAAGGAAATTTTCTCCTTATCTCGAACAGAAATGTGTTGGTATTTGTTTTACTTAAGCAAGCTATCAGAAATTGTTTGCGTGAAATAAATAATTATCTTACATAGACGTGTTATATTAGGCAAGCGTTCATTAAACCACAGTTATCTGCACCCTTAAAGAAAAAATACAGCCTCATAAAGATGTAATTTTGTGACACGTATGACCTTCTCATTTCAGTGTTTAAGCACTTTACCAATCGTATGACTTTCAAATTGTAAAATATTTGTTTGTCTACTGGAGTATTTGCTGATATCTGCATGGCATATTAGCGAAAAGAAGGAGGGTGGGAAGATTTAAGCACATATGTTTTTTGCGGTATCCGCCCAGAATGGCCTGGCCCAAAATGGTCCGGCCCAAAATGACCGGGAGCAAAAATGGCCTGTTACAAAATGACACTAAGAGATGTTATGGGGTTAAAATTACACCGAATTTTATACCGCCATGCTTGATTAATGTCAGCCAAGTTCTGTTTTACTTGCCCGCCCATGTTTTTGTCGACCCCCCCCCCCCCGCATTTCTTACTTAAGGAGATTAAAACACATTTTTTTATACTTTTTATTATATCTATATATATGGTTTCATTTACCTACTCATCAAAAGCTACCAAACACAAAAATACGCGATTTTCGGTGTTACAGAGTGTAACACTGGGTGAAAAAGAAAATAATTTGGTCTTGCCATTTTGTCCCCCCCCTGCACTTTTCGGGCCATTTTGGGCCGGTGTTGGGTGACCGAAATTCCTCCCGGATTCGTCTTTGCATTTATTCTTTAGCAAGGCTAATTGCTCCAAAAAAACCTGCTTAATTTGTATTTCCAAATTCGTACAAAAACAGTTGAAACCGATTTATTCCACGATCTATTTTCCAAAGACAATTTCCACCGTTTATGCAATTGTGCGGTATATTTTAAATTTGAAACAAGGACAAGGGGTTTTAAAGTGACATGCATTGCAATAGCATGCAATTAAATTATTAGCCCAGATGCTAATAAGGGTATCCAGACATTTTGTCGAAGACATCTTGTCGAGACAGTTTGTCGGAGGACATTTTGTCGAAGTGAAACCCGAGACATTTTCTCAACAGCCATTTTTCATTAAGAGACTATATTTTTGTTTTCTCCCAAAAATCTACAGATACAAATTTTTATTGATTTGCACTCACGCACTATTTTGCACTTTAAAATCATTAATGTACTGTTCTGCTTGCTAACTAAAGCTACACGTGTATCAGAAAATTATTTTCAGTCAAAAACTCGTTTACATTTTTTTCAAACCAAAATACCCTCTCCCTCTTAATAAAAAGCAGCTATTAAGAAATTATAGATTTCGATAAAATGTCTAATGTTCATTTTCAACAACACGTGTCTCGGCAAAATATCTTCGACAAAATGTCTTTCGACAAAATGTCGTTGATTCACTAATAAGAACTGACCTTGAGAAGAGGTTAAGCTTCGACACAGCAGCAGGTAAAGGTGGGCGTTTCTTCAAGTCGCCAGCTGTTTGTTCCTTACGCAGGGCATCCGTGGGTACTTGCCGCACGCTCGACTTCCTGCTCAAAGCCGCCAAATCTGTCTGACTGCGCTGCATTGCCCTTAATCATTTAGTTCATGACGTCACTATCAGTTCTGTCAAGTGTTTGATGTCACTGTACAAGTTCCACCCACTTTGTTACGTCACTGTAACAGTTCTACCCAAATCATGACGTCACAGTGAAAGTTCTGTCAAGTTCACGACGCCACTGTCAAAGTTCTGTCATGTTTCGAACGTCACTGCTAATGCTCTAACCACTTTATGGACGTCACTTTGAAAGTTCTACCAAGTCCATGACGTTATGGTACAATTTCCAGCAATTTCACGAATGTAATAAGCAAATATACATTCTTAATTAACAAAATAAAATGCCATAGTCAAATAATAAAGATTATAAAGTTTGAAGCTCACAATAAATAAACAGGTTCTCTTGTAAGAATATCCAGATGTATCTAAAACCAAAATATCAAAGAAATGGACAAAATAAACCGAGTTTTTTTTATTAAAAAGACACTACTTATCGCCTGTTCCATAAAAGCCAGCAGTATAATCTCTACAATGGGGCTGTAGGCGAAGGGGGTGGCAGGGGATAAGTTATTATTACAAGAATAGGCGCCATTGATCAACCGGTATCGTGAACTCTATTGCATGAAATTTATCGCCTTCCACAAGAAAGAGTATCGCTTATCTTCCATTCACATTATACCCAGATTAAAGATTTAGCCTATCTAATGATTATTCCGGATTTAATAAGCCGAAAGGCATTGCATGGCTCTTCTTTTGTATTATGTAGAGTTCACAGTAAAACTAAAATAAATGGTCTTTATTGTTAAAATGGTGCGCATAGAAAACAGGATAACGCCTTTGATTCGTGTATGTAAACAAGCAATGAATTCAAAAGCGATAACGCCATTCAATGGTGTCGATCTCGTTTGGGTATTGACAGATGCACAACAACAATATATTAAGCTCTTTGGCAGTACATTTTGTTTGCGTTTATTGTTGTTGGCATCGGGAGTTAGAAATGGCGGGAAACTATTGCTTAAAGGCAGAGCTTCACACCGGAAAATCAAACAGATGAAAATGGAACAACCGAAAAATATCGTTTAAACGAATATCATGAGCGATTTTGTGACAGAACAGGATTGTTTGCAGGCATGTTACGACGGTCACACGGACGTTAAAAATACCACTCAAGTGTTTTTTTTTTTAAATAAAAATTTGTTTTTGATTAAAACGACCGCGGGCTTATGCTTTATGGCAAGTGTCACTTTCTAAGTAAAACAGAGAGAAATTTTCTCTGTGGCTTGTAATGGGCTGAAACAACCGTCTAAACTCGGCCTGTGATTGGTAAACTTTCGACACCCTAGTTTCTTGGCAGTCAGCACGCACGATGTCCACCCCAGACATCTTGTCGCCATTTCGCTCTGTGTTCATTGGCCAAGTGCCTACCTTCGAGGGGGTTGCTGCTGTATATATATATATATATTTATAGCTAAAGAATCCGGCCCAAAATGGCACGGCCCAAAACGGCCCGTACCAAATGGCCCGAAAAAGCACAAGGGAGACAAAATGGCCCGACCAAATTATTATTTTCTTTTTCACTCAGTGTTACACTCTGTAATATCTATTTTTTCGGTGCGTAGGTAAATGAAACTAGAGCAATGTGCATAGCCCACATATTCCCCACAGGCCCCCCATCAGTTAAACACGGCCATCAATAGTTAATCAAGAGCTGAAATTTTCTAAGTCCATTTGGTGCATTTTCCTTGGACGAACCTGGTCCATCTGTGTTTGGATCTGTGTGTTTTTCCATAGAAACTACATACCAAGTTTCATTAAAATCCCTGCAGTTGTTCTTGAGATATCGTGTTAAAAATCTCATTTCAATCCTGAATAATTTCCAGGATTTGGTAAATTTCAAAGTCCATTTTGGTTCATTTTCCTTGGGCCAAGCTAACCCATTTACGATACCGATCCTTGTTGGTGCCCATAGAAGCTACATGCAAAGTTTCATTAAAATCCTTGCAGTTGTTCTTGAGATATCGTGTTAACAAACTCAATCCGATGCTGAATAATTTCCAGTATTTGGCAAATTTCAAAGTCCATTTGGTTCATTTTCCTTGGGCCAACCTAACTCATTTACAATATCGATCCTTGTTAGTGCCCATAGAAGTTTCATTAAAATCTTTGCAGTTGTTATTGAGATATCGTGTTAAAAAACTCATTCCGATGCTGAATAATTTTCACGATTTTGTTCATTTTCCTTGGCCAAACTAACCCATTTACAATTCCAATCCTTGTTAGTGCCCATAGAAGCTACATACCAAGTTTCATTCTAATCCTTGCAGTTGTTCTTGAGATATCGTGTTAACAAACTCAATCCGATGCTGAATAATTTCCAGTATTTGGTAAATTTCAAAGTCCATTTGGTTCATTTTCCTTGGGCCAACCTAACTCATTTACAATATCGATCCTTGTTAGTGCCCATAGAAGTTTCATCAAAATCTCTGCAGTTGTTCTTGAGATATCGTGTTAACAATAGTCAATCAAGAGTTAATATTTTCTAAGTCCAGCTGGTCCATTGTCCTTGGACGAACCTGGCCCATTTACCAAGTTTCATTAAAATCCTTGCAGCAGTTTTTAAGTTATCATGTGAACAAGCTGTTGATCACAGAACGACCGACACACGGTCGAACGCATATATTCTCCACAGGTTCCACCTGTGGGGAATAAACCATATATTGAGTACTGGAAGAAATCGTACGGATGTGAAAGTAAAGTTAGAATGCATAGATATAATAAAAATGTGAAAAAATGTGTTACAAAAATATGTGAAATATGCGGAGAAGTGAAATAGAACTTAGCTGACATTAATCAAGCAAGGCGTGATAAAATTCGGTGTAACTTTAACCCCATAATATCTCCTAGTGCCATTTGTGACAGGCCATTTTTGCGCCGGGCCATTTTGGGTCGGCCACTTTGTCCCCCTTGCACTTTTTCGGGCCATTTTGGGCGATACCATTGCTGCTGTATATTTATGTTTGATATTAAATTGAAGGGCTATCCATATATATCACCCCTTTTCACGCTTTATTCATCAGTTGGGGCTTAGGGAACAGAATAATCAAGTTCTTTCAGAGCCCAAAACTGGATCCACCTCCATCCCCTTCCTCCCCTCCAATCCCTTCTCACATCGTACTTATTATGTGTAAGTTACTCTTCATTATATAGTTTTGTTAGTGTTGGACTTGGCACCTTAAGTGTCTCCGCTTTGCGTTATTTCTGTCTTTATGTATTATTCAATCGAGAAAAGAAACAGCGGAAAATACAGTTAACCCAAAACGTCTCTACTTTTATTTGAGTGCAATTGACTGTATTTAGCTTGATCCTGTACTAGAGACGCGAATAAGTTATTCGGATATCGCGGCTGGCTGGAAGCAGTCACTTTAGACTCCAAACATACGCCATCGTCGAGGGGCGCAAAGCACAAGTGGAAAATTACTGAGAAAACTATGTTTTTAAAATGGAGTACTATCAGAAATGCGAATGAAGAACAAAAAATAATAGTATAATGGTTTCAAAAGAGCAAAGCTGGGCAGGCGTTTACAAGTCTTTTTGGTCTAAAGTCCGTGGTTGTGACAAACTGACCTAAATCACAAGAAACTCAGATGACAGAAACACAAAGCTTCCCAAACTGACATTCCCTCAAAGCAGAACTGTATGAAGTGGTTGAAAGTGCAGTCGATGTTCATGAATCTGAATACGGTTAAACGCAATTATGAGAAGAATGGAAAGTGCTGGGAACTATGCCAGTTCATATTACAACATAATGCACTATTATTGTTAAGGTGCCTGTTAGAAATTGTAAATATTTTCCATCCTCCCATCACCGCCCCCCCCCCCCACCAAAAATGTATAAAGGCAAAAATTCTATTCTGAGGATTAGGTAGTGTACGGTCCTCCAGTTTTATTTCCCTAGTTGTTGAAAAAATATAAACGAACAAGTTTTTCCAGCAACTGCTACATTTAATTCAATGCATAAATATACATAGTCCAGCTACGTATGATGTGACTCAGTCCATAGACAATTGAAAACAGCATCCAGCCGGCTAGATGTGCACAGACAGTCGTTCACACACAGCTATACATTCGGCACGGTTCCACTTGCCACAGGAGCTTGTGGGACACACTGATTGTGCACCTCTGGAGTTGTCCCTCGTGCTCCTTCAGCCAATCCCGGTTTTCCATGAATGAAGCCTGACATTTTATTGACATATCCTGTGTTGGCAGAATGAAAGACCACGTATCAGCCATCTAACCGTTCGTTCTAGCCTAGTGGCAAGACGTCACTCTCTATTTTTATTTCCACCAATCCGCCTGCGGGGCTATTCTTTTTTTCCTTCTTCCATAAGAACCACCTGTGGGACTTTTTCAGCCTTGGCTTATCACCGACGCATACATCTGATACTGAAACAAACCACACACATTTATGTTGTTTTATACAACGGACTTCAGTGATTACGAGACAAAAGCTTGAGCTCTTCTGTTTTCTGAAGGTTGGCCGAATCACCTTTTAACGTCACAATGGTCCGTCACTTTTAACGTCACAATCCACATTGCGACTGATTTCACGAACATATGCACATAATTTACCAGTTCCTTAATATTTCGATCAACGACTTGTATATGCACAAAAATGTGAGACGTTATTGTAATTATTTCACAAACAATTATTTCACGACTGGAGATCATTCTTCAGAGATTGGTGTTGTGAGTGACGTCATCTCGCTCACCTCTCGCTCTAGTTGATTTTCCTGCTCGATTAAGTTCTTAATCTCGACGCTTATTTCGTCCTGTTAAAAAAAAAAAAAACTCAATGATGCGACTATTGTATTAGAGACCAATGTGTTTTATGTTTATTCCAGGAGGTATCCCTTTATCTCTTTATGTTTATTTATTTATGTATTTATATGTTATTTAGCACGGCAATGAGACTGGGCGTTGGGGATACCTCTGGTCCATAAGGCTCGTTGCTCAACTCGCGGCTCTCTTCAAGCATCAGCCGCTTTTCTCGCGTCGCATTCAGCACATTCACTATCTCTCCGAGCTTCTGGTGGACTTGAACTTCGTCTGTCAATCACCAAACAATAATATTATTGGGCGACATAAACCGACGAATATTTGATTAATCGATTAATTAATGAAGGGGTCCATGCATAAACTTGATAACTCCACTTATCGGGAAAATGCACTGTTACCACCACGGTATTTCTTGGCCTCTTTTCTATCACATATGTAAGTGTTACACCTCAAAACCGATTAGAAGTGTTCATTTTTATGAAAATGCGGTGGGAAAACCTATGTTTGTTACTAAAATTTCAAACTTTAAAAGCGTTTTTCTCCACTGCTGATAAGTACAGTTATCAGGTTTATGCGTGGACCCCTTCAATTCTTGTTTTAGGTAGAGTCGATTACTTGTCTGTGCTATCGATTTAATCGATTTCGGAGACTCATTAACCAAATGGCCGGACAGCGCGTTTTGGCGGACTCACCTTCGGACATGCCAGCAGTGGGTAGGGAATAATCGACGGACGACTGAGCCGCCATGTCCATGCCACTCATGGCTCCCGCTTCCTCCAGCTGAGACATGTCCATCTTCTCCTCAGTATCCGAGTCGCTGACGTCACCGAATATCTTCTTGCTCGCTGTGACGCAAAGACAAGTGCCCTTTTAATCGGATGTTAAGCTAGTCAGTTGAGTACGAAGTCCATGTGCGCCGTCTCACGGTTAATTTTACGTATGTGTGTATGGAAGGGGTGAGGGGGAGGGGGTGATTTTCGCGAAAACCGACGCTTCGAAATTGTCCAGTTTCATATTTCAAACAATGACATGAAATGTTAGAATGTATAGGCTGGTGTGACGTCAGTGTCATTTACTCGTGATTTAGCAATTTTAAGCAAGCGTTAAGAAATCATTCACATTCCAGCACATAGCTATGGACAGACACCAGAGAGTCTGGACAGGAAGTGTAAAGGTAGGAGCCTGTTGAAGCCAATCTAAAGCATAAACCCGTGGAAACACATTCCAAATGTCGTTATGCCACTGAAAAGTATGTGAGTGATACCTCACATTAAATCTTAGTGAGTCACGCAAATCCCTCACACTACATTTGAGTGACTCACGCAAATCCCCCATACATTTGAATGAGTGAGTACCTCCCGGCATTACATCTCAGGGAGTGGCGTACCTCCCCTCCCACCAACCACTTAATGACTGATTTGTGACGTACCTTCCTTCATGATGTCACCGTCTGACGTGCTGGGCATTTCGTCATCATCCAAATCACTGACGTCACCAAATATGTCGTGCTCTGCTACTGAAAAGTCAGCAACACTATGCTTTTAACCAAAACAAACTAGATGCTCGAGAAGCATGAATCCGCCGGGTTCGCGCAAATTGTATACCTGATTATGATGTTCCTGTGAACAACTGTTCCAAAGAACACCATACAGCCTTGTGGTCAGTGAAGTAGAGGTTTGTAGAGCCAGTGGTACATGGTTGATTTGGTGTGAAGATAATATCGATACATCGATTAGATGGCATTGTTGCTTCAAACGAGGTTGGCAGAAGATTTTGCTCGGATCCGGTCGAATCCTGGTCACTGCACTGCGGGATGCTTAGGAGCAGCCATGGGTAAAATCTTAAATCAATCCACTCACTAATGCGGCCTGTAGGCGCGTGAGACCGATATGTGTTATGCTCATTCCTAATTCATTTCTTCCATTTTTTTAAGTTTTGTCATTTTGACAATTTTGCTCGGATCCGGTCGAATCCTTGTCACTGCACTGCGGGATGCTTAGGAGCAGCCATGGGTAAAATCTTAAATCAATCCACCCACTAATGCGGGCTGTAGGCGCGTGAGACTGATGTGTGTTATGCAAAGTCCTTATTCAGTTTCTGCAATTTTTTAAAGTTTTGCCATTTTGGCAATTTTGCTCGGATCCGGTCGAATCCAGGTCACTGCACTGCGGGATGCTTAGGAGCAGCCATGGGTAAAATCTTAAATCAATCCACTCACTAATGCGGCCTGTAGGCGCGTGAGACCGATATGTGTTATGCTCATTCCTAATTCATTTCTTCCATTTTTTTAAGTTTTGTCATTTTGACAATTTTGCTCGGATCCGGTCGAATCCTGGTCACTGCACTGCGGGATGCTTAGGAGCAGCCATGGGTAAAATCTTAAATCAATCCACCCACTAATGCGGGCTGTAGGCGCGTGAGACTGATGTGTGTTATGCAAAGTCCTTATTCAGTTTCTGCAATTTTTTAAAGTTTTGCCATTTTGGCAATTTTGCTCGGATCCGGTCGAATCCTGGTCACTGCACTGCGGGATGCTTAGGAGCACCCCTGGGTAAAATCTGAAATCAATCCACCCACTAATGCGGGCTGTAGGCGCGTGAGACTGAAATTGCACAGACGGACAAACGGACAGACGGACGGACGGACAGACAGACGGATAGAAAGAAAGCTATATCCGTCCGGTTCCCGGCGGATAAAGATACGTTTCACCAGCAACACTCAAAGCAATGATATTGTTCAGTGTTTCAAAACTGAAATGTATCTGCAAAAATTTCTTGCATCTACAGTGACATCTTCAACGTATTTTTTTCTTATGTTTAATGCGTATAAAATAGTCTGAGACTATGGCACCAGGCAGGAGGTTACGACTTCTCAACTCACAGGCCTCATCCAGGCTCGGTATCTCCAGGGGCATCCCTTTTTTACGCATCAGCGGCACCCGCGATGCCTCACCCTGCGCCAGTACCTGCCAACAAAATCATACACTTCATTTTAATACACACGTTTGCCTATAACTGGTATTTATAGGTAACGGATTAGTTAACAATTATTGTTAGGCAATAGATAGGGTAAGTGAGCAAAAATTCTATCGTCCGGTGAAGTATTATTTATATGGCTCAAATGGTTTCTGAGCATTGAAGCGTGCCCAGGGAAGCGTGTGAAAAAAAACTGAATCACATGAAGTTAGAATGCACATGATCTAACGCATTCCACGATCCTTCAGTAAAATTCAGGCCTTTCAACTGCAGTATACAGCCGAGCCTTTTATGATACCTGTGGGAAAGTGAAAAATAAGAGGGGCCGGCTACCGTTGCTGTTCAAAAGCCAACCTCTTTGGCGGTTCCGTCTGTTGTGTTCAACACCTTTTTACTCCGCAGACCCACTGGGGATTCAGCGAAAACAGTTCCAATGAAAGGGAGGAACTACTTTTTAAAATGTATTCAACAACCAACCTGTTGCGAATGTTCATTCTTGTTTGTAGTGTGAATGTAACCTGGTCTGCAAAGTTCTATCTTTGTGAATGCGCCTCCCATTGTATAATGTGCGCTTGACGAGCAATATGACGTTTTGTGTGCAGACGTGTACTTCTTCGTTATGCAGTACATCTCCACTATATGCGGCCATGCATTTTTAAGGCTGTTCGTTATATTTTGGCGACTAATAGGTGGTCGTTATTGTATTTTCTGTGAGGTTTGACGGTAACTGAAGAGAATTACAATAATTTTTTCATGTCAAACATGGAGTAATTGTGAAACGTTTGTGCTGTGATTCCATGCGTAGCTTGTGAACCGTTTGTGTTGTGATTTCATCCGTAGCTTCTTAATTGCATAAATACTTTGAAATGAGGAATAAATTTCACTTTTCGTTGGCGTTTGAAGCGAGAGAGACTGGAAAAATTAAAGGAACTAGGCACATTAAACGGTGAGTTTTATTAATCTTGACGGGATTTTATGGACTTTATTGGAGATAAAATGTAATTGAAATTGAATTCAAGAAGTCGTAATAGGGATTTACTTAGAATGTAAGTAAAATAGAGTATATGAAATAAGGCCAGTTTTCTGTCTTCTGCGACTAAATTTTATGGTATTTTGTGTGTTGACATGGCGCTGTGTGTGTTGACGTTCCGAATTCTTGCTGTCATCGAGCGACTGTTCCATGAATGTGGCGTTTAGCGTGGGACAGTTGGTTAGTAATTTAATTTATAAATACAAGTAAAGTGTCGTTTAATTTAACTGAGATTAAGGCAGTAGATTATGCATATTTTTCATTGTAAATAGTTTGTAAGACACATGCATTGACTACTGGTTTATGCCAGTATTTTGTATGGGTATTAAATATCAGGCATTTTTTTTCCCTGAAAGGGACACAAAATAATTAAATTATGGCGGTATTTTCGTATCGCTTTTCTGCCATAATTTCCGTGTAAATTAGGTGTTCCTATAACTGTGAGCTGTTATTATGTTATAATTTTATATCGTATTATAATTAATATTATTATTTAGTGTATTTTGTAATTTATGTATTACAGTTTCACCGAATAAATCGAATAAAATCGCGTGAAAAAACCACCCAAACCCGTTCAATCGTCTTTGAATTCGTGGGACAGTACAGTGAAACAACTAGCGAGGGATGACAGCTGGGGGCAGCATACAGTAGAGGACGTCGCTGTTCTTCGTCGTGTTGATGTCAGCCGGGTGACAAGGGGCCAGTGCATTCTAGAGGGGGCAGTCGTGGTTCGTGGCAGCGGTCGTAGTGGTCATGGTCATGTGGGCGCAGCCAAGCGCGGTCACGTGGTGCCATCGGACTGAGCGGTGACCGAGGCTCGTGGGCGCAGCGAACCATGATCACGGGGAGCAGCAAGTGACAAACCACGAGGCGCAGCTCGGTGTCTGGTACTGTTTTCAGTTTCAAGCTGCCGTGAATGCCAACGTCAATTTTTTATATAAGGAACTTTTTATATAAGTAATTGTTTATATTGTTCATTTGTTGTGAGCACTTTGTTTGTTGTGGTTGCTCAAAGCATTTCAGCTGGTAATTTTGTAATCTAGAACTGAATAATTATCACAACAGCTGTTGTTTTAAGTGTTTCTCAGTCAGGGTAGTAATTCAGGCAGAAATTTATCCGCATTCAGTAGGTCAGATTCTATTTTTTCGGTTCATAAGTGCGCAGGTGAGGGCATAACTGCTGGTAGCACAACGTATTTATATTAGTGTCTGTTGCATTTTGTTGTGCTGCTGATTATGAACCGATGATCTGACTTAAAGGTCTACTTAACCTAAGGGTTTTGTAGCGGGCAATTGCCATACCGTCCCCCGTTTGCGGTAACGATTTTAGCCTGAACTGCTTACTGAACAAAATATGAGGAGACGTAACACGCGTTACGAAGTATATGTTTAACTGTCGCGAGATCCCAATCATTCTAGTGTATTTCAGAGTAAGCGTCATTCGTAAGTTTGGGGAGGTCCCGTTAGGATTAGTTTGTTGTGAATGTGAACTGTAGAGTGTCGCTCCCAATCATGTCTGAAACTGAAAATCCTAAACTAGAGATCATAGCTGAGCAAGAGATGCTTGGAGAAGGTGCAACAGCACCAGAAATCCCCTCCACCACAGGCGTCAAACCACGTCTCAAAAAAATGACAGAAAAGGGTGCTTCATATACCATTACCCTCCTGACTAAAAACTTTAAGTCAAATGTGCGAGTGTGGGGGAAAAGAGTGATGGAAGCTGAAAGTGTTATGTCTCAAGAGGCAAATGTAGACAGTTTACGAAGAGTGATGAGCAAAGTTCAATTCGCTTTTGATGAGGTATTAGAGGCATATGAAAAAATAGAATCACTGTGTGATCAGTTTGAAGAAATGCCTGGAGAGTCTGCATTCGAAGTTTGAGAGCGTAGAATCCGAAACGCGTGCATTATTGAGTAGAATGAGTGCATTGTGTCAGGACTTGTGTTCTGAAGCCAAGTCTATTGCTAGATCGAGTGTTAGGAAGGCCCAAGCAAAAGTCAGTAGAGGTCCTTCGGTGGATTCCGAAATGATGAAGGCAGTTTCTGAGGTGGCTAAAATAAAAGCGCAATTGCGTTTTGTTGAGGAGGAATCACGGCTTAAAAAGGAGCAAGAAAAAATAAACCTACAAAAAG
Organism: Protula sp. h YS-2021; assembly: GCA_949752745.1. Taxonomy (NCBI): domain Eukaryota; kingdom Metazoa; phylum Annelida; class Polychaeta; order Sabellida; family Serpulidae; genus Protula; species Protula sp. h YS-2021. The sequence goes on along the minus strand of OX457025.1, from coordinate 80,007,563 downwards.
ATTTAGCTGTCGCTAATTCCATACTTGAACAAATGCAACAAGTCGATGGGGGAGACGTTAGGTCTTTGAGAGGCGACATATTGCCTGAAGAACCATTTACTAAAGATGAGGTAGTCAATAAATACTTGCTATCTGCTCAGCCCCAACCAGTTGAAATAAATCCTGATGTAGGTCCAACTGATTTTAGAATTCACCAACCAATTGATTCTCGGGTTGTTCCCAATCGGTCAGTTCATAGCGAAAACTTAGATCCCACCAGAGAGTTGGTAAAACTAACGCAGTCTGTCTGTGATAACTTAGTGACGAATCGCTTACCAGTTCCAGAGCCCGGTGTTTTCTCTGGGGATCCCTTGCTTTACATGAGCTGGAAAAGTTCCTTCAAAGCACTGATTTCCAACAAAGCGATTCCTTCGGATGAAAGATTGTACCATCTGAAAAGGTACTTAGGAGGTGAAGCAAAGGCTTGCATTGAGGATTATTTTCTATTGTCTAGTCCTGAAGCTTACGATGAGGCAGTAGCTCTCTTAGATAAACGGTACGGGGATTCGTTTGTCATTTCCGACGCCTTTAGGAAAAAGATTGAAAGTTGGCCTAAAATACATTCCAAAGACACTTTAGGGCTGCGAAAATACTCGGATTTTCTTCGGCAGTGTGAAACAGCAATGCATGTGGTACCTAGTCTAAAGATTTTGAACGATGATCATGAAAATAGGAAATGTCTGTCCAAGCTTCCTGAATGGTTGATCACCAGATGGGGTAGGAAAGTTAGTGAGTATAGGTCCAACAATGGATGCTTTCCGCCTTTCAAGGATTTTGTTGCATTTTTGGTTCAGGAATCTGATATCGCAAATGATCCAGTTATCTCTCTGCAGTCATTAAGGAACTTAGATGGTGATTCTAAAACTCAGAAGGGCAAAGTTGCAGTCGGTTCTGGAAAATCGTTCTGTACAAAGTCAAAAGAATACTCCTGCGTTTTGTGTAAAGGTGAACACTTCTTAGATGATTGTCCACAATTCCGAGAAAAGACAATGGCTGATAAGAAAGAATTCATTCTCAAGAATGGTCTCTGCTTCAGTTGTTTGATACATGGTCACAGGTCTAAGGATTGCAAAAACAAAAGGCTATGCAGCATTTGTTTCAAACCCCACCCCACGTCCTTACACGATGAAAAACGTAGGTCTTCTGCTCCGGCTCTTACAAACATACAAATTGATTCGCCTAGTGTTTCCGTTTCTGGGGTATCGCATTTGAGTGGTGTTAACGGTGTTGCAAAAAGTTCTATGATAGTGCCGGTCTGGATATCTCACAATTCCAATCCAAACTCCGAACGCCTTATATATGCTTTGTTGGACACTCAGTCTGATACATCCTTCATTCTGTCAAGCACCAGTCGTGAATTAGGTATCTCTGGAATTCAGACCAGTCTTAACCTTAATACAATGTCGACAGCGAATCAGGTTATCCAGTGTGAAAAGATCTCTGGTTTATCGGTGAGAGGGTTCAATTCCAGTACCAAAGTTGATCTGCCGGTAGTGTTCTCCAGGGACATTATGCCCGTCAATAGAAATCACATACCTTCCAAAGAAATGGTTCAAAACTGGCCTCATCTGCAAAGTCTTAGTCATCGTCTAATGCCTCGAAGTGATTGTGAAGTTGGGTTGCTAATTGGGTATGACTGCCCGCGAGCTCTTGTTCCAAGAGAGGTAATACCTCCAGTCGATAACGGCCCTTATGCGTTGCGAACCGATTTGGGATGGAGTATAGTTGGTGTAGTCGATCATAGTGTTAGGTCGGACAGAGATGAATTTCATCTATGCCATCGAGTTTTCGCTTTTGAGTCGCTTGAGCAGGGCAAGTCTGTGAATATCGCTTTCAAAGTTCAAGCAAAAGAGATTATTTCTCCGAGAGATGCATTGAAGGTTTTGGAATCTGATTTTTCGGATGTTGCCGAAGGTGTTGGTATGTCGGTAGGCGATAGGCGTTTTCTGAGCATATTAGAAAATGGCATCACTCAACTTCCTGATGGTCATTATCAGCTTCCATTACCTTTTAGAGAGAACGCAAACAAGCTCTTTGACAACAAAGATTCCGTTCTTAAAAGAACCAACCAACTTAGGTCAAAATTTGAGAAGGACCCAGACTTTCATTCGGAGTATCGCAGTTTTATGGAAGAAATGTTGACAAACGGTTTCGCGGAAGAGATTCCTGCATCAGAAATTGATAGGAAAGATGTGTGGTATATTCCACATTTTGGGATATACCATAAGGTTAAGAAAAAACTCCGAGTGGTGTTTGACTGTAGTGCAAAATATCATGGCATTTCTCTCAACAATACGCTGTTACAAGGCCCAGATCTTGCGAATCAACTTGTTGGTGTTCTGTGTAGGTTCCGAAGAGAACGTGTTGCTTTCACTTGTGATGTAGAGAAAATGTTCTACAACTTTAAAGTCAATCCAGAGCATAGAGACTTTTTGAGGTTCTTCTGGTGGCAAGATGGAAATTATAGGGTGCCTATCAAATCCTATCGTATGACTGTGCATATCTTTGGGGCGGTGTCGTCACCTTCGTGCTCCAATTTTGCTTTTCGGCAAATTGCTGAAGACTACGCTGACGAATTTGGTCAAGATGTTCGCGAGTTCATATGTCGAGACTTTTATGTTGATGATGGTCTTAAATCAATCGAAACTATTCAAAGAGCTTCCGATTTGATAGCCAGAGCTAGACGTCTTTGCCAGAAAGGTGGTGTTCGTTTACACAAATTCGTGAGTAATTCTAAGGAAGTCCTTCAAAGTCTTCCAGAGGAAGAAACTGCTAAATCTGTGCAGGAGGTTAGCTTACATTTCGAGGATCTCCCAGTTGAAAGAGTTTTGGGTGTGGAGTGGTGTGTAGCTTCAGACGAATTTCAGTTTCGCATCATTGTGCATGACAAGCCATTTACAAGAAGAGGATTGCTTTCCACAATAGCCTCAGTGTACGATCCTTTGGGTTTTATTTCCCCGTTTGTGCTGTTAGGGAAAAGAATTCTTCAGAAACTCTGCATTCTGAGCTACTCGTGGGATGAGGAAATTCCAGAAGAACTTCTGATTGATTGGAGAAAGTGGTTGTCTAACCTTGGAGAGCTAGGACAAATCCACATTAGTCGTTGTGTCATGCCTGCGAATTTTCAAATCTCCAAGGTAGAGTTCCATCACTTCTGCGACGCCAGTTGTGTCGGTTACGGTGTTAGTTCCTACCTTCGATTAGTCGATCCGGAAGGAAAGTGCCACGTAACTTTGGTCTTTGGAAAGTCAAGAGTAACGCCAGTAAAACCTGTCACAATACCAAGATTAGAATTGACCTCAGCGGTGTTGGCAGTTCGTGTTTCGCTCCTCTTAGAGTCTCAGTTTGGCTATGAAGATGCAAATCATTTCTTCTGGACAGATAGCCAAGTGGTCTTGAGCTATATTTCGAATGAAAGCAGGAGGTTTCATGTCTTTGTTTCGAATCGTGTAGGATTTATCCAATCGCACTCGTCCGCCAGTCAATGGAATCATGTTAAAGGAAGCCTTAATGTAGCAGATATAGCATCTCGTGGCATGACTCCTTCTCAACTGCTTCAATCCAACTGGTTCAGTGGTCCTGAATTTTTGTACGAGACAACTTTGCCTATTTCAAACTTGAGTTTGGTCTTAAGCGATTCTGATCCAGAGGTAAAGGTTGCAGTATCTCACGTGTCAAAAGTTAGTGCTTTGGGTCTTGAGGTTGAAAGGTTCGCCTACTTCTCGGATTATCAAAGATTGAAGCGTGCAATTGCTCTTTGCTTGAAGTACAAGAGGTTGTTGGTATCTCGTGTCAGGCATTCTGAACTACCTTTCCAAAATCGTCGACCTGCCAATTCGCTCTCTGTAGAAGATTTGTGTACAGCAGAGCGAGAGATTATTAAAGCAGTGCAACATGATGCATTTTCTAAAGAAATCAAAATTTTGTCGAGTCAAAATACGGAAGAAATCGTGCCAAGGTCTAGTCCACTGTTCAAATTGGATTGTTATGTCGACCGAATGGGTGTTCTACGCGTCGGTGGTAGACTTAAGTTTTCAAGTTTGAAAGAGACAGAAACATCCAGTGATTTTGCCAAAAAATTGCCATGTCTCTATGTTGGTAGTTCGGTATTGTCATAGCTTAGTAAAACACCAAGGTCGAGGAATGACCATAAATGAAATCAGGTCGCAAGGATTTTGGATAATTTCCATGTCATCTTTGGTTAAGAGTTATATTCGGTCTTGTGTTGTTTGTCGAAAAGTACGATCATCTCTTCAAACACAGAAAATGAGTGATCTACCTCCAGATAGAATTCAACCTTCACCCCCTTTTCATTGCTGTGGTGCGGATTTTTTCGGACCATTCATAATCAAGGACAAGCGAAGAGAAGTGAAGAGATACGCTGTTCTGTTTACATGCTTAGTATCTCGCGCAGTTCATATTGAGGTCACATTCTCACTTTCTACAGACTAGTTTATCAATGCATTGAGAAGATTTTTGGCCCTACGAGGTCCGGTACGGTTGCTCAGGTGCGACAATGGAACCAATTTCGTCGGTGCAAACAATGAGTTGAAACAAGCCTTAGCTTCAGTCACTTCAGAGAAAGTCCGCAATTTCCTTTTAGATTCCAATTCGGATTTTGAGTTCTGTATGAATCCACCTGCAGCAAGTCACATGGGAGGTTCTTGGGAACGGATGATAAGAACGGTTAGGACCATTCTTAATGTGATTTTAGATCAACATGGATCCCGATTAGATGACGAATCTCTCAGAACATTCATGTACGAAATTGCAGCCATAATTAATACCCGCCCTCTGTCTCTCGATCATATCAATGATGCTTGTCATTCAGAACCTCTTTCCCCAAACCATCTTCTCATGATGAAATCCAAAATAGTGCTCCCTCCCCCGGGTGAGTTTATGAGAGATGATGTTTACAGTGTGAAAAGGTGGAAATGTGTGCAATATTTGATAGACCAGTTCTGGTCGCGATGGAAGAAAGAATACGTTCAACACTTGCAAGCGAGAAACAAGTGGCACGGAGTGCAGAGAAATTTAGCAAAGAATGATATTGTACTTATTAAGGATGAAAATGCAGTTCGTAATGAATGGAAATTGGGAAAAGTTGTAGAAACATACCCCTCCAAGGATAACAGAGTTCGTAGTGTAAAAATCTTGACTGGTGACTCTGCTTTAGCTGCTAATGGAAAACGGTTGAAGCAAAAATCGTATTTGGTTCGCCCAATACACAAACTTGTTCTACTCGTAGAAGGCAAAAATGGGGACGAATAGTCCAGGGATTCCCCTTCGAGGAGCCAGCTTTATTGTAAATGTACAAAGATATTTATAGCATATGTTCGGATATTGAAATTAGAAATTTCTAATTTCGAGGAGCCATGTTGCGAATGTTCATTCTTGTTTGTAGTGTGAATGTAACCTGGTCTGCAAAGTTCTATCTTTGTGAATGCGCCTCCCATTGTATAATGTGCGCTTGACGAGCAATATGACGTTTTGTGTGCAGACGTGTACTTCTTCGTTATGCAGTACATCTCCACTATATGCGGCCATGCATTTTTAAGGCTGTTCGTTATATTTTGGCGACTAATAGGTGGTCGTTATTGTATTTTCTGTGAGGTTTGACGGTAACTGAGGAGAATTAAAATAATTTTTTCATGTCAAACATGGAGTAATTGTGAAACGTTTGTGCTGTGATTCCATGCGTAGCTTGTGAACCGTTTGTGTTGTGATTTCATCCGTAGCTTCTTAATTGCATAAATACTTTGAAATGAGGAATAAATTTCACTTTTCGTTGGCGTTTGAAGCGAGAGAGACTGGAAAAATTAAAGGAACTAGGCACATTAAATGGTGAGTTTTATTAATCTTGACGGGAGTTTATGGACTTTATTGGAGATAAAATGTAATTGAAATTGAATTCAAGAAGTCGTAATAGGGATTTACTTAGAATGTAAGTAAAATAGAGTATATGAAATAAGGCCAGTTTTCTGTCTTCTGCGACTAAATTTTATGGTATTTTGTGTGTTGACATGGCGCTGTGTGTGTTGACGTTCCGAATTCTTGCTGTCATCGAGCGACTGTTCCATGAATGTGGCGTTTAGCGTGGGACAGTTGGTTAGTAATTTAATTTATAAATACAAGTAAAGTGTCGTTTAATTTAACTGAGATTAAGGCAGTAGATTATGCATATTTTTCATTGTAAATAGTTTGTAAGACACATGCATTGACTACTGGTTTATGCCAGTATTTTGTATGGGTATTAAATATCAGGCATTTTTTTTCCCTGAAAGGGACACAAAATAATTAAATTATGGCGGTATTTTCGTATCGCTTTTCTGCCATAATTTCCGTGTAAATTAGGTGTTCCTATAACTGTGAGCTGTTATTATGTTATAATTTTATATCGTATTATAATTAATATTATTATTTAGTGTATTTTGTAATTTATGTATTACAGTTTCACCGAATAAATCGAATAAAATCGCGTGAAAAAACCACCCAAACCCGTTCAATCGTCTTTGAATTCGTGGGACAGTACACAACCTATACGGGAGTTCGGTCTGTTGTGTAAAATACCTTATTATGCCGCAGACCAACTGGTGATACCGTGAAAATAACACTCATAAAAGAGTGGAACTACTTTTTAAAATATCCATCCGCTCTGTATTTCTACACAACAGACAGATCTCATCAGAGGTCAGCTGTTTTATAACAACGGCTGGCTGCCGAGAGAGGGCGGACCTGTTTCTCGGCCTTGCTGGGATCGTCTGGCTTCTCCTCCTCAATCACCACCTCCCACTTGACGTCAATGGCCTCGTTGTCCATGCGGAAGAGGCGCTTCACTTCCTTCTCAATGTCCGGCATCTCAGAATTCTGTCAAAGACATTGAGTTCACTCTATGGCATCATAACACGCACCAAGTGACGCTGCACTGCCTCATAAAGAAATGATAGTAAATTGTGCGTTATATAACCGCATACAAAGCTACCCTCGCCAAGTTCATCGGAACGCCATACGTCAAAATACAGGGAAGTATTAAACAGCGACAAAGAGGGTACTTCCACGCTATTTTTAACTGCTGAGATCATGACTGGGTGTATTTATGCTATGATAGCGAGAACAGTGCCGTCTGGTTGTCCTTGCATTATACCTTTTTCTTCAGCGTTTTCCTAAATCTTCTCTTCCGTACATTTTTCAATGGCGGGGTAACTGAAAAACATAAGTACACTGACGTCAAATAACTACGTAAATGTTCACTCATTTTGATAATCTATTTGTTTTTAAATGACATTTTTCCCGTAACAGGAACCCACAGCTTCGGTTAAAAAAATCCTCAACACCGGCTGTCAACGTTTTGGTTTGTGCGACGGTTCTAAACCCTGCGGTTCATGGATTCACACAGTGCTGGAAATTGACGTGTTTTTGCACTGTTGACGTTTAGCCTATACATTTATTCCCCATTTTTTCTTTATTTGTCCGGGAACTATCTGGCCCTGGATTCACGTGCCCATGCGCGATCTGACCCGTATTCATCTGTGCATACACGTGCTGACCCCGGTTCACCTGTGCCTACACGTGCTAACCCGGCATTTCTTACTCCGACAAGATTCCACACGAACGACATGAACCATCGTGTCAGGCACTGTGACACAGGGTTTCTTTCTGCCACCAGCATTGGCATCAGATCACATAGTTACACTTCTAACACACTCCTCACGACTCGTCCAAACAATCACTTCAAGCTTTTTTAAGAGGAAATGCCAGTTGGTAATGAAGTTTATCTGCAATAAAGTCCTTTATGACAGCCAAGCCACAGTAAAACCGCAGTGAGCAAGTGCACTCAGAGAACTGCAACTATTCAGACATAATTTTCTTCGCGTTTTAAACTTTCGTAAAACATTTATATCTTCTTTGTCAACTGCTGAGGCTCTGATTCACTCTATGATGTGTAAAATTCTCGGTCCCTTTATTAAGACTTAAGGTGGGGGTTGCCATATGCAAAGTTATCGAACCGTAACAAAAGCTGCGAATTCCAATTTCCTTAAAGTGAACCAGATATTTCCATCCTTCTGACACCAGAAAACATGATCAACAACCCATTCATCTCAAGGTTATGAGGGTGGTTAAGGCCGGAGACATTACACGGAATGTTTCACCTCCATTATAATTTATTCATTAACAGTGCAACCTTTAGTACGCACATCGACAGTTTAACTGCATAAGTCTGCCGGTGTTTTGAAATTGTTAAAAAAGGAACAAAATTTATTTTATAACGCATAACACCTGCTGAAGACCCAGTCACTGGTGCACCACCCTCCCAAAAAGCATTCCCCTTCTGCGGAGGGGAAACAGTGCTTCAACTTGTTGCGGCCTGATTAAACGAAATTCTTGACAGTTATCACATGAGTCCAACGGTTATATCAAACGGTAGTTCTTCGCAATTGTCTTCATAAACGTGTTAAAAGCAATCAAGATGGATAGTGTTCTTTCACGCGTGTATTTGTTCACAGTTATAGAGGTCGGAGTTTTGGCTACACTTCTACCCGAGCGACAACAGCCTTTGTTGGGAAAAACTTACTTCGCAAGTAAACAACTGCTAAACAGTAAGAACCAGAACGTGGATAGGTTCAAATCTATATTCACCTTGCCAGCAAATGGCGTTATAGCACACGGGACGCTGTCAAATATATCGCAACAGCTACGGTCCTATCGGGAATCGCGATCACACATAAATTCTCTCGTGATTCGAATTCAAGAGCTACCATTCGCTCCATCACAGCAGCATGATATCGATCGATACGAGCAATACCTATATGCATTTTCGCAAAATTTTTCTCGTATAGATTTCAAAGACGTGCATGAATTGTGGATGCTATCAGATTCCAAGTTTCAATACAACATCATGATTCATTTCAATATTAGCACTGCAAATTTTAAATCTTTAAAGATATTTCACTTCATTGCATTTCATTTTGAATACGAGATTACATTTTCGAGAGGCTTTGCAGACTTGCTTCCAAACCTCGAGGTATTAGATATTCAAAACATTGCGGCGCAAGTATATGTGTCAGAAAATACACACTACCTCAACGGAACTACCATAGACTGCACATACCTCACGTGCGCATCACTTGTGGACTATATCGAGGACATGTTTGAGCGGAATGCATACAACTGCTGCACTTCTCTCGAGGCTTTATCCCTACGTGACGTAGAATGGAGCAAATATTTTGCCATGTCTAACCGGAATAAACCCGAACCTCCACACAATGGTATCCTTAAGGTGCACGAACGTCTGAAATATCTTGCCATAACGTCCAGTTATCATCCACTAAACTGGCCCAGTGGACTGCCGGTGACTTTTCCAAACCTGCTAGTTTTAGAGGTGTCACACAATTTGGAAGGAGATCAAATAAACACGATGATTATGCACACCACATCCCTCATGGAGAACTTATTTTTCCACCCAAGCCTAGAGCTCTTTATATCAGTTAACGAACTTGATTCTAACAAACTGTACAACAGATATGAACAAGATCGTTCCAAATATCCAACTAATGAATTACAAGTCGGGCTGGTTGAATTTCAACATCAATTTACTCATTTAGTTAAGCAAAACTGCACATCGCATGTGAAACCGAGCCGCATGCTTCACGATAGACAAGCTCAGTGTGACGCCATAACCTGCCTATTGGGCCTCAGAACACTACCGTGTGACGTCAATCATGTGGTGTTAGATCCAGAATGCCTGTTTGGCATGCGCCAACCGATCGCTCCGAAACTGAAGGAGATCGCAATGGGCAACATGCTTTTCAGTGACTATGGGATTGACTTTACTTGGATAACGAGTCTGTCATTTTTCATTGTACCAATCTACGACGCGCTCACGGAAGCAAACATCACAATTAAGATGGGCACAAAGACTTGCTTCAACACCAACTCAATGACCAAACTCGACTTAACTTTCCATTCGTTTGACACAAACAACCTCGATATCGCCTCGCGCTTTCTCAAGGCAGAACCAACAATAAAAGGCTTAGACAGCCTGGAAGAGCTTGTCATGAACTATGTACGGATCGACAGCGCGTACATACACCAGCTCTTTCGTTTGGCACCATTTAAGAATCTGAAATATTTGTATCTACGCGGCAATTCACTGTCTCTTCCCAATACCTTGCAGCTTTGCAAAGGCTTTAAATACTTGACGAAAGTAGATCTCTCAGACAATGATATACAAGTTCTTCCAAAACACCTACTAAAAGGTTGTGAAAATTTAAAAATCATCGATCTTTCTAAAAATAGAATTCGGGTGTTGCCACGCGGCCTCCACGAGGTCGTTGACCTCCTAGACGTGACCGTCGACCTTTCAGATAACCCCTTGTCCTGTGAGTGTCACGGTGACGCGATTGAAACCTTGTCTTGGCTCCATCGACATCGCTATAAATACGCAGGCTTCGATCAATACATGTGTTTTGGATTCGCCGACGAAAAGCTTGTGTCGAAAATTGACCTGGATGCTCATAAGGAGAAATGTCAAGGGTGGCTTTTTAATGACGTCATCATTTTATGCGTGTCATCAAGTGGCACTTCTGTAATCGTTGTGTTATCCATTCTCCTGTCATACAAATATCGTTACCGCATCATCATGGCGCTGTACCAAATCAAACGATTCCTCTCTGCGCATATCCACGGCGAAAAGAAACACCGCAAAATATTCAGGTACGAGGTGTATTTATCTTACTGCAACGAGGACCGCTTGTGGGTTCACCACACGCTCGTGCCTCAGGTCGAGTCAGTTCACGGCATTTCGTGTTGTGTGCACTATAGAGACTTCCCAGCCACTGGCACGGTGTCAGAAGTCATCTATAGGCATATGGACATGAGTAGGTACATTTTGATAGTTCTGAGTCAGTACTCAATACACAAGAGGTGGCCCGCCTTTGAGCTGGAGCGGGCGCAGGATTTACAAAAGCGAGATGGGAAACGAGTGTTTTACGTCAAACTGGGTGATTTGGGAAACAGTATAACCCAGGAGGTTGCCCAGGTTCTCGATTCGGAAATTTATCTCGAATGGCCGGAAGATGTGCGCAATGAACGACAAGTACAGCACTTCTTTGACAAACTTGTGGCGGGGATCCGCGGGCAGCAGCTCTGTCAATCCTGCTGCGCATGCTCTGTACCGTCGTCAAGACTACTGCCTCCGTTCGATGAAGACTCGGCTGAGTGTTATCACATGACAAACACAATGGTGTGACTAAATGGGGCTGGTGTGAAATATTTCACGTATTCTTTAGAATGGTATTTGTTTTTTTAAAACCTTTTCTTATTCCGAATTCATGAATATCTCTGTGTTTCTCAGTCAAATTTATATCGCCCGTTATCCTTGTTTACTAAGTCTCCTTCTCACTGTGGCTGCCAAACGAAAAGATATTGCTATCTATCTGTGGCTAATCTATACAGTATATGTATGGCGATCATCTCTTCAAAGATTATAGGGAAAGAAGCTAAGGAATGATTTTAAATGTACATTATGTATCATGGTTGAAAAATAAAAAGAATTTTAATCATCCCGGAGTGACTGGGATTTCGCTTTCACTGAATTATTGATGAAATCTTATGCTTAAACAAAATGTGCAGAAATAAAAACTTCAACATCCCGAAATTTTATGAAATCGCTGGAACTGTTAATTTTTAAATGTTTCTAATTTTCTTCGACTTTCTTGTTTGTGGTACACATGAATACATAAATACTGATACATGGAGTACTACTCAAACAATGAGTACACTGACCAATACACATGCAATGTTGTCACTAAATAAGGTTACGCAGGGTTAAGACTTGCCCGCAACTTTGCAAAGGTTAGTCGCCCGCAACTTTGCAAAATTTACCTCAAAATACTCAGAAAAAAAGTTAGTCGCCACTCGGGCGACCAACTCGAAAAAGTTGGTCGCCCGAGCCAAAAGTTGGTCGCTACGGGCGACCGGGCGACCGGGCGACCGCGAAATCTCAACCCTGTTACGAAAGTAGACTCCAGATTTTTCGAATAAAACTACCAAAATCAGTACATTGTAATTGATTCAAAGCACATTGTTAACAAAACAGTCATAGTTATGGTCATCGTCAGCTTTGTGTTTTTAATTTCCACACAACGCCAGGTCACTATAAAAACTCCATACTAAAATCTTATTAAACTGGCCACGATCATTCAGCTATGGTGCAAGACAAAGCATTGGACGAGCCGAAGCAAAACTCTTATAAAATAGCATTAAGGTAGCCTGGTTATTGACAAATGCCCAAATGTTTTGCCCGATGCCATGGTTTCCACTGTTAAGCCTTGGCTAATACATTGATTTTAACTCCGCCTAGTGGATCCTTATGGTGAAACTTGCCGGTCCCAAGCCCGGGAAAAGGAGGAGGGTTGTGCGCAGGGATAGCAACCCGGCCACGTAAAAAAGACGGAAACCAAAACCAAAGAACTACAAAACACCGGTTGGAGAACTGAAGCGTGCCAAGATATTGGAACCAGGACGGATGTCGGCCAAAACCAACCGGGCCCTAACACCCCAATAGTGGATGTCCTCCGACCAAAAACTACGCGTAGAGTGGGCTGCTGGAATTTGCGTACCCTCTACCAAACTGGAAAACTAGCTCAAGTCATTAGGGAAATGGACACTTATAATATAGGGTTATTAGGCGTCAGTGAAACAAGATGGACAAAAAGTGGATCTAGACAGTTAGCATCAGGACACAATATACTATACTCCGGAAGATCAGACGACAATCAAAGTAGAGGTGTTGCTATCATCACATCCAAAGAGGTCCACGGGTGCCTAAGTATTGTATTGTTCTTTAGATCCCTTTCAACTGCTATGGTCATGTCGGGATCCCCCGGCCACATTATACTGAAATGGGGCATTCCAGCCCTCCTTCTAACCCTTACATGTGGAGTGCCTCACAGGGTAGCAAGTAGGAGTCCCAATTTTAAAGTCTTAGGTATGACCCGACCGGGGTTTGAACCCACAATCTTCCAGTCTCGAGGCGGACACTCTAACCACTAGGCCACCGAGGCTGGTCCACGGGTGCCTAAAACAGTGGAAACCGATAAACGAAAGACTCCTGACCGCCAGGTTTAACTCAGCCTACGCGAAACTATCAGTAATAGCTTGCTATGCACCTACGGACGATAGCACAGAAGAAGACAAAGACATCTTTTATGAAAAACTACAAGCAACCGTTGAGGAGATACCCACTCACGACGTCTTGCTCATCTTAGGAGACCTCAACGCCAAAGTCGGAACCAACAATGCAGGGGCCGAAGCCACAATGGGGAGGCATGGGGTCGGAATAGCGAACGGCAACGGTGAAAGACTTATAACCTTCTGTCAAGAGAACCGTATGGTCATAGTTGGAACCATCTTTCCACACAAGGAGATTCACAAGGTGACTTGGAATTCACCAGATGGTCACACCAAAAACCAGATTGACCATATCATTATCAACAATAGATGGAGAGGAAGCCTGTAAGATGTGAGAGCGATGCACGGTGCAGATATAGCCAGTGACCATGAACTCATAATGGCAACCCTCAAACTCAAACTGAGGAAAGCGAAAAGGCGCGACCAACGTCAACCCCAACTTGATGTCACCAAACTCAAAGACGCTAAGACTAAGAAAGCTTTCCAACTCGAAATAAGGCATAGAATCTCAGCACTACAGAACCAACAGGAACTAAACTTTGACAAGTTCAACCAAACAATTCTGGAAGTGGGAAGGAACGTGCTGGGCACAAAGAGACGCAAGAAAGAAGAATGGATATCTCTGGGAGAAAATAGATGAAAGAAAAGACATGGGAGAAAATAGATGAAAGAAAAGAAACCAAAAAGAAAATATTTGCAACAAAATCAGAGCGTCTCAAACATCAGCAAAAATTGCCTATACCGAATTAGAAAAAACAAGTAAAGAGAATGACACGATCAGACAAAAAGGCGTCTATAGAGCATATGGCAGACGAAGCAGAAACAGCAGCTTCTAAGCAAGACACGGCAACACTCTATAAAATCACCACTGATGGGTGGATTGAACACACCAAATCAACCAGTAAAAAACCAAGAGGGCAACATCATCTCAAACGAAGAAGATAAAATCAAACGTTGGAAAGAGCATTTTGAGAAAGTTCTTAACAGAGATGAACCAGAAATTGAGGCGTCTATACAACCCGCGCAAACTGAGCTCGATATTGAAACGGGGCCACCGACGTTAGATGAAGTGAAAAATGCAATCAAGTCACTGAAGAATGGGAAGGCTCCAAGTGCAGACCAAATCCACGCAGAATTGCTCAAAATAGAGCAAGAGCTGACTCCCAAGGCACTAACGACAATCCTCCGCAATATTTGGCAATCTGAAAAAGACCCAGATATATGGAAAGTCGGTCTTATCGTCAAACTGCCTAAAAAAGGTGATCTGGCAAACTGTAACAACTGGAGAGGTATCATGCTACTATCAGCAACAAGTAAAGTCCTAAGCCGTGTCATTTTGAACAGGTTAACAACAACAGTCGACAGACTATTGCGCAAAGAACAAGCAGGGTTCAGAAAAGGCAGATCTTGTGCTGATCAGATTTTCACGCTTCGGCAAATCATAGAACAAAGCAACGAGTGGAACACAACAGTTCATGCGAATTTCCTAGACTTTACCAAAACATTTGATAGTATTAATCGAGCAGCACTGTGGAAGATTATGGCTCACTACGGCATTCCAGACAAGATCATATCTATCATCAAGATGTTGTACAAGGATTTCAGTGCTGAAGTCATATGCGGAACAGACCCATCAGACCAATTCGCGATAAACACAGGAGTGAAACAGGGCTGCTTGTTGTCGCCGTTACTTTTCTTACTATGTGTAGATTGGTTACTGAAGGAAACGGTAAACAGTGAAAAGAGAGGTCTCACCTGGACTTTTACAGAAAGTCTCGAAGACCTAGACTTTGCAGATGATATCGTTTTCTAGCTCAAAGACACAAAGACATGCAATGTAAAACTTCAGATCTCACATCAAAAAGAAAATCGTGGAAAGTGACACAGACCATCAACCATCAGCTAGATGTTTTTCAAACAAGATGCCTCCGTCGTATATTAAAAAATATTTGGCCCAACACCATTTCCAACGACGAACTCTATCGCCGGACAAACACGATACCAATCTCGATTGAAATCAAACGCAGAAGGTGGCGATGGATAGGCCATGTATGCAGAATGGAGTCAACGGCTATCCCCCGGATCGCAATGAGGTGGACCCCAGGAGGAAAGAGGAAAAGAGGACGCCCGAAAGACACATGGAGGAGGTCGGTGGAGAAAGAGATGAAAGATCAAGGCTGGACATGGGGTCAAATACAGAAGTGGTCAACGGACAGACAACAATGGCGTTCTTTGGTGATGGCTTTATGTACTCCAAGCACCAAGAGGATTAAGTAAGTAAGTGATACATTAATTTTACTCACATTTTAACAAGTCAAGCCCCCCCACCCCCCTTCCTTGGAAGAGTAACGAGTACACAAAGCACGTACTTCCATGTGGGTACTGGTACTTCTTTTCTTTCTTCTTTCCATCCTCGTCGCCGCTGTCATCCTCGCCGACCGAACACATCAACATCTGTGAAACAAACAAAACCAGCGCTTATATTTCACGGTCGTCCGTGACGACTTGCCCTTTTGGGGTTCGACGCTACATTTTCAGAATATTTTAAAGTAAACAATTTATGTTTTTGAAAACTTTAAGGCACCACAGGGAGGTGTGAAATTCTGAGGTTCTTGTGGTCAGGTATCATGATCAATTATATAGCCCAAGCTGCTTATTTTCACTTTCTTGAACGTGACAGGAAAACCGGCGGTTTTGTCTTGTAAAGAGGTGTTGAATTACTGGACAGTTCCCAAATGAAAAATTTATTTGAGCTTTCTTTCTCCACTGTCCAACACACACATTACACATAGAGAAAACTTACCCATCTGTTGGATAACGCACAAGGGGCTCATATTGCCATTTTTATAATGTGACAACTTGGCACTTTCCTCCCAGGAATGTGAAAAGACCCTCCCACCCACCTCCCGCCCTCCCAACTATCAAGCAGGCAATGCCTTACCTGACTGACGTCAGCAGTTTTGTAGAATGTTTTGTTGTCCGTAGTTTTAAGTGACTCGATAATGCACGGAAGGTCCAGTAGCTACAATCACAATGAGTAAAGCCACACAGGCTTAGTGTACATTGCAAACGTATATAATATGTTTACAATAATGTGTCGTTGGCCTTTAAAGGCACAACTTCAGTATATAACATAATTAAGAGATCCAATAATATTTATCAAAACATCTTAGCTCTTAAGTTTGCAAACACATGAACCGGCATCTTTGTTTCATTATTTATTCATTATTAAGTTGCTGGTTTTAATCATTTACTTCTGGTTTCAACTGCTCATCGTATATTTCATTTTTAAGTTTATTCAATTTTTATTTTCATTCAGAAAGTATTTTGGAGGATCAGTTTCAATCTTGCTTCCGATTTAGTAAATTTTAGAGTAAGAA
This sequence comes from Protula sp. h YS-2021, assembly GCA_949752745.1. Classification (NCBI taxonomy): domain Eukaryota; kingdom Metazoa; phylum Annelida; class Polychaeta; order Sabellida; family Serpulidae; genus Protula; species Protula sp. h YS-2021. The sequence goes on along the minus strand of OX457025.1, from coordinate 79,990,953 downwards.
TTTATTCACTTTATTATAAAATCAGAAATTTCCAGGTAAAAAATATTCACATTGCTCACACGAGCTTCATTTGATACTATTTTTTTTCCTTTTTTGGCCTAAAAATAAACAAATTTCTGTAAACCAATCAAGGCACAAACGTATCATATTATCAATGTCATATGATTTTTGTTGCTGCTACGTCCTTTCATAACTTGTGCATATAACATACATTCCTGCAATACTGATCAAAGATTGAATGAATAATAATAATAATATGAATAATAATAATAATAATAATAATTATAATAATAATAATAATAATAATAATAATAATATTAATACTAATAAGGAACTAACCTTGGCAGAAAAGATCTGCCCACCATACATGACTCGACCATGCCTCATGTCACTCTGGAGTTCAATCATCAATTTATCTTTTAATGTCATCGATCCGCTTTCAATGTCGTGCTTCAGTGCCATTGCTGTTCCCTGTAAGGTAATTTTCCAGACTGTATCAGCAGCATTTGCATTTAGGATTCACGATTTTTCAAGTATAAAAATACCAAGGGGCATCTGAAATCTTTTCAAATTCCGGGCATTTGACCAATTTTTTCCGGAAAACGAAACAATGTCCAGGGACATTGTGGTCAGCCTAGATCTAGTGAATCCAGTAAGCTTGTATGGGAGCAAAAAGTGCTAATCATATTTTAAAAACCTGTTACTGAAAAATTTTCAAAGTACTACGCCTAAAAACGAAAGCATTCTTACTAAAACTGCTTGCAGAAGAACCATTTTGAAAAACTTGATCCCTAAAACATTCAAACGGCGGCATACGGCCGATTTTAGGAAGTGCGCAAAAAACAAAAGAATTAAAAAAAAAAAAACCGGCCAATTTTTGGAGAATCGCCAAAAAAAAAAAAAAAATTTTCGAAAGAGAAACCGATCGACAAAAAATTTAATTTCCAAGATAGAACCATCTAGGGAGCAATCATTCAAAACTGGAACGAAATCCGATCCAAATCGGGGAGCTTTTTGATAACTCGAAATATTTCTAACTCGGAAGTTATCTGAGGCGGATTTTTTCCCCCTTTTGGGGGCTCCGCCAGTGCAACTCAATAGTATTTATCAACATTATAGCTTGCACCAGCAGCCGTTTAAAAACACAGTGTCAATGACATCTGCCTGACTAGTTACACAACTCCTTTTTGGGTGTACCTGTACATGTGCTGCAAATGCATATCTTTTTCTACTGGGTGTTCGGAACAAATCCCCTTTTTTCAATGGTCTAGGAACAACTCCCTCCCCCCAGGAATATATCCCCCCTCAACAACTGCTTTCAAGTGAATAATAATAATAATAACGTCAGATACGTGCTGTGGCTTTTCCCCCCTTGATGATGTTGCCGAGAGCGTGGAACACTTTCGCGCAGAATGCCCAGACGGCGTAGACAATCTCATGTATATCACGTGTATCATTGGGTTTATGTTGTTTGATTTATATCATTTATAGCAGTGGGTGGAGGGGGGAGTTGTACCTAGGGGGGGGGGGGGGGTTGTTCCCAGGACCTAAAAAAAAAGGGGGGGTATTAGTAGGGGTGGTTCCAGGGGGGGGGGGGGGGTTGTTCCAACATCCTTTCTATAGACCTTATTTGCATCACTGTTTATTTAAGGTCCATGTTTCACCGATCTCTTCCATTGTCTACTTGTGTCACAATCAATTCTTATCTGTATAAATAGGCATTGCAATTATTACTCACTCAATTACAGATTAGTGTGTTTATTGTAAACAGCTTTCACGCAGGTCTTATTCCCACTTGGTATTGAAAATACCAAATGGGGATGGATTGCCTCGACTTCTTCACCTATTTTTTTTTCCTCCTTTTTTTTTGGTTTTTAAATTTTTTTTTCTTCTTCCGCCGAATCGGTTTCCAGACATATCCTCCAAGACCGCTGAAGCTAGGCCAACCAAACTTGGCACATGTATGGAGGGTCATCTGAAGTGGTGCACCTGATAAAAATGTTTGACCTTGACCTTACTGATCAAGGTCAAATCGCAAAAAAGGTCAATCGGTTTCCAGACAACTACAGTAAGGCCATTGAAGCTAGAAAAGCCAAACTTGGCAGATATATAAAGGGCGATGTGATCTGCAGCAATCGATAAAAATTTTCTGACCTTGACCTTGAAGTCGCGAAAAACGTTATTTAAGAAAAACAATGATTTATCTCAAAAACGGTAAGAGATAGAGCAATTTTGACCTATTTTCGACCGACCTCCACCCCCTATACGACGACACGTAAGGTATAACTTCCGGTGTCCTTGACCTCCAGGTCACTTTCGAGCCCCAAACCGGAAGTTCGCCTTTATCACGAAAACGGTAAGAGATAGAACAATTTTGACCTCATTTTCGACCTCCACCCCCTTTACGACGATACGAAAGGTATAACTTCCGCTGTCCTTGACCTCCAGGTCACTTTCGAGCCCCAAACCGGAAGTTGGCCTTAATCTCGGAAACGGTAAGAGACAGAGCAATTCTGGCCTCATTTTCGACCTCCACCCCCTATACGACGATACGTAAGGTGTAACTTCCGGTGTCCTTGACCTCCAGATCACTTTCGAGCCCCAAACCGGGAGCTGGCCTTTATCTCGAAAATGGAACGTACCAAGGGGTAATAAATCTCACAGAAAAGTACTATTTACCAATGAAATAGCATCATTTTTTTTTTTAAACTTCCAAATTCAAAAGTTTGTTGCTTATATAAATTGAGTTGAATTTTACATTACTTTTTCTCTCTCCAAAATCCAGAGATTTACAGTTAAACTTTTCCGGTGACCCAGAAATGTGTGCCCCCTGGTGCACTCTAACATCTGGACCGGGGGGGGGGCATGTGCCCCCTGTGCCCCCCCCCCCCCCCCTTGTGTCCACGCCAGAAAACATTTAAGTCTAAATGTAACGGAATACAGTTAAAGCCTTGACACCTACACACTGGTATTATTATGCCCGCAAAAAAAAAAACATTTTTTAAAAAAATCTGGCGCTGTTCTGACAAACGCGAGGGATTTTTTCTTAATGCGCGGGATCCAGCCGCGCTGTCCTCGACATAGCGCGGGATTATTAAAAAAAGCGCGGAGAGACGTAGCAGAAGCAGTAGAAACGTAACAGTAGGACGTAGTTGTAGTAGTAGTAGTCGTAGATGTAGTAGCAGAATGCAGGGCGTAGCAGTAGATTAACTGAAAAACATCGCAAACAAACGCAACATAAATACAAAGCAAGCCAAAGGTAAATGGTTAAACTAAATCCACATAAAAGATTACTAAAGAAGGGAAACCAGGTAGCATAAACTATACGTTAAACTAAACCATGAATAAGACAGGTAGTGGTACACTGTAAACAACTATTGCTAAAGGTGTGGGCTAGAAATACCGCCCAAAAGTTTCTAGGGCACATACACTTTGTTGAGAAAGCAACTCAGCGGTTGCACCAAAGTCGAAGTCTAAAACGGTGACGTTTACATTTACGCACGGTGACATTTACATTTACGCACATACAAGGGATCACAAAAACTTTTATGAACAACTGATACTAAATATTACCGACGATATGGCTTCTAAAGTCTTAAATTTTATTCCCATAATTTGTCCCTTTAAAGTGACGCTACCGAGTACCAGGCATCTTCAGATTGCTGCCGATTTATCGACATAAACCTAAAATTCCGGCTCCAGGTGGTTAGTCGGAAAAATCAGTAAAAAATCGCCAAACAACCCGGGATGTCAAATTTTCAGTGTTTTTGTATCCAACAGGGAGTATACTTTATTACGTGGAAAAAGTAATAAAAACTTTTGAATTAGTATTTCAAAAAGACCGTAAATTTAAAAAGTCAAATATTGTGTGTATAAAAAATTTGTAGGTAATTCTACGTCTATCAACTATTTTAGTAGATATTTTACAGATAAACCATAAACCTTTATTTACGTGACATTGAAGGCCGAAATGTAAACAAACATTTGAGAGGTGGGTACAGAAGCTAACTTTTCTGCATTTTTATGAACAAATAAAAGATAGAAATTGTGCCTGTTGTAAAACAAGTAAGAATTTGTGAAACACGAGCAGGCCCCCCAAATTCAAAGGGGAATAAGTCAATCTTTGACCACTTCTGGATGACCATGCTGTACAATGCTGTACGACCAATAGAACCGAAGATATAGGGTGTACAAGCTTATTTCCCTAAAACCCCAATCATCGCTCATTTTGGTCAATTTGACCACTTCCGGATAACCGAATCAGACCAAAAGGCAAATCTACAGGTCGAGACCTTTCATTTGAGCCTATTCTCAATGTTCTATGACTAATAGAACCGAAGATATAGCGTGTACAAGCTTATTTCCCTAAACGCCAATTATCGCCCATTTTGGCCAATTTGACCACTACCGGATAACCGAATCAGACCAAATGTACCAAAAGGCACATCTACATGTCGAGACCTTTCATTTCAGCCTATTCTCAATGTTCTATAACTAATAGAACCGAATATACAGCGTGTACAGGTCGAGACATTTCATTTGAGCCTATTCTCAATGTTCTATGACTAATAAAACCGAAGATATAGCGTGTACAAGCTTATTTCCCTAAACGCCAATTATCGCCCATTTTGGTCAATATGACCACTACCGGATGACCGAATCCGACCAAAGGTACCAAAAGGCACATCTACATGTCGAGACCTTTCATTTCAGCCTATTCTCAATGTTCTATAACTAATAGAACCGAATATACAGCGTGTACAAGCTTGTTTCCCTAAAACGCCAATTATCGCCCATTTTGGTCAATTTGACCACTTCCGATGACCGATTCTAGCCAAAAGTACCAAAAGGCACATCTACAGGCTGAGACCTTTCATTTGAGCTTAATCTCAATGTTCTACGATCAATAGAACCGGAGATATGGCGTGTAAAAAAAAGCGATGACGGACAGACGGACGGACAGACACCCCAAACCTATAGGCCCCAATCCGAAGGGTTGGGGTCTAAAAATGGTATATAAGCGAAACCACACTTTGGGCGTTCCTGGTAAAAATGCGCAAAAATACTGCGTTTCGAATTAAAATATCCGGGTAAAAATGAAAGAAATGACAGAGATTTTGCCTGAATGTCAAATTTCTCTTGCACCAAAGAGCAATCGGGTTTTATCTATTTCAGGGTTGAGACTTTTTCTGGTCACCCTCCGGGCGACCAACTTCAAAAAGTTAGTCGCCCGGAAAAAAAGGTTAGTCGCCCGGCGCAATTTTTGCAAAATTTATCTAGCCTGTCTCACATGAAAAAAAAAAACAAAAAAAAAAACAACACAATGGTGTTTAAAATAATCAACAGTATTTACCTCAAAATATTCAGAAAAAAAGTTAGTCGCCACTCGGGCGACCAACTCGAAAAAGGTGGTCGCCCGAGCCAAAAGTTGGTCGCCACGGGCGACCGCGAAATCTCAACCCTGTATTTACTCTAACTTCTTCGTATACATGCATGCAATTTTTTTTACAAAATTTAGAAAAAAAAAACGACAGTTATGAATGTTGTAACAACCCGTATGCTATTTTAAAACTTTATTAAAAGTTTTAACAATCAGTTTCAAGTTTCAATTTCTTTTATGTTCCGAGTATGAACTGTTTTGCGATATTTTTTCCATATTTTTTCATCATTTCTTTCATTTTTACCCGGTTCCCTCATAGTCTAAATTCAAAATTCTTCCACATTTTATTCGAAACACCCAAAGTGTGATTAGCCAATTCGCACTTTTGACTTTTGCCGAAAAGTTTTTGCGTTTCGGCTGAATTCAGGTGAGATACGGATATAAAGAAATGATAGGGAAAAAACGGCAAAAATCAACAAAATTCCATTTTGACAGAAACATATTCACATGTTGGTTGTTAAAGGGACTGAATAATATGTAAAATAGTTTTTAAAAGATCATATGATGGCTTTATACATTTGAAAGTGTGCATGTTGAAAGAAAATTAGAATTTTGATGTTTTCCCCTTATCACTTCTTTACAATTTATCTCCCAACATTTTCAGTCGAACCAAAACCTCCACCGGAAAAATCCGAAAGTGCGAATTGGCTTATTTGGCTTACTTGGTATGGACGTTCTGTAAATGTTTAAATAATAGGGACTGGTATGCAGGATTCGCGCCCCAGAACATATGAAGTTGACCCCCATTAGTACAACAAGGGAAGGCTTTGCGGCTTCGACAGTGAGACATACGATGTTATACAAGTCAAAGCTGACTCGGAGCTAAACCAAGACCACAAGTATACTTCAATCTATTTTTTTCATTTACCGGTGGTAGTCTTAGAATAAATTGCTGTTCAAGTTCTGGAACTGAATCATCTTTTCTTTTCGGAGCTGAAACACTTCTCCCATTCATAACTGCCGTTTGTTACAGCTAAAATATGACGATAATAAGACACTACACATAACACTATTTGCACAGTCAGCAGTATGCAGGCAAGGAAGTCCAAAAAGTAATATACTTGTGAAGTTGGAACAGGTGTCATATATGTGTGCTTTCGTATACAGCGCTGTTGTGTGACTTCAACCGCTGATCGCACCTTTTGGTATAGTGGTAATAGGCTGGCTTATGATGTAAGAGGACCCGCTTCGATCCCAGACTAAGTCTTTTCGATGACAATACCAAAAGGAAAGAAGTGGCAAATCGTTATAAACAAGTTTGGTACTGATACATAATATAAGTGTGCAACGCCAAAAGTGATTATCTGAGATAGTCATGCCATATCTCCTGAGAAGTGTACAGTCAAAATCCGTTTATTACTGGTATATCCACAAACTCATGACTTGAAAAAAACATTAATTTAAATTTAGTCTATAACAAGACGCATGTACTTTAATAACCAGTCTGTAAAATCCTTATCTGCCTGTGCACTTGTCGACGCTTTGACCGTAGACGTTTTAGCTGTAGAAATTTTACTTGTTGCTGAAGATATGTTTTTCTATAACTTCCACTGTCTGTGTGTATCACTTTGTTGCTCATGAGCGAGAATCGTGCTAAAAGGCACGATTTCAGTTCTGTTAAACAAAATGAGTTTAAGGGCAAAATGTATGTCTTCTTAAACAATAGATATCGTGTTACCACCAGAACAACAGCAGGTTGTGGAACGTAAGAAAAGTATGTGTGTGAGAAAGGTGCAGGTGAACCAGATAAGAATCATCAAGCTAAAGAAATTGAGAGAGTAATAAAATTCCAACTTGCAAACAATGTTTGCAAAATCGGTATGCTTTGCTAGTTATTCTGAAAATGGCTATTTCATTGGTAACTTGCTTTTATCGGAGACCTTTTTTAAGGCATTTATTAGCGTTTGTTTTGTGAAGCAGGAGAACCTTTTAGTTGAATATTCCTACTGCTTGTTCTGCAAATACCCGGAAAATTACTTCCGGGTTTGATATTTTTCATTTATAAAATTAATATATCAGCAGATTCATTAGCTAAAACAAAGCGCATTAGTTTCTGTAAGGCATACGCTTTATAGTAAATATGTTCATGTGAAACTTATGACCCAAAGTCAGTGCAAAGCATTAAAACCCGTAATATCGCTATGTAGGTGGTTCAAGAAACCACTTACGAGTATATAAGCCAATTCGCACTTTGAATTTTGCCGAAAAGTTTTTGCATTTCGGCTGAATTCGGTTGAGATTAGGATATAAAAAAATGATAGAAAAAAATTACAAAATTCCATTTTGCCAGAAACATATACTCACATGTATTAAAGGGACTTAATAATATGTAATAGTTTTTAAAAAGATCATATGATGGCTTTATAAATTTGAAAGTGCATGTTGAAAGAAAATTAGAATTTTGATGTCTTCCCCTTATCATTTCTTTTTTAATTTATCCCAAAAATTTGCAGTCGAAACAACACCTCCACCGGAAAGAGACCCCAAAGTGCGAATTGGCTTATGGAAAAAAATCCGTACTTCCGGGCATTTCCGATTAAGATACTGTTTTGACTGCATTTTTTGGTATAAATTATACAAAGATGATAAGGGTAAAACAAAGATTCTAATTTTCTTCTCAACAAGGGCACTTTTGCATTTAAAAAGGAAACATATGATCTTGGTAAAAACTATTTTACATATTACACTGCCTTTTTAATAGCCCACTTGTGAATAAATTTCTAGTAAAGTGGAATTTGTTGCTTTCTGGCAGTTTTTTTATCATTTCTCTATGCCTTTATCCCGACCCAATTCGATCGAAACGCAAGATTCTAAGTACGAATCCATCTTTTTGGTGTTTTCGAAAATGCTTTGCCTGCTTCAGTTTGGGTGGATTTATTGTAAACTTTAGAATTATTTTCTTCTTTTCTTTAAAAAGGTATATTTTAGGCTACAAAAATTGACTTTTAGAGGTTAAAATTTTTCAAAATAGTTCTTTTCGTCTGGAAATAATTTTGGTCAGATTGCTTTCAATTTGTTGGGCATCCTTGAAATTTACTCTTAGGATCCGTCAGAGATTAGACAAATGCCGGCCTTGCAAAAAATATTTTTTTAAAATGGTACTACCTTTTTGTACAATTTTTTGGCGACCTATAAGCTTTTGATACTTGATTTACCAGACATCGGCTGGTGACAGTGTCCGTGAACATTTGCTGCTGCCATAGTGTTTTCCTTGAACAGATTTTTGCCGATATTATGTGAAAATGGGAACAGGCCCGACCACCCCCGGCCGAAACCACCCGCGGTCCTAACCCCACGTCAAACCCCCCAGACTAAAACCCCCCGTAGGCGTAAACCCCACGACCAACCATCCCCCCCCCTCCTCCGTTCTCAAATCATCTCACTGTGTGCTATAAAAAAACGTGGAAAAATTGCATCATTTATTTTCAATGTCAGCTTATCGTTTACACCTCACAGCAGGGAAGTCGGCGACCACAGTGGCCAGTCTTGAGAACGGTGGGGGGGGGGGGGGGATGGAGGTTCGGTCGGGGGACCTGGGGGGGGGTTCTGATGGGGGAAGGGGGTTAGGGCCGTGGGGGCTTCGGCCGGGGGAGGGGGGTTGGGCCTAGACACGTGAAAAGGGTGCCTTTCCTGCCATTAATATTCACCTAGTCCTGCAGCTGGAGTACTCCCAACGCATCTCGTATTCATCCGCTCCCTCCTTTACTTTTGTAATTAAGCTTCTGCTTCAGTTAGCTACTATGTTTTGCTCATTCCTTTATATTCCTAACGTTTCATCATCATTTTTGGCAACAACAAGTCAGATGTTTGGACAACTGCTGTTTCAAAAGAAAAGGATTTGAAACAAGTCAGAACTTTCATACTCATAAATTTTAGTATTTTGTTTAGGACATTTCGAATCTTGGACATGAGTGAGAGAACAGAGAGAGATTTCCGCATAGGTTTGCTACTAGGTGTCAGCAGTAGCGTCTTCATTGGAAGCAGTTTTATTCTGAAAAAGAAGGCACTGTTAAAACTGTCGTTGCGAGCAGGTAGGATTCTCGAGGTAGTAAGTTGCAATCCTGTTGATTTAAACCGCATCACATTAACATTCTACAATCAGGTATCGAATTAGTGATCGGATGTAGTTATGGTTAGTCCAGTTCTCAACATCGCTACTGTAATACTGAAGCAGTTGTACAGTGAGTTTTAATATGTGTCTCTCTTATCAACTGATGTCTCAATACTCGCTGGACATTCACTGTCATACCACGTTATATGCAATGGTTAAGGTTTTGCCTTTGTCGTTACAGGTCAGGGTGGTTATGGATACCTACGAGAGTGGCTTTGGTGGGCTGGAATGGTTTTAAGCAAGTTTATTTTCAGTATTCAAAACATTAATAGATTTGTTACTCGAATCGACTTTTTATTTCATTTTCTTTTATGTTGTGCCAAATACAGTACCTTGTATTAAATAAGACGAGCAAAAATTATGTAACTGAAAAGTTGTTGAAATTTGCCCAAGGGATTTTTGGCTTATAATTAACTAGCTTGAAAAGTTCAACTAATACACTTTGAAAGCAGGTGAGTTGCCTGTTCACTTGTCGAACACTTTCGATAGCCTAATCCAAAAATAATCCCTCGTGGGCATTTTAATATATAATTTTATCTAATACGGTGTTCCTAATGCAGTTGAATAAATGAAAGGAAACATATGAAATAAGTAAATAATCTTCTGTACCTGTAATAAAGTAAATCAATCTTCCATTTTCCCGATATTGTCTGAAAATATTTTTTCTCAAACATCAGCTTTGCATTTAAGGAATCAAAAAGGAAACGAAAATGCAGTAAATTACCAAAACAAATAGTCAGTAGACGAGAAGACGAACAATATCCGCGAGTCTTGTGGTTCTTTATTTTGAATAACTGTGGTGTCTACGACTTGTTCTGTGTTGCAGTGGGTGTTGGTGAGGTGGCTAATTTCTCGGCGTATGCCTTTGCTCCCGCCACCCTTGTTACACCTCTTGGAGCGCTCTCCGTACTAGTCAGGTATTTATAACACACCAAGTATTCGATAACTCAAACTTCACCAGATTTCACTTATTCAGTTACAGATCAGTTATCGTGTCCGAAAATTTGGATACATTAGAAAATTTACGTAGCAATTAGCTGACGTAATTGGTTAGTCTCTCAATTTCTTTTGAAAATATATTGTTAAAATATTCAAACTGTTAAGTTATAGAACCGCGGACAGTGTGTGAGGTAAAACATACTTCGGGTAATCGACGTTCAATTTAACGAAGATGACCTGTCAAAATGATTACATAATTAGCCATTTCGGTGTAGAATCTATTCGATCTTATTGTAACTTCAGACTGTATCTCCAGGTTGGGCGTTGCTAGTTATCTTCTGCATATAAAAGCGCTGTAATGCACCGCAGGACTGTTGAGCCGATTACTTTATTTCGCGAGTGTGGTTAACTAATTATCACGAATTTGTCGAATAGAGCACACCTTACTAATTTTACGTGAGAAAAAAAACGAATTAGGGGTTGAAACAATTGAATTGTGATATTTGCAGTGCTGTTTTGGCATCCAGATTGTTGGAGGAGAATTTGAATCTGCTTGGCAAAGTTGGTTGTCTTGTGTGCTTGTTGGGCTCTACCATTTTCGTGATCCACGCGCCAAAGGAGCAAGACCTGAACAGTATGCAGGAGCTTGGCACAAGAATGCAGGAAACAGGTGAAAACAAATGCGTTCAAAGGACTGCCATTGTCTGTCATTCCATGTCATGCCTGTCCTGTTTGATGTTTTCTTTTTATTTACCGTATATGATGAGCCTAGGTTTCACTCTTTAATGTATAAAACCCGAGCCTCTTTATCGTTGTGTCCTCAATTCATTTCACTAAATTTGAAGTGACCCGAATCTATCATGCAACTTACTTTCAGCTGACTGAGTGCAGTTTTGATTAGTCAAATGTTTGAGTTTATTATTTCATCATCTTACTTTATTGTTGTGACTGCGTTTTCGAATTTAGTTGAAACAATAACGTTATTCTTTTTTTCAGGCTTTGTGGTATACACGGTGTGTGTGGCTATTTGCGCTGCAGTATTAATATTCTTCGTCGGGCCTGAACATGGACATTCCAATCCTCTCGTTTACATCACAGTCACTGGTACCATTGGATCCTTGACGGTGATGTCCTGTAAGGGGCTTGGCATAGCATTGAAACAGACTCTAGCGGGAGACAGCCAAGTGTCTAACCCGCTCACGTGGTTTATTCTTATCTCTATGGTAGTCTGTATAACAGTGCAGTTAAATTACATGAGTAAAGCTTTAGATATGTTCAACACAGCCATTGTGACCTTGATACTGTACGTTGTGTTTACATCATGTGTTATACTAGCCTCTGCTATATTATTTAAAGAGTGGAACAAACTCTCGGTAACAGATATAGTGGGAAATGTGTGTGGATTCTCTACTGTTATTTGTGGAGTCTTTCTAGTACAAGCGTTCAAAGATCTAAAAATCTCTTTCCAAAACCTGCCTAAAGCTTTGAAAGAAAGTGCATTGGAGCAGTCGTTTAGCAGAACTACATACAATAAACTGTAGACCTGTGTACTGTATGGTTGCGAATGACCTTTCCTCTAGTCGAAATTTATGAAATAAGTTTTAATCCTTTTTAATGTTTTTAATATGTAATTATTATTTATTGTCTGAATTTATAATGTAATCCAGATGTCGGTTACTGTGAGACAAAATTGTTACCAGGGACGTAGCTCATCTTTCGAATCCAGTGAGCTCAGAAATGACACGCTAACATAAAAGCCATAGTTGAGATATGACAAATTTGGTTTGTAAATGCAAACCTACGCAATTTATAGGGTTTTCTAGTCATTGCTAGACTTTCTATAGTTTTTCTCTAAAGTGTTTTTTTTTGTCATATTTTTATTTATTGAGTTATTTTTTATTTGTATCAAGTTCATGACGTTTTACGTTCCCTTTATTTTTCATAATATGTAATGTTTGTTTCCTGAAGATTGGAAGCAAATTCACGCTCTCAGTTTTATGTTCCGGAAGTAATTATTGCAATAGAAATAGCGTGATTACTATAGGTTAATTGATTCTCACTGTTGTTGTTAGGTGTCTATCTTTTTTGTTTATGTGATGTTTGACTTAATTTATTGTATGCAGTTTAAGATTTTACAGTTCGAATTTCATATTTAAGGTCCATCGTTTTGTAAATGCGTCTGTTCTAGCATTGTGAAAATGCTTTTAATATGAACGTCATTGGTTCACACCAGCTTGAATGAATTAGACGTCCGTGTTATGAACTAAAGATATTTTCCTCAGGGAATTTTTTTCTAACTCACAATCAGGGGGCGGGGGCGTCTTGAAACAGATGTGGTCAATATCTCAATTCTTGTTATGAAGCAGCTTGGAAAATAGCTTAGTCGTGTGTGGCAAAATAAGAAGCAAAATGTTTCAAATCTAGAAAAGGTAACTGACTTTCATGCATGTGCATTTTCTCACTTAAACAGTATTTTATCGCGTTAAGTGGCATGTTCATGTAATTTTGTATTTACAGTTATCAGTATTAAAACTGGCTTTGTATTTGCCAATAAACGAAATCAAAACAACTAAAGGAATAAACTGACAATATCCAATAAATAATGTGTCGTGTAAGGCCTTATCTTGCTTGTCCAAGCCAATCTCCTCTAGGACTGTTCTAATCGTGAGTATTCTAAGGATAATCGGAACGCCTATCAAGGTCACTGCAAGGTCAGCATATTCTTCCAAATGTGACGTTAATTTAGAATCCTTCAAGTAAGCAAAACCGACGTGTTCTTCTGTGGTTAATTACATGCGATAATTTTGTCATGCTGTTATTAGCCAGCCAATGCCGTTTTGTTTTTGTAAACAAAAACAAATGTTTTCCTCTAACCCACTCTCTCTTTTTCCACCGTTTGCCCCTCCTTTGGTTTACAGAGTATTATTTAGTACTAATTTGTACTATTTCAGAATTTTAAGACTTTTTACCTTGTATAAATATATCTGAATATGTATATGATGTGCCCAGGAATGGGGTTTTGGAACACCTTTATCCCATTCCTGAAGGGTTGGGGGGGGGGGGGGCATACGTAACCTCACTTTTGGTATCCTAATCCTTAATTTTTATATACGTCTAGGTACATGTTAAGCGATGTGGAATGTGGTCACTATAAATTGGGAATATACTGTCTTGTTAATCCGGTTCTGGAAAGTGGTCACTAGAGGTTTTACCGTAGGTCTTTTTTTCATCCGGGTCACGACAGGCAGGTTTTGCTGTCTTTTTATCAAGATTCTGGAAGATGGCAGGTAAAAACAGGTTTAACTGTACGCCTCATATCCGGGCGGAGGAGGTGAGAACTACAAACAAGCTTGAAGGTGGTCGCTACAAACAGGATTTTTCGTTGTTTTTATTCGCGTCTGGAAGGTGGTCCATAACCAATTCCGCATTTCATAGGTGATTTTTTACTTACCGTCAACCCCGACCCACCCCCTGCCCCACCCCTCAACTCTGTCTAATGCAGGTATGGCTCTGAATGTAACCCAAATCCCTTTTATTCCTTTCACGGTAAAGGTCCGCACCCAAAGTTTACTCACATGATATATACTTTGTTTTTGTACATTTTCAAAACAGCACAAGAAAGTCATCCTTTATAACTGTATAGTAGATGATTCACCTCGGTGGGGAAGGGTGGGCGAGGGGACATATTTGTGTCAAAATGGGAAGCTGCTTGTGATAACAGAAGATACCAGATGAATCACTTAACTGTGAAAAATAATTCCAAGTACTGTAAGCAAATGTTACATAGCTGCTCCTACACATGGAATAGCTTGGCAGTGAAAAAAAACTTTTCTTGTCAGACGAGTAAAATCAAGTCCTGTAGAGGCGGGACGACCATAACAGAAAAATCCCACAAAAAATGCTGTCTCATGTTATGTACAGCAAGCCGCGAAAACTTGTGCACTGGTTAACAAAGGTATCGACTACCACCCCTCCCCACCCCCCCCCCCCCCCTGCACCGGTCATCAAACCCCACCACCTCACCTCTGAACCGCCCTGCATTGCCCTCGCCCCCACCCCCCTCACCTCTGAACCGCCCTGCATTACCCTCGCCCCCGCCCTCCCCGCACTGGTCATCAAACCCCACCCCTCACCCCTGAACCGCCTTGCCTTGTTCGCCCCCGCCCCCCCGCGGATTTGTCGGGCTACTTCCGAGCCTCCATTCCCCGAATTCACAGGAGAAGCGGGTGAGGCGCCAATTTGCAATCACGTTTTTCAATATTGGTCAACTACAATACCAGCCGACAGTCTAACCCAAGGCTAATTCCACCAAGTTTGAAGTTGATTCGACTTTGTTTTCGAGTTATCGCTTAAGTCAAGTGTCCACAACACATTTTGACGTCATATAAGACAAGTACAATATCAAACCCAGCCAAGGCATTATCCTACCATGTTTGATGCTAATCCGACATTTCGTTTTACATTTACAGTGATGACGCAACTGTCATGTTTTGACTCCTATGACGTCAAGCATTGTCCAACATAGGTGAAATACAATCCCAACCCAAGACATAATCCCACCAAGTTTGAAGCTCATCCGACGTTTCGTTCTCGAGTTATCGTGTTAACAAAATCAAGTGTCTGCAGTAGAGGCACACACTACACACACACAGAAAGTACAAAAACAAAACATTTTCCTTTTACGGATGAAATGTAAAATACTACGCGAGAAAAACTTACTTCAGTATTTGTGTAATAAAATTTTATTCAATAAACGTGTAATAAGTGTTGATACAAAAACGAGCGCTGCAAGCAGAAAGCATAGCCCAGGTGCACAACATGCAACTGCTAAACGCAGCCCAAACCAGCCCAGTTTTATCTCGTAATTGCAATCGTAGAGCCAATACACCAGTGTGCTACCTTTGAGTACTGTTTATATGACACACTCTGCAGAGAACAGCGTATTATTTAAAATATGAATGCTGAAGTTTAAAAAAAAAAGTACAAAAAATTCCAGAAATAACAAGACTGTTCGTGGACATTATGCCCAGCCGTTAAAGCGAAGACATTACAAAGGTGAAAGGAGAAACCGACCAATTTTGACAGAATTTAGATTGGTACGCCTCATGGGTAACATTGCTATCAAAAGCAATCGGACAGGATCTGTGGGACGAACAGCACTATGTTTCTCTTAAAGTCATCCGTTTATTTGGCCTGTTTTTTGTGTAACCGACAACAAAAACACTGCAACTCTATTGAAGATCTATCTGGGGTCAGGGAAGGAAAAAAACAAAACAAGAAATTAATGCAGTATGGGCCTCAAAATGATTCTGTAATACGCAGTCCTGTAAATATGGCTTGTAAGACCAATGAAGCGAGACAATGAAAAGGTTCACCTAGAGCGGGACCATTAACACACAACCTCTTGCTTCGCAGGCGACAACGCAAAAAAAAAAATGCTTCTTTGGGATGCAGAACAATATAAATATTGCATGTAAAAAATGGGGCTTGAACTCACGACCTCTTGCATCCAAGCCTATACGACGTCACAAATCTGTTCGCCGCACATTACGACTAGTGAAGAAGCGTGAAAAAAAGAAGCACACTGTGAATATCTGCAATTTAACCGTTTTTTGGCCAATATGCTGGCCACATCGCCAAACAAGCCTGATGCAGGAACTTGAGGGGAACATTCCCGTCAAATTTCAATGCAATGGGACCACATTTGCAGAAAGAGTAGCAGTTTTTCCGTCTTCTTCAATTTGGCCAATATCATGGCCAATTTTGGCCAAATCCCCGAAAAAAATGCTGTGCGAAAGATTACCCAGACAGTCGGGGCTAAAAATATATAGTTTCTGTTTTGCTTCAGCATTCTTATTCTATAAAGTACGCTGTTAAATATATGTTGATGAATTAAATGTACAAACAATTTTTATTTAAAACATTCGTAAAAATCACAGCAGTCTTTTCTGAATTGATTCACATGTGGTTAATAAATCAATAAGGTATGAAACACGCACGCGAGATCGTTAAATACAAGTTTTTTTTACATTAGATTGATATCTGAATCTGTTTTGAGGCACACGTAGAATAACACTGTATCTAACCCACACCACACTGCCATTTATATGACGTCAAAGCATAATAACAACGCATCGATTGGCAAGTTTTTTATTGTTTGGAAGTTGGAAAGGAAAAGCCAGCCTCAATTCAACTGAGGGAAACCGTCCTATTATTTTTTTTTTACCAACAGAGTTGTTGAAAAAAGAATCAAGCAAACTTTAAATAAACACAAGGCTGAAAGAAACCACTTGTCGACGATCTGAAAGCGAAGCAAGACAGAAGATTGTAGGGAGTCGAAACAATCTACTGTGCAAAAAAGCAGCGAAAAAACTTATATATATATATATACATATATATGCACAACAGGTGTTGCACAGTGATTTTAATTTGAACACGATAGCAACTTGGCAGAAATTTTTATCTCCGATTACGTTTTTTTTTTTGTGCATTGGCTCAGTGATAATCCATATCTTGCTAGAGCCATATTTATTTATTTCACTTTTTTCGTTCAGACCACAAATATCTTTATTTTTGTCATACACATCACAATGGTTCGTAACTTTCTAGGTTTGGGCCTTGAACGGCGTTGACGGAGAAAACACAACACTCAAGTTCTCCACAACATCAGTTTATTTTCAACCTTCACACTGTCACGGTCATTGATACTGTCTTCTGCCTCCCCATCATTGTCAAATCATTATCATTCCTTGTCATTTTAAAAGAAATACAACTCAACAAGAAAATAGCTGACGACATGATACATAACGCACAGTGCCAGAGCAACACGCACTTACACAATAGCTGACGTCATGATATATAACGCACAGTGCCAAGCAACAGACACTTAGACAACAGCTGACGTCATGATATATAACGCACAGTGCCAAGCAACAGCCACTTAGACAATAGCTGACGTCATGATATATAACGCACAGTGCCAAGCAACAGACACTTAGACAATAGCTGACGTCATGATATATAACGCACAGTGCCAAGCAACAGACACTTAGACAATAGCTGACGTCATGATATATAACGCACAGTGCCAAGCAACAGACACTTAGACAACAGCTGAAATGTCTACGATTACAGAGGTAATGAAATGAGAAGACCAGACTTAATTAGACACCTCTACGTTTCGCAAACTGGACGAAATCTAGTTCAGCACTCTACATGCGAGATTCAAAAATAGACACAAAATTTTGGCAAATCAATCATCATTTCGGTTGCAAAGAAACCATTCATAATACTTCAATATCACTAATTGTACTGAACATGGCAGTATTACCTTTTGTTACATAGGAAAAGTTAATGATACAATATTGTCGAACGTACTACACAGTCCCCTTGATACAATGTAATAATGTGACTGTACATATATTTATATGTAGCCTTAAATACTTTTTGCATATACTTTAAACTGAGTCGCACAGTGTGAGAGGGGAAGGTGTTTAACAAGCGACCTTTTTAATTATCAGCGGTGCTAAAGCCCAAGTTCCACAACAAGAAATGCTCAGCTGGCCACGTTATGAGTGATCACGACAGCTAAATGCGATGAACATCAGAACTTTGAGGATTCCAACACAGGTCGTCATGTCTCAGAAGTCATAATTTTTCGACTAAAAAATAAATAAAACAAGTCAGCAGGTTTGGTCTGTTTTTTTTTTATCCAAAGTGAAAAAATAAACTCTTTTGCCAGTCAAATGTGAAAAATGAAAAAAAAAAAACAAAAAAACCCGACATTCTGCAGTTTCACACAACAGCCTACTACTAATACGCTGTGACACATGTGACACATGATCTCCAGTGACGGTAACCCTCTTCAGCCGCGCTATTCTGCTTATCAGTGTTTACTTACTGGTCATTTGTTGTCTTAGTTTACCATCGCCGTTTGCCTTTGGCACAGACAGTAGCCCGTCACGTTTCATTTTATTTTGCCATTTGGGAGGGGGGGGGGGGGTGGGTGGGTGTGGCTGAGCACTGTCTGTGTAAACCTTACAATTATGCACCGTGGCAAGCCGGACACGGAACTTTGCATCTTAATCCACACACCTACGACTTGGCTGCCACTCCCCGCCCACACTATTTTCAAATGGTCAAATACTGGGCGCTCTACTACCGCAAGCAATTTTGATGGGTAAAAATGCTTTCCTTGCCTTGAATACCACCCGAGTTGCCTACATATTACTTTCATTACCAACCCGTTAATCAACAGCTGTGTGTGTAACACATAATGTCATTGGATGGGAGTAAATTCAATGAAATGGAAAACCCTACATTGCCTAACAATTTTTGGTTGATTTAAAAATAAGACGACGTTGCATACAGTTTTGCAGAACTCGTCTGGACAAAACCTGTCTCCGTACTAACAAATTTTCTGGAAAAACAGCCATTTTTGACAAGTCGTGATTTTGAGAATTTTTGGCCTATTTCAAAAATGATACGACATTGCCCATCTACAGTATATATATTTTCACTGCATAAAATTTCAGAACGCTGGATCGAATAGTCTCGCAGAACTCGTCTTGACAAAATAATAACACGACGTTGCACACTTTCAATACAAGTTCTAACCGTATGCCAAAGGGAAAAAGCTATACCATAAATACTTTCGGAGATATAGCCCGGACACGAGGGTGCACGAAAGCGGACAGACAGACGGACAACCTGAAACCTATATCCCCTCGTTACACAGGGGATAATAAGTAGCTAACAGCTAATACTTTTTTACACCTGGCCTTTGATTTGATATTTGTTACACTGTCTGAAAGGTCCTGCAAAAGGGCAAGCTGTGAGCTATTTCGAACCTACCGTAAAACTCAACTACATTACTAAAAATTACGAAAATTAAGAAATAGTCCATGGTTACGTGACTGGTGTATGGTGAGCTGTGTGAAAAATATGGAGTGATCATATGCTGTGATCAACGTTTATAACGACACCCTGTATACGACAACAGAAATTTTCGACTTATTGCGTGCCAAAAGGTATCAGTTATAGCGACCTATTCTTATAACGACATATTTTTTCCGATCCCAGCCATCTCGTTATAACGAGATTCTGCTGTTTTATCCACAAAAAACATGTCTTCGTTTCTTCCTTACCATGGAACAAGTCAGAAATTGTTCACCCCAAAACCAAATTTGTAACTGACTGAATATGCAAATAAACTATCGAGAATAGAAAGGTTGATAGTCTTTCCCCAGTAAATACATGCATACATCTTAACTACTATAACCGCAGTAAAAAGTCATCCCAACAATGTCGTTTTATAGAGCAATTCGTCCTGATACCCAAACAACCAACCCCACTCCCCACCCCAACATTCACCGTCACCTCCCCCCCCCCCCCCAACCCCCGGCTGTATTCTTTTTTTCACAACTTTAACACAACAAAGCAACTGAGCAACACAACGCCAACTGATAGAAAAGGAAAACAACAATGTAAGCCATAGTCAGTAAATTTTTGCCGAGTATTTGAGGGAAGGAGACTAGGCGTTCCCACTCGAGTGTCTCGACCGCCTGTGCTGGCACTTGATCGTTTCCGGGGCGCTCGAATGCCTTTGCCTCAGCTGAGCACCTATAGCAGACATGACTGTTTCACCTGTACGGCCTTGCTGTTCCAGGCTGTCATTTGATTCCGAGTCCTCCGGAATCCTGTCCTCGAACGACACTTGTTGCGAGGGGCGTTTTGTCGTCTTGAAACATTTGGAGCGATCAGATGCTGGCAGTGGCGAAAATGCACTCGGTCCAGGTAAAGTCACCACTTCGCCAGGGGCGAAAAGATTCTCCTCTTGGTTCTCATTGGACAGCAGAGCCACTCTTTCTTGCACGTCCGAGTTGCTGCGCCTGAAGGCGTCTTTCAAGGCGCTAAAACTGAAACACCGCTGTCGGAATTCTACAGTGTCGTTCTCGTCTGACCTTGACCACAGACGCCGCTCTTGAGCACTAAGATTGCGGTGTCGCTCACGCCGCACATGCGCATCCTGTGCGCTACGGTGGCGCCGCCTGTTGGCAGCAAAGGCTACTGGCAACTCAGCCGTCTCGCTCTCTAGTGCCGATATGACAGTCTCCAGGGCAAGGTGGTCCTCTAAGGGTGGTGCGGGCGAAATCTCGCCCATGGCTATACTGTAGCACGGCGGACCCGCTGAGGTATACTGCGGAGGGCCTGTTGGAAGACTGGGATCCTAAAAACAACCATACACCGCAATATTTCAAGAGAGTATTAATTAAAGATATAATTTCGTGAAACTGTTTTTAGAGGGGGTGGGAGTGGGTACTCTGGGCGAGGACAAGAGGGAGGGGTATTCTTATAGATGCCTTGGGTGTAATGTGCGGCGAGAAAACTCCTTTTTCACTTAAAATCTTTTCACTTAAAACATCTCGACGCTTTTGTTTCAAACGCAGCGCATCTTTTCGCTTTGAGGAAAAATATGCCATCTTTTTGCTCGTTCTGAGCCTTTAAGTGCGCTACGTCGATCATTTTTTTTTTCAGTTAAAATTTTGAGATCTTTCGTTTTTAAATTATGAAAAAATACGATCTTTCGCTTCTTAAGTGGAAATTTTGAGATTTGCCCGCTCTTCCGTGTGAAAATTTAGGATTTTTTGTCTTTTTGACTTGAAAACTCTTTTCGCCTATAGGCTTGGAAATTTGTGATGTTTTCGGTTTTTGGCTTTGATACTCTGGGACCTTTTTGCTTTTGGACTTGACAAAATGCGTTCTTTTCGCTCGCCGAGGACCCCCCCCCCCCCCCACACCCTCCCCTCACCATGGGTCCTGAATAGCACGGCTGAGTTTTGCTTCATTTAGACGTCAAATATGAGCGCAATACCTCGCCCTAGGTCTCAAAACTAGGTTTTATAAAAATTTTACAACACTAGAAAGTCATCCTTGAGCTCAACATCAATGCAGATTATATAGCGTGGCATTACAGTGTTTGCAAATGACAAGAAGCGCTTCGTATCACACCTGAAGGTCAATTCTAGAAACAAATGTTGGTATGATTCAAGCTTTCACCTAATACACAATGGGAAATGATGAAAAACTCGTAGAATAATTAAATCTATTATTGAGACTTTTTAAATACAATGCTTACATCGCCAGCCCCGCCCTGCGCCAGGGCCTCCTCATACGTGGGAGGTCTCAGCGGCTGGACGAGTATCCGCCGGCTAGCCGCGCCCCGCCCGTCGGGTACCGTGTCAACGGTCACGCAGTACGTGCGGTTGTGCACGAGCAGGAGCCGCCTGCTGGACGTGCCTGTCACGCCCGGATGAGCTACGGGTATCTGCGACCTCGAGTAGAGCGCCACCTGGCTCAGCGGGATGTAACCATGCTGTGACGCTTCGCTGTTTTCGCCCATTGCCGCTACAAGATTGCCAACAAACACATTCATGCGTATGAGTAGGATATCAAGCAAACTCTCCTAAAACATTAAAAGTACCAAAGCAGGCCAAACGACTAGCATTAACAGTGTGCGAAAATCTAAACATTCAATTCTTCCCATAAACCCAGAATTCTAGAAACAGATCGCGCCATAAAGCCTCAAATATTAATGTCCACACAAAACATGGATAACCAATGCGATCGTGGTGCTAACCATTTTTAGTTGACACATTATAGCAACTTTTAATAACAGGAACGAATTCAATAAAACTGATAATTAATTTTAATTCTTCTTCCCACATAATAAAGAAACAACCCATCAACAACCAATTTTTGGCACAACTGCCTAAAAAAACTAGAGCACTAACATCAATGCACCCAAACATGTATATTTAATAGCCAGCCATTACAGTTCTGTTTCTGTAATCAAAATCAAATGTTCCCACCTAAAGCCCTCCAGCCCCCGCCCCTTCCTCCTTTTCCACCGCTTGCCCCTCCTTCGGTTTACTGTTTCGTCTTGACATTTTTGTACTATTTCACAATTAACAGCGAAAAATACCAAAGTACCACAAAAAAAAAAAAAAAAAAAAAAAAAAACTATTTGAGATACGTAAGTGCTCCCATCTTGGCAAATAAGTGAAACAACGTCAATGCCCATTTTTATTCAGAAAATGACGTGTCATGCTATGAGCAGCCTGCTGTGCTAACTTGTGCATTGGTTAGCAAAATCACACTCGCTCACCTCGGAACCTCACCGCGCTCATAAATCTAGTGTTACCGAACCAACACCCCCCCCCCCCCAACCCTCCAAAATTCATAGAAGCGTATGAGGCCTGAGTTTGCAATCACGTTTTGACCTAGTATGGCGTCACGCACTGTCCAGTATGCAAGGGAGTAACGATACATAATGAACGTATATCATATTTCACTATATTATTAAATCAGCAAAAATTAAAACCTGCTCTGCGGCGCAGTCGTTTACAGTTGCAGATGCCATCACGACAACACTTGTAGATGACGTACACCACGCCTAGGGCGAACAAGGCGGGCGTGACGAGCCAAGCTAAGTTGCCGTGGCTGGACGAGTGACGGTCGGCCCATGTCTCGTCAGCGTTGTCAACACCACCTGGCGTAGTGGCTGAAGTTCAACACGAAATAAACTGCATTATTATTATTACCACCTATTTTCTCGTTTTGTTTTTATTATTTTTCACGGTAAGTTTACACCAGGTGTGATTAATACGTCTGTCCAATTTTGACATGAGCCAGGAAAATGCTTACATGCAAGACAAAGAAAGCAGGTTCCTTTTAAGTAGATCTCTACTTGCATTAAGTAGATTTCTAAATACATTATTAAAATGAAAGATAAGAAAACACACGTACTTGAACAGTTCTGGACACATGGCAAATGAGCGCATTTAGCACACGCGACATACAGCAGCAGGGCCAGCGTCGTCACAACGCTGGGGGTGAACATTTTCAATCTGTAACAAACACATTTTTACTAACTGTATTCAATTTCAAGGCCCATTCACACGGCAAAAATGCAAATGGTGTCAAGCAACGTATTGTTAACAGAGGTCATGCGACGCTTTACACCTTAGCACACACCAAATGTAGCCAAACAGAATTACTGTGGATTATACATCTACGCTGTATATCAACTACTAAGAAGATAACAATAACAATTCTTGGGTGAATATCTACGTCATTTTTATTATTATCATTATTTTATTTTTTATTTTATTTAATTTTTTTTATGATAGGTGTCTCTTTACGCGTTATTCATAAATGCGCCTGCACTGCAAAAGGAAAAATTGCACATGGACCTTCAGTGACCGTTTGTTTAATTAGGACTAGCGTGCAAAATTTGACGTTCATAAACAGACACCCGACCCCTATGGAGCAGACAGCTCTGAAAGGAAGGGGGTACGGAAAAAATGGCAACGGAAATAATGGCAAGTGGAAATAATGGCAACGGAAAAAATGGCAAAGTAAAAAAAAAGGAAAAAATGGCAAATTTTGCAGGTTTCACTGAAGTTCAGTTGAAACAAAGAAATCGCCTTGGACGACTCAAACTTCAGACGAAGGCTTGTGTGCAATAATGCTCAATAACAAACACGAAATGAAAGTTAATTCTCTTTCTAAATCAAAGATGGCAATTTGTTTTGTATTTAAATTCCAACGTATATTTGATGATAAGCGTCGTCCGTGTTTGGTCTTATACTTTATACACAATCGACACAACAGCAAGGATGTCAACAAGAACACGAGGCGAGAATTATGTGACACCACGTAATTCGAAGTTCCTTTGGAATTCGGAATTTGGGAATTCTTATTTCATTCTATCATACGTATCATAGGAATCAGTGACTTCTTTTTGGAGGCACGAAAACATACATCAGTTGGCAAGAGGTAAATATATGATGAAAGATTGAGTGCAGTGTGTCTCAAATTGGGACCGAAAAAACTGGCAACGGAAATAATGGTAAGTCGAAATAATGGCAACGGAAAAAATGGCAAAGTGAAAAAAGGAAAAAATGGCAAATTTTGCAGGTTTCACTGAAGTTCAGTCGAAACGAAGAAATCGCCTACCTTGACTACCCAGGATCAAAGAAAGTCCAATCAAAACCACTTAATGCCACTTGATGTCAGGTATTTGGGGTGCAAGCAAAAATGGCAAAACGTAATCCCTGTGTGCGGCACCGTTAATCGTTTGGATGCTCGGGTGCCAACGTAACAATGCATCTATTTGAGGTGCATCAGGCAAAACTTATTCACTGTGTGTACAATGCAGTTAATCTTTCGGATGCTCGGGTGTCAACGTAATAAAACGTTTATTTGGGCTGCATCAGGCAAAACTTTAACCTGTGTATACAGTGTTGCTAATCCTATGGATGTTCGGGTGCCACGCAACATTGCAACAATACATTTATTAGGGGCGTTGTCTAGAATGAGCAACATGCTCGTGATATTACGCTTAAGAATAAATTTGACAAGTGTGATAAAATTTTTATTTTGTTATTATGCCATTTTTTCGCTTTTTCACTTTGCCATTTTTTCCGTTGCCATTATTTCCACTTGCCATATTTTCCGTTGCTATTATTTCCGTTGTCATTTTTCCTACCCCCGTCTCAAATATAATGTAGATGTGTTTTATTTTCATTTACAGTTAAAATATAAGATTTTGTGCAATAATCATAAGAAAAAAATGCAACTGCAGCAAACGAAAAGGCAACTTCGGCAACGAACAGTCTACTTGCAGCTCTGCCAAAGCGTCAGACTTTATACTTTGAAACAGTACATACTGTTTGACATTTCTGGACAGTAAAAATGCTTTAATTCCTTTATCTTACATCTTACAACCAATCAATGAGCTTCGCTTATTGTCAGGGTTGGTTTTCTTCCGGGAAGAAAGGTATTTCTTCCCTTCCCTGGGAAGAAATTGGGAAAAGGGAAGGAAGAAAGGAAGAAAAGGAAGAGAGTGGAAAGAAAATGGGAAGAAACCTACTTTGTCAAGAAAACATCAATCCAACGTACTGTCTATTAATTGATTTTGCAGAATCAATATTTAGTGTGTTCCAATGTACTATCAAACAAAGAAACGAGAAAAGAAACAAACGAAACACATACATGGTAACACCAAAACACAATAAAGAAATAATGATCTTATACCATGTGCTTTGCAAATGTGCTGACAACACCTTTTTCTTATCACCCCCTTTTAATCTTAATACTTAACCCCCCCCCCCCCCCATTTAAAGTAAACACAGCCTTTGTCTTTTGTTTTCAATGGCACGTTGAGAGCAAACAAAATCATACATTAATTTCCCGTACACAAAGTCAAAATTTAAACACTTGACCAAAAGTACTCAGGTTATTACAGCGTACCCAGCTTTTCAAGACGCACTGAAACACGAGTCTAAATTTCTATAATTATCATTGGCCAGTTTATGTGTGCTTTGGTGTCCCCTTTTCCTTTACATGAAAAAAAAAAGATGTGGATTCGCTTCCCTTTCCAAATTGCGGCGCGCAAAATTGCACATATTTCCGGAATACATAACAAGTTTGTCCAAGGACAAAGTCCCAGCTTACGAAAAGCAATAAAACCAATTCCAGCGTGCATGAGCAAGGGAATTTTCATGAAAAATTGGGCTTCAAAAGATGAGACGGCAAAGAGCTAGCCCAATAATTAATTTAGCACCGGACCAGAACATAGACCGATAAATGCATACAAAGATTTCTTTCCCAGAAAAATGTGAAACAGATTTTTGTATCTCTGGTAGACTGGATAGTCTGCCATAGATACCTTCAAATAACGCTCGCATTTCGGACCAGTGCGCATATTTATGTAACTTGCCTTGATGCGCGGTTCTTATTCAGACAAGTGCGCATGTTTATTTAATTTTGCGTAGATGCGCGGTTCCCATTTTAGAACAGTGCACATGTTTATTTAACTTGCGTTGATGTGCGGTTCGCATTTCTGACGAGCGCCCATGTTTTTTTTTACCTTTTGTGGATGTGCGGTTCTTATTTCGGATCCGTGCGCACGTTTATTTACCTTGTGTTTATATGCGGTTCTTATTTCGGATCAATGCGCATCTTTATTTACATTGTGTTGATGTGCGGTTCTTATTTCGGATCAGTGCGTATGTTTATTTACCTTGTGTTGATGTGCGGTTCTTATTCCATACCAATGTGCATGTTTATTTTACTTGCGTTGATGAGCGGTACTTATTTCGGACAGTCCAAGTTTTCTTAGGTTGCCTCGATACGCGGTTCGCATTTCGGACCAGTTTGCATGTTTATCTAACTTGCGTTGATGCACGGTGCTTATTTTGGACGTGTGCCTATGTTTATTTAACTTGCGTTGATGAGCAGTTCGAATTTCGGATCATTACGCATGTTTATTTAACTTGCGTTAATGCGCGGTTCGAATTTCGGACCAGTGCGCCTGTTTATTTAACTTGCGTTGATGCGCAGTGCTTATTTTGGACCAGTGCAAATGTTTATTTAACTTGCGTTGGAGCGTGGTTCGCATTTCGAACCACTGCGCATGTTTTTTTAACTTGCGTTGATGCGCGGTTCGAATTTCGGTGAAGTGCGCATGTTTATTTAACTTGCGTTGATGCGCGGTGCTTATTCTGGACCAGTGCGCATGTTTATTTAAGTTGCATTGATGCGCAGTTCTTATTTTGAATAGTGCGCATGTTATCTAAGTTGTGTTAATGGGCAGTTCGCATTTCGAAATAGTGCGCATGTTTATTTAACTTGCGTTGATGCAAGGTGCTTATTTACGTCCAGTGTGCTTGCTTATTTAGCTTGTGTTGCTGTACGGTTGGCATTTCCGACCAGCGCCATGTTTTTTTAACTTGTGTTGATGCGTGGTTCGCATTTTGGACCATTGCGCATATTTATTTAACTTGTGTTGATGATCGGTACTTATTTTGGACCGGTGCAAATGTTTATTTAACTAACGCTTATGTGCGGTTAGTAATTCGGACCAGCGTGTATGTTTATTTAATTTGCGTTGATATCCGGTTCGCATTTCGGACCAGTATACCTGTTTCTTTAGGTTGCGTTGATGCGCAGTTCACATTTTGGACTAAGTGAGCAGGTTCATTTAACTTGCGTTGATGCGCGGTTCTCATTTCAGACCACTGCGCATGTCTATTCAACTTGCGTCGATGCGTGGTTCTTTTTTTTTCGGACAAGTGCGCATGTTTGTTTAACTTGCGTTGATGTGCGGTGCTTATTTTGGACCGGATCGCATGTTTATTTAACTTCCGTCGATGCGCGGTTCGCATTTCAGGCCACTGCCCATGTTTATTTAACTTGTGTTGATGCGTGGTTCTCATTTCAGACCAGTGCGCATATTTATTTAACTTGCGTTGATGCGCGGTTCGCATTTCGGACCACTGCGCATGTTTATTTAATTTGCCTCGATTAGCGGTTCGCATATCATACCAGTGCGCATGTTTCTTTAGGCTGCGTTGATGCGCGGTTCGCATTTCAGACCACTGCGTCGAAGCGTAGTTCTTTTTTCGGACCAGTGCGCATGTTTATTTAACCTGGGTTGATGCGCGGTGCTTATTTTGGACCAGTTCGCATCTTTATTTATCTTCCGTCGATGCGCAGTTCACATTTCGGACCAATGCGCATGTTTCTATAACTTGCGTCGATGTGCGGTTGTTAAATCTGACTACTGCGCAAGTTCATTTAACTTGCGTTTATGCGCTGTAGGAGGAGATTCATTTAATTTTTTTTTCAAAAATTCCGAAAAAAAATCAAAAGTTTTCCAATTCACTCAAAAAAACGCAAGCCGTATGCATGACCCCCTAGAGACGGCTCATATCAGGAGATATGCATTTTGAGGTATTTTCATCAAAAATTCCCCCCGAAATAAAAAATTCCCAAGTCGAGTCAAATAGCACAAGCCGTATGCGAGACCTACCTAAGGATGCCTCATAGCAAAAATAAATGAAATCGGATAAAAACTGTAGGAGGAAATGCATTTTGAAGTTTTTCTTCAAAAATTCCCAAAAAAAATACAGAAATTGTCGGATCGACTAAAAAGCGCAAGTCGTATTCTCAACCCCTTAGGGATGCCTCAAACCCAAAAAAAAAAAAAAAAAAAAAAAAGGTTCAAAACTGTAGGGGGAAATGCATTTTGAAGTTTTTTCTTCAAAAACTCCCTAAAAATACAAAAATTGCCCGATCGACTAAAAAAGCACAAGCCGTATGCACGACCGCTTAGGAAATCCTCACACTAAAAATAAATAACATCGAATCAAAATTGTAGGAGTAGATGCATTTTTTAAAAAATTTTTGCTTAAAAAATCCCCAAAAAATACAAAAATTGTCCGACTGACTAAAAAAGCACAAGCAGTATGCATGACCCTTTAGGAGTGCCTCATACCAAAAATAAATGACATCGGGTCAAAAATGTAGGAGGAGATACATTTTTAATTTTTTTCTTTAAAAATTCGCCAAAAATTCCAAAATCACCCGATCGACTAGAAAAGACAAGCCGTATGCACGACCCCTTAGGGATGCCTCACACCAAAAATAAATGACATCGGATCAAAATTGTAGGAGGAGATGCATTTTGAAACAAAGTTTACAGCGAACTAACTAACTAACTAACGGACGCCATCCGCAGACCGATAGGAATACCCCAGCTTACGTGTAACGTAAGCTGGGCTAAAAAGCGGAGATGATGGCACCCAAGACCGGGTCTAGGCTGTTTTCCCCCTACCACCCCCCCCTGGCGATCTCCCCCCGTATGCTGACTCCCCCCCCCCGTCCTTCTCCCCCCCCCCCCCCCCCATGGCAGATTTTTTTAGTTAGTAAAACTTACATCAGCAAAACTTGTACATTTCATTCCTTTTTTAATTTTCAACCTCACCTTTCATCTACTTTTACATAATTATCACTAGGAAATTAATCTGCTTTAAAATCCAATTACGAAATTACAATCAAACACTTACTGTAAACTGATCTTTCAAATGTGATCACGAAATTTAATCTACAGATCACCAGCTTTACTGGGTCACCACCTTACTGCTTTCCTCGTATAGTCGTAATGAATTCCATCTTGATGTGATAATTTGGCTACTTTTTGGTGAGCCTTTATACAACCATTTACGTTCTCCGGACGCAAATCTGATACCCATAAATAAACTACTCCGGAAAACATCATATCAGTAGCCTACTCTGGCGGTGAAGGCTAATAAGCAATTGCAATTCTTGTGCACGCAATGAGCATAACACTAGATCCGACGTTTCATTGATTCGGTCAGAAATTCAATATATCAATCACTTAATTAAACAGATTAAAGAAACATCAATAACCCTTTGGTCTTCATACACCAATAAGGAAAGCAAGTTTGAGAGGGGAGAAGGAAAAAAAGGAGTGAAATGTACCAGTTTTGCTGATGTAAGTTTTAAAAAAATCTGCCGGTGGGGGGGGGGGGGGGGGGGGGGGGGGGGGGGGGGGAGGGGGGAGAGAAGGACAGGGGGGAGACCGCCTTGGTGGGGAGACCGCCAGGGGGAAAACCTCGGGGGGGGAAAGCGCCAGGGGGGAGACCGCCTGTTCCCCCCAAGACCCTTCTGTCTGATCCTATTTATTACATGGAAGTTTGATATGTGAATTCGCACCTATTCAAGAATTACTCCGAGTGCAGCTTAAGCAAATTATTTGAAAGAAATTCCAAATATTACACTTTTTAAGGTTTCTTCCATTTCTTCCCTGAAACTGGAGGGAAGAAAGTATTTCTTCCCTATGGGAACAAGTAAGTATTTGTGAAACACAAGCAGGCCCCAACCGCCCCCAAATTCATGGGGGTATAAAGCGATGACGGACAGACGGACGGACACCCCAAGCCTAAAAAAACCGGAAAAAAACCATGGTTTTTTCCCTCCATGGAAGAAACATGCCAACCCTGTTCATTGTTCCTTGTCTATACTGACTTCAGACATATAAACGGACGGTATCCAGACAGAAGGGCCTTGGACATAAGGGCCTTTCCCAAAACGGCCCTAAATAAAAAGTTGGACAAAAGGGCCTTGAGAATTTTTTTCTAGGAGTCTGAGTTTTAATTATTTAATAAAATATGTAATAAAATAAGAAGTAAAAAAAAAAAAAAAACAAACTTCATTGTGTTTTTACGCATCCGCGACATCTCGCATCTGGACATCTCGCATCTGGACATCTCGCATCCGACAACTCGCATCTGGACATCTCGCATCCAAATGAAAAAGTGGACATCTCGCATCCGTGATTTTCTGCTTGATTTATCATTGTATATTGGCGGTGGGGGTAGGTGGGAATCATTTTATTTAGTGTATTTTGACATACCCTAGCTTAAGGGATGTGGATCTTACGGTATCCGGACAGAACGGCGACGGCCATAACGGAGAAGACCAAAACGGAGACGGCCAAAACGGCGATAGCCAAAACGGCGACAAGTGCAACCCCGGACAAAACGGCGACGGAGTTTTTTTAAGTTTATGCTTTAAAACGCTCATTAAAAAACAAAAAAGTAACAACGTTGCCAACACAGTTTATTTAGCTATCAGAGATAAATAAATTTGAACAGAGTGCATCATTTCTCCCAACGTGCCCTTCCTGCCCTCCCTAACCACCTCCTTCCTGTCACCAGTCACTGTCTCAGTAATCTGCTCACGGAATGCTTTACTCACTTACCTTTTCTCAGGTAAAACTGAAAATTATTTTCTCAGGTAAAATAAAATTTAATCTTATCTTTCACTGGTTCGTATCTAATTACAGCATTTCACATAACCGATACAGATAAGGATTAGCTCATTAAGGCGATTAAAACATCGGTCTTTCATTGCTTATAATCAGAAGTCCTTTTAAAGGCATATTTATTTTGCCTGTTATTGATGTGGAATCTCGTGCAATAACGGATTAGTGGGCACAGTCGCTAAATACAATTGTCTTTCAAAATGTACTTATTTACCCCCCCCCCCCCCCCCACACTATGGATTATCGTATAATTGCAATTAGGAATATATGAGAAAATAAGTGTTAAATTATCCATTTTATTTTGCCCTGAAAATTTAAATATTGGTTCAATTTATACTTATATTCAAGTAGAAATGAATTGATTGATCTGGCAACACTATTCTTTGTATTTTGATTTTCAACATTAAATTATTAATCTTCGTCGCCGTTTTGTCAAGGGTTGCACTTGTCGCCGTTTTGGCCATCGCCGTTTTGGCCGTCGCCGTTTTGGTCTTCTCCGTTTTGGCCGTCGCCGTTTTGTCCGGGATTCGGATGTTACCCGCCGCATTTTCGAACCTGTGCACGTTTCCCTTCCAAACCTTGCATCAAAGATAAATTTTAAAAAACTGAATAGATCAGTGGGATTAGTGGATGTGGATTCATTCTTAATACTGATCCGCCGCATGTTCATTAAATCCTTCATGCTTTTAAGTGCCTCTTTCGAGGGATTAGCATATGTGGATTCGCGCTGCACCGAACGTTGAACTACTCACTATGGCACTCACTGAGTACAAATGTAAGTTTAACCCTTGAATTACTCCGTAAACTGAACTGAGTTTTTTCAATTGATTTACTTAAATAACTTACGTTTTGGAAACCCCTGTTAATATCGTCAAGCACAAAATCTCGCTTATAATTTATCTTTACTCAAATAACTTACGTTTTGGAAACCCCTGTAATTTATTTTCTGTATGAAGTTTCCCAAACACAGTGTTAAAGTTCCCCCTTAAAAGCAGACCAAAATCACGGAGGCGAGATGTCCACTTTTTCATTTGGATGCGAGATGTCCAGATGCGAGTTGTCAGATGCGAGGTGTCTGAATACCGTTTTTACAATGTCTTGCCGATATATGAGTTCTGAATTTGAGGTCTTTATTTGATCTGTGACCAACAGCAATGGATATAAGACAAAGTTATAAAGGACAACTAAAATTTGTCTCGATGAATCAGGCAATAAAATCAATAAACTTTGTTTTTGGAGTTATTATTTTATTACACAAAAAAAATTAAAATAATTTTGAGAACCATATCCAAAAATAATTTCTCAAGGCCCTTTGGCCAACTTTTCATTTGTGGCCGTTTTGCGAAAGGCCCTTATGTCCAGGGCCCTTCTGTCCCGGATTCAAACGGACTTATTTTTCCCATTCTCATTTTGTAATTGCGAGAAAATAAATACTGTCACCCGTAACAGTCAATCAGGTGATTACGCACCGCACAGACTTGTTGTGATGGGTCCTGGACGTTCCGTACCTTTTCCTTTCCGTACCCTGCCTTTCCGCCCTTTTTTTACTGGACGTTCCGCACCCTGCCAAAAGACGTTCCGTGCCGTATTTGGCCGAACCGCACCCTTTCTTATTTTCAGCCTTTTCTTCAAGTTGTATTTTTTTATATTTCATTTTCAACCTTGTTTTTCGGGACAACAGATTTGCAGCATGATCAGTTGTAAATTATCCGATAAATTCTCAAATTGAGCGGTGAAGAAACCAGCAATGTTTGCGTTTTGATGACCAATATTGAGGCGAACGTGTGATCAGCTCATTTTTCAGCATTAATTGCAATTTTAATCTACTGAAGGACTTGATATTACGAGTTGAGTAACTCAGTCCGGAGTAAATGCTGCCAGCAGTACAATAAACTGAATAAAACTTCAGAATATGCTATTTACTCTAATGACGGAGACGATAAACGGAGATCATGGCAGCCATCATTTATATCCTGAGACTTAACGTCCAAATACAGGGCTTGGGAACCGGACAAAATACCACCGGACATAATACCACCGGGACAAATACCACCGGACATAATACCACCAAGGAAATGAAAACTAGGACAAAATACCACCAACGATATCTTTTTATTATACAGCGTAACAACGCAGACTCGGTGGCGTCCAGTCATGGAAGAAGCTCAAATAAGACGCGAAACGGGGACGGCTTAGGGATTATAAAAATCAGATGCAGTAGGTCGCAGAGAATAAGAGCAAATACTCCGTTATGTCATTATTGATAAGGGCTTGCCATAGCGCGAGACTTTCGGCATATAAATAGGGCACTAAAATAAGTAGAATTTAAACCAATATCAACAGCAACAAAAAGAACACTTACAATAAAGTAGAATGTCCTCACCAGGGTTCGCGCTGGGTAATCGGGAAAGTGAGTTAAAAAAGGAAAGTGTGACTCAGTTTGGTCTAGAAAAACTCGGCGAGTTCCGAAAAAGTTAGTCATTCCGTAAAAAATGCCCAAAAAGTGGACAAAAACCCCGCCAACGCGAACCCTGAGTCCTCAGTAAATGTAATTTTACGTTTGTTTTAGTTACATTCAGTTATAAATAGCTCAGAGAAAGCAATAAAAGATTGTGGTGGTATTTTTTCCTAGTTTTCATTTCCTTGGTGGTATTATGTCCGGTGGTATTATGTCCGGTGGTATTTTGTCCTACACCCACAGGGGCTTACTCCCCCTCAAAACGGATTTACTCGCCACAGGCAGGAATTATATGTATTAAGACAGGCTATACACCAGAGGTGATATGTCGCGGTGCAGTGAACTCCGTTAAGTGTACCCGAGTGATCACAGTGATTGCAGTAAATTGCAGTTTTTTTTTTCAAAGTTTTATTCAGTGTAATGTACTGCTGGCAGCATTAGCTCGGACTGGACTGATTTACTGAATATGAAATCCTTCAGTATATTGAAATTGCATTCAATTCGGGAGAAACTGAAGTGATCACATGTTCGCCTCAATATTGTTGATTGCAATCAGCTTGTTAAGTCATCGAAACGCAAACTTCGCTCTTTTCTTCAGAACAGAGGTGATATGTAAATTGCAGTTTTTTTCAAAGCTTTATTCAGTGCAATGTACTGCTGGCAGCATTAGCTCGGACTGGACTGATTTACTGAATATGAAATCCTTCAGTATATTGAAATTGCATTCAATTCGGGAGAAATTGAAGTGATCACATGTTCGCCTCAACATTGTTGATTGCAATCAGCTTGTTAAGTCATCGAAACGCAAACTTCGCTCTTTTCTTCAGAACTAAATTTGAAAATTTATCAGATAATTTACAACTGATTGTGGTGCCAATTTCTTTTTACCGAAAAACAATAATGAAAATGAAATATACAATATTTAAGTCGAAGAAAACGCTGAAAATAAGAAAGGGTGAGGTTCGACCAAATAACGTCTTTTGGCAGGGTGCGGAACGTCCAAAAAAAGGGTACGGAACGGTTCAAAAAGGATGCGGAAAGGCAGGGTAGGGAAAGGAAAAGGTTCGGAACGTCCAGTCCCCGTTGTGATGCGTGGCCCACGTGAGCATTAAAACAAGTTTGTCCAAGGACAAAGTCCCAGCTTACGAAAAGCAATATGACCCAATTCCAGCGTGCATGAGTAAGGGAATTTTCCTGAAAAATTGGGCTTCAAAAGATGAGACGGCAAAGAGCTAGCCCAATAATTAATTTAGCACCGGACCAGAATATAGACCGATAAATGCATACAAAGATTTCTTTCCAAGAAAAATGGGAAACAGATTTTTTTGTATCTCTGGTAGACTGGATAGTCTGCCATAGATACCTTCAAACAACGCTGGCATTTCGGAACAGTGCGCATATTTATGTAAATTGCCTTGATGCGCGGTTCTTATTCAGATAAGTGCGCATGTTTATTTCATTTTGCGTAGATGCGCGGCTCCCATTTTGGAACAGTGCACATGTTTATTTAACCTGCGTTGATGTGCGGTTCGCATTTCTGACGAGCGCCCATGTTTTTTTTTTTACCTTTTGTGAATGTGCGGTTCTTATTTCGGATCAGTGCGCACGTTTATTAACCTTGTGTTGATGTGCGGTTCTTATTTCGGATCAATGCGCATGTTTATTTACCTTGGGTTGATGTGCGGTTCTTATTTCGGATCACTGCGCATGTTTATTTACCTTGCGTCGATGCGCGATTCTTATTCCAGACCAATACGCATGTTTATTGTACTTGCGTTGATGAGCGGTACTTATTTTGGACAAGTGCACAAGTTTCCATACGTTGCCTTGATGCACGGTTCGCATTTCGGACCAGTTTGCATGTTTATTTAACTTGCGTTGATGCACGGTGCTTATTTTGGACGTGTGCCTATGTTTATTTAACTTGCATTAATGCGCGGTTCGGATTTCGGACCAGTGCGCATATTTATTTAACTTGCGTTGATGCGCAGTGCTTATTTTGGACCATTGCAAATGTTTATTTAACTAGTGTTGGAGCGTAGTTCGCATTTCGAACCACTGCGCATGTTTATTTAACTTGCGTTGATGCGCAGTTCGAATTTCGGAGAAGTGCGCATGTTTATTTAACTTGCGTTGATGCGCGGTGCTTATTTTAGACCAGTGCAAATGTTTATTTAACTTACGTTGGCGCTTGGTTCGCATTTCGAACGACTGCGTATGTTTATTTAACGTGCGTCGATGCGCGGTTCTTATTTCAGGCCAATGCGCATATTTCTTTAACTTGAGTTGATGCGCGGTTCTTATTCTGGACCAGTGCGCATGTTTATTTAAGTTGCATTGATGCGCAGTTCTTATTTTGAATAGTGCGCATGTATCTAAGTTGCGTTAATGGGCAGTTCGCATTTCGAAATAGTGCGCATGTTTATTTAACTTGCGTTGATGCAAGGTGCTTATTTTGGTCCAGTGTGCTTGCTTATTTAGCTAGTGTTGCTGTGCGGTTCGCATTTCGGACCAGCGCACATGTTTTTTTTTTTAAACTTGTGTTGATGCG
Source organism: Protula sp. h YS-2021 (assembly GCA_949752745.1). Classification (NCBI taxonomy): domain Eukaryota; kingdom Metazoa; phylum Annelida; class Polychaeta; order Sabellida; family Serpulidae; genus Protula; species Protula sp. h YS-2021. Next base: position 79,954,759 of record OX457025.1, on the reverse strand, counting down.
TGGTTCGCATTTTGGACCATTGCACATATTTATTTAATCTGTGTTGATGATCGGTACTTATTTTGGACCGGTGCAAATGTATATTTAACTTACGCTTATGTGCGGTTCGCAATTCGGACCAGTGTGCATGTTTATTTAATTTGCGTTGATATCCGGTTTCGGACCAGTATACCTGTTTCTTTAGGTTGCGTTGATGCGCAGTTCGCATTTTGGGACAAGTGAGCAGGTTCATTTAACTTGCGTTGACGCGCGATTTGCGTTTCGGACCAGAACGCATGTTTATTTAAGTCCCGTCGATGCCCGACTCTTATGTCTATTCAACTTGCGTCGATTCATGGTTCTTTCTTCTACCACTGCGCATGTTTATTTAACTTGCGTTGATGCGCGGTTCTCATTTCAGACCACTGCCATGTCTATTCAACTTGCGTCGATGCGTGGTTCTTTTTTTCGGACAAGTGCGCATGTTTGTTCAACTTGCGTTGATGTGCGGTGCTTATTTTGGACCGGATCGCATGTTTATTTAACTTCCGTCGATGCGCGGTTCGCATTTCAGGCCACTGCCCATGTTTATTTAACTTGTGTTGATGCGTGGTTCTCATTTCAGACCAGTGCGCATATTTATTTAACTTGCGTTGATGCGCGGTTCGCATTTCGGGCCACTGCGCATGTTTATTTAATTTTCCTCGATGTGCGGTTCGCATTTCGGACCAGTGCGCATGTTTCTTTAGGCTGCGTTGATGCGCGGTTCGCATTTCAGACCACTGCGCATGTCTATTCAACTTACGTCGAAGCGTAGTTCTTTTTTCGGACCAGTGCGCATGTTTATTTAACCTGCGTGGATGCGCGGTGCTTATTTTGGACCAGTTCGCATCTGTATTTATCTTCCGTCGATGCGCAGTTCACATTTCGGACCAATGCGCATGTTTATATAACTTGCATCGATGCGGAGTACTTAATTTGGACTACTGCGAATGTCTATTTAACTTGCGTTGATGTGCAGTTGTTAAATCTGACTACTTCGCAAGTTCATTTAACTTGCGTTTATGCGCTGTAGGAGGAGATTCATTTATTTTTTCAAAAATTCCGAAAAAAATTCAAAAGTTTTCCAATTCACTCAAAAAGCACAAGCCATATGCATGACCCCCTAGAGACGGCTCATACCGAAAACAAATGAAATCTGATAAAAACTGTAGGAGGAAATGCATTTTGAATTTTTTTCTTCAAAAATTCTCTCATCGACTAAAAAAGACAGGCCATATTCACGACACCCTAAGCATGCCTCAGCCACAAAATAAATGATGTTTGATCAAAACTGCACGAGAAAATGCATTTTGAGGTACTTTCATCTAAAATTCCCCCCGAAATCAACAATTCCCAAGTCGAGTCAAATAGCACAAGTCGTATGCGAGACCTACCTAAGGATGCCTCATAGCCAAAAAATAAATGAAATCGGATAAAAACTGTAGGAGGAAATGCGTTTTGAAGTTTTTCTTCAAAAATTCCCAAAAAATACAGAAATTGTCGGATCGACTAAAAAGCGCAAGTCGTATTCTCAACCCCTTAGGGATGCCTCAAACCAAAAAAAAAAACTGTAGGGGGAAATGGATTTTGAAGTTTTTTTCTTCAAAAATTCCCTAAAAATACAAAAATTGCCCGATCGACTAAAAAGCACAAGCCGTATCCACTCACACCAAAAATAAATGACATCGAATAAAAATTGTATGGGTAGATGCATTTTGAATTATTTTCGAAATTTTTGCTTCAAAAATTCCCCAAAAATACAAACTAAAAAAGCACAAGCCGTATGCACGACCCTTTAGGGGTGCCTCATGCCAAAAATAAATGACATCGGGTCAAAAATGTAAGAGGAGATACATTTTAAAATTTCTTCAAAAATTCGCCAAAAATTCAAAAATCACCCGATCGACTAAAAAAGCACAAGCCGTATGCATGACCGCTTAGGAAATCCTAACACCAAAAATAAATGACATCGAATCAAAATTGTAGGAGTAGATGCATTTTTTTCAAAATTTTTGCTTAAAAAAATTATCAAAAATACAAAAATTGTCCGATCGACTAAAAAAGCACAAGCCGTATGCACGACCCTTTAGGGGTGCCTCATACCAAAAATAAATGACATCGGGTCAAAAATGTAGGAGGAGATACATTTTTAATTTTTTTCTTTAAAAATTCGCCAAAAATTCAAAAATCACCAGATCAACTAGAAAAGCACAAGCCGTATGCACGACCCCTTAGGGATGCATCACACCAAAAATAAATGACATCGGATTAAAATAGTAGGAGGAGATGTATTTTGAAACAAAGTTTACAGCGAACTAACTAACTTACTAACTAACGGACGCCACCCGCAAACCGATAGGAATACCTCAGCTTACGTGTATCGTAAGCTGGGCTAAAAACTATTAACAACACTGAATGCGTAGTTTTCTGGAATCGATTGTTAAAAACTTACAAGTACTTATATTTAAATTTAATTCTTTATGCAGTTAACGGCTTTGCTTAGAGATAACAAAAATATTCTACTTATAAGATATATTATAAAAGTTTCGTTCTGTGAAAAATGTTTTAGGTGCGAAATGAGCATTAAGAAAAAAACCGTCTAATTTCACTTCAATTCCTCACCATACAACGATATACAGTACAAAGCAACTGGCCTCGCTTTGAAGGACTTCTGTGGTGATCTGTACGAGATTCTTGAGGACAAGTTCACGTTACAACCTTACATCCAACAATGACAATTAACATTTTCATCACGTGATCAAAACGTGCCAGCGCTTGAGTCTGGGCAAAACGCATAGTTTCTCATTGTTTTATACCAAATATAACAGGGTATTTTTCTTGTTCTGGGGCGATTGCATTACCTTTTTGCCTACTTGTCACATGCCAGAAAGTTAGTTCTTTAAATAGTTTTTACCGTTAAGAAATATTTTACTACTTAAGTTAAATATCAAAGAATTAGTATTGGTATAAAACAGTGCGATAAACTCCAAATATCGCTCATTTTGATCTCAGTTACCCACAATGCATCGCATGAAGGTGCAGGGTTGGGAAAAAGACGGCCTTTTCCAGATTCGACCGGGCCAGTGGTCTTTTCTGGATTTACCCCCCTTTTTCTGGTCAAACCCGCCATTTTTTCAATTGTCAGGCCTTCAAATTTTACCAAGTTGACATGTAAACAAGTACTCCATATCAGTAAACGGAAAGCCTCTAGGTATTGAAGACAACTAGTCTGCAAATGAAGATGATAAGCCATGAACCATAACGAGTATTTATTTACAACCATTGTCAGCATAATCGAGTTTGTCTAAACAACGCAGATACTTGTGCTCTGCTGTGCCACTCAATTGCATTTGCTTAAGACATCGCGCAGCATGTTTTATGTAAACATGTGTTTTCTCTGCCCCACCCCCCCCCCCCCTCAAGCGTCGTATTAATGACTAGGCTATTGTTCTAACTGTCTCTGGAGTGAAATATTAAGTTTTCTGAGTATTTCAACTGTTTTTATGTCTCTTGTAGGAACTAACCACAACTGACCAGAAAAAGCCACTTTTGGACAAGTGACCGGGACAGATTTATCCGGATAAATCCCCGGATAAATCCACCTGAGATTTTACCAGGCCAACCCTATGAAGGTATCCGCAAGAATTCAACAATCCACAAATCTTTACTGAAGGCTCCCAAAGTCCAACGCTTATTATATACAACTTCTTATCACACCTTGTTTGAAAGAATAAAACAAGTAATTACCGCAAATCTTCCGCAATAATTAACATTTATTTACACACTGGGAGCACGGCTTAATTCGTGAAAAGGTGGCAATAAATTTTGTAATTATCCACTAACAGCTTTCAAACTGATATTTGCAAAAAAAAAAAAAAAAAAACAAAACAAAAACAAAAAAAAAAAAAAAAAAAAACGGAAGAAACTAAAAGTGGAATATTGCGGGTGGGGTGTACAGAATAAATTTATGCCTAATTCTGCATCTATTCGTATCAATTACTCCAGTATATATTTTACAGAAAATCCCGAATTCTGTTATTTCAATATTTTTTCACTTGAATTTGGCAGACAAGTGTGGAAGGTCAATTCTATCCACTTTAACGTGGGCATGAAAGCCATGCAGCCCATTAAAAAATGTGCTTGTTATAAGCTAAATCAAACTTTGGGCGTTACGAATAAAATGTGCAAAAATTCTGCGTTTCGAACACAAACTCACCGGGTAAAAAATGAAAGAAATGATAGAGAAATTTCGCTTAAATGTCGAATATATCTTGCCCCCAATTGCAACCTTTTTTGAAAACCCGTGTGCTATTTTCAAAATTTATTAAAAATAGATTTCATTTTCAATTTCTTTTATGTTCCGAGTAGGAGCTGATTTTGCTATATTTCTTCTATTATTTCTTTTGTTTTTACCCGGTTCCCTTGCATTCAAAATTCTTGCGCATTTCATTCTAAACACCCATATTATATTAAGCTTAATATAGTCCCAGGTGACTCCCACCTCCAGAGCCTAGTCTGTGTAGAAGAGTGGTGATGGACTAGGGTCAATCGGGACTAAGCTTAGTACAAAAAAGTACTTGTTGTGCAAGTAATTATTTTATTATTACTGACTGTTATGCAGGATTCGTGCCTGGACAATATGAAGCTGACACCTACTAGAGGGACAATGGAAGGCTTCGTGGCTCTGACAGAGAGACACAATTATTTCAAGAATAACTGACTCGCAGTCGTCGTCATCGGGATACGCTTTCAGAGCAAAGCTCTATACGTTTCTATGCAGAATCTTTCCACCCAGTACGGTTTTGTGCTAGTTTTTTTGCTTGTGATATTGAGTAGATCTCGCAGCTACCCAGAAACAATCTGGCAGAGCGAGGTAAGAATTAAACTATCGTAAACACTGAAAAAGAAATTAGTGTGAAGCAAGTCACCCACATAAATCATAACAAGTTTGCCAGTATTCAATATTTATTTGATACGAACGTATATTTCAACTGAATTCACCATAAAAGGTATTTAAAACATATTCCACTCTTCGCAAAAAAAAATTCCTAGCATGTGTCCTTCACCTTCTGTGTAAACACAGAAAAGCTATTCGTACTGTTACCGTGTAGATTTTGTGCATGCATGCTGCACATTAAAATTGGTTCCCACAAGCCACTCTTAGAGTTTGCCGGTCTAGCTGCACATGCTTACAAAACAAATGCATGTGAAGAGGAGTACGTTGTTGTCCAACAGCCCATCTTTACGCCGGTTCGGTCTGTTTTGTATAACAGTTTATTACTCCTCAGACCCACTGAGAATTCCCCGCAAAATTTCACCCATAAAAGAGAGGAATCACTTTAAAAAAAAGTCACTAAAATATAGATTTTATTGAGTTGGACACTCGTATTGACCTTTTTCACAAATGTGCGAAAATACTCAACACTGAGGGATGCACAGTACGGCTAGATAGACAGAAATATCTATCCGCTCCGTGTTTATACATAACAGATAGATTCCATCAGAGGTGAGCTGTGCTATAGCAACGAAGAGAAGTATATATTATAGATTTTTAAAGTAGTTCGTCTCTTTTGATGAGTGTTCCTTTTGCCGGAATCCAGTAGATCTGCTTAATAAACGGTTCAATACACAAAGATCGAACCGGCTTTTATACTATAACTAGCAGATGACCAGGTCTTGTTGTGTTGAAGGGAAACATGAATGGCACTCAGCGATCTGTTTTTTTTTTTTTTTAAATAGTGTATCTTTAGTAGGGTGTAAATTAGAGTTCTACCCCACTTTTGGGTAAGAGTTCTGCCCCACTTTTGGGTAAGAGTTCTGCCCCACATTGCGTTCTGCCCCAGATTGTTGTAAGAGATGAGAGACGAGAGACAAGAGACGAGAGAGTGTGACGAAAGAAAACGTCATATGATGCAAGGATGATGCAAGGATTGCGATAGCGAGCGAAAAGTGTGTTTCCGGTGGAAGGATTGCGAAAGGTTGTAGAATGGTACAATGGTATGGGGGGCTTGTGAAAAAAAAAGCCGAGACGTCTCGAGTGAAAGGGTGTGTGTGTGCCGAGACGGGTGCCGCATAATGTGTGAAACGTCAGACCACCCCCCCCACCCCTCCCCAAGAATCTGTGTTGTCGACCACCCCCCCCCACCCCTCCCCAAGAATCCTTGTCGACCACCCCCCCACCCCTCCCCAAGAATCCTTGCCGACCACCCCCCCCCACCCCTCCCCAAGAATCCTTGTCGACCCCCCCCCCCACCCCTCCCCAAGAATCCTTGTCGACCACCCCCCCACCCCTCCCCAAGAATCTGTGTTGTCGACCACCCCCCCCCACCCCTCCCCCAGAACTCATATATAAGTGAGGCTGTTGTCAGTGTAGCCACCAGAGGTACACACACACAAAGAGGTACACAAGATGAACTCGCCAGCTATTGCCATAGATGACCTGAGCCGTTTCGAAGCGAATGAAGTAGTTAGGATTGTGATGCCGTTGATGGATAAGAAGGCAAAGGCTGAAGCAAAGGCTGAGATGAACTATGCTTTGGAGGAAACTTTACAGTTTCCATCGGCAGTGGCTCCGGTGGAGGAAACGAAGATAGTGCGGAGCAAGGACGGTCGGATGCTAACAACGGAGTGTTACAAGTGCTGGGTGTGGTTGGAGTATGAGGGGCAGCCGCACAATTGCCCGGTGAAGCACAATGCCCCGCGACGTTACTGTTGTAAAACATGTGGTGGATTGCTACCCTACAAGTTCACAGCGAGATTGCCAGGACCATTGCTTACAGATTGCTGGTGGTGCGGGGCAACGCTGAAGAACTTTGGTTATTATAACTTTCACCCATTCAGATGCTCGAGGAGGCCGTTTACAATGAATGAATTCTACCACTACCAGTGTGACTGCGGAGAGCCAACGTGTTGGTGAACATCATGGACTGGGGGGGGGGGGTACATCAGCGCTGTGTATAGTGTGGGTTTTTTGGTGAACTTTAGACATTGCAGTTTGTGAATGACATTTGCATTTTTTAACGTTAAATTGTTTAATATATTAGCACAGACTCTATGTGTTTATAGTGTTGCGAGTTCATCTTGTGTACCTTTTATGTTTAACGTTTTTGGTTTATCTTTTAGCATTTGCATTTAACGTTAAATTGTTTTTAATTTTATTTTTTTTTTACATTTAACGCTAACTTGTTATATTTTATTGCATGAAAATGTGGTTTATAGTTAAGTGGAAAAAAGTATTGATGTGAGAAGCAACAATAAAAATTTGTTTTTTAGTTTCAAACAGCCTCTTTGTGTGTGTATATAAAAGGGGAGGGGGGAAACATTAGTCTTTAGTAGTTGACGGCAGCGGTAGCAGCAAGCAACAGCGCAGCGCAGCAGCAGCAATGGCTATGAATTCAGACACATCAGTGTTTTGTCATGAGTGCAAACAGACATTTCCATTTCTGGACTTGTATGTGGCACATACATGTAAACCAGCAAGGTTGAAACGTGCTATAGAAGAGCTTGTTCAGCAGATAGAAGTGAAGAGACAAAAGACGATGGAAGATAGCATTATCAGACCTGATCCGTTCCTCTGCGGTGAATGTGTAAAGATATTTCCATCTATGGAAGCGTTTGACACACATGTATGCAGGATGCTTCCAAAGACAGTACAAGTAGGGAGAGGGAGAAGAGTGAGTCTTGGTGAAAATGCACAGGAAAGACGGTTTGAGCCTGAAGATGGATCGGATTTATTACTTGAAATGCGGCAACAAGAGAATCGGATTAAGAGACATTTGTTGGAGACCTTAAACCATGGCATGAAATGGTACATTGTCGTGCATGCACGCTTCAAGAAACTGACGGCGAATGCTGAAGGTGTGATGGTAGAACAAGTGGATAATGCTTTTATCAGCAGTCGAACCTATATAGCTTACAACCCAGAGGATATTGAACAGGACTTGCCAGAAGCCTATAAAGAATTGTTTACCAAGTTTGATGAACATGAGCGACAAGGGTCTGGCTGGGTGTTGGATAACATCTTGTATATTGAAGTGCATACAGCTACATCAGCACCTCTGGAAGCGAGCAGTTATATCAAACTGCCGAAGAGAGTGAAGGATACAAAGGGTGTGTTAAACATTAAGAATAAAGACAACAAGTGTTTCTTATGGTCAGTATTGGCTCACCTTCACCCTTCAACAAGCAATAACCCACAGCGTGTGCATCTATACAAGGTATTTGAGAATGAATTGAAGGTGGAAGGCATGACATTTCCGACACCGATTACAGACATTCCAAAGTTTGAAAAGGAGAATGATGTGTCCATCAACGTGTTTGGATATGAACAGGATGTCGTTGTTCCGATACAACTGAGTCGAAACACCAGCAGCGCTAGCAGCGCTAGCAGCGCTAGCAGCGCTAGCAGCTCTAGCAGCGCGAGAGAAATCAACTTACTTTTGATTAGCAATGACAAGACAAGGCATTATTGTCTCATCAAGAATTTCAGCAGACTGATGGCTTATCGTACCAAGTATAATGGAGCAATGTTTTATTGTTTCAACTGCCTTCACGGGTTTAAGCGACAAGATCTGTTAGACAAGCATCGCGAAGTGTGTGGCAAGCATGGAGCGCAACGTTTATCATTTCCCAAGGAACCCTTTATCAAGTTCAAGAATGTAGCCAAACAACAGCGAGTCCCTTTTGTGATTTATGCCGACTTTGAATGTTTCACGAAAAAGCATGAAGAAGTGAGGTACCAGCATCATCGTCCAAACAGCTTTGCCTATGTGGTTGTGAGCCAGTATGAGACACGCGCCCCAGTCCTGTATCGAGGAGACAATGCTGTGAAAGTCTTTTTAGACCATATGGTGACTGAGCGTGATCGTATTGTGCACGGTTTACAACAGCCAAAGGAGATGGTGATGACTCGCGCAGACAAAGAGGATTTCAGGACTGCGGTCGACTGCTACATTTGTCATGAGCCTCTAGGAGCAGATCGTGTGAGAGATCATGATCATATCAATGGCAAATACCGTGGAGCTGCACATAGTGAATGCAATTTACAATTTCGATTTCGAAAGGATCAGCAGGGGGATAAAGATTCGTTTATCATCCCTGTCTTTTTCCACAATTTGCGAGGCTATGACAGTCATTTGATCATGGAGGAAATTGGAAAGTTCAAAAATGAAACGCTTACGGTCATTCCCAACACCGTTGAGAAATATATTGCATTCACCATGAGCAATCTGAAATTTACGGACAGCTTTCAGTTCATGAGTACGTCTCTACAGAAGTTGGTCTCCAACCTGGCGGCAGAAGGGAAAGAGAACTTTTATCACATGACCTCTCACATTCACGATAGCGACCAGCAAGAGTTACTGTTGAGAAAGGGAGTGTACCCCTACGATTACGTGGATGAGCCATCCAAGTTTGCTGAAACACAACTGCCGTCCAAGGACAAGTTTTACAGTCAGCTTAGTGAAGAAGGTATTAGTGATGAGGATTATGCACATGCACAGAAGGTGTGGGAGACATTCCACTGCACTACATTTGGCGACTACCATGACTTGTACCTGAAATCGGACGTGTTACTGCTGGCTGACGTGTTTGAAAACTTTCGTCACGTATGTCTCAACACCTATGAATTGGATCCTGCCCACTACTATACAGCGCCAGGCTTGTCGTGGGATGCGATGTTAAAAGCGACAAAGGTGAAGTTGGAATTGATCAATGACATTGACATGTACCAAATGGTTGAACAAGGCTTACGTGGAGGAATATCTGTCATCACACACAAGTATGCGAAAGCAAATAACCCCTACGTAGCAGAGTATGATCCCACGAAACCGACCCATTACCTGATGTACCTGGATGCGAACAACCTGTACGGCTGGGCCATGTCACAAAGCATGCCGGAAAGTGGATTCATGTGGGTGAACGAGCCAGAATCCATTGACTTCATGGAAGTGGATGAAGATGACGAGATTGGCTACATTTTAGAAGTGGATTTGGAATACCCACAGACCATTCATGATCGTCATAATCACTACCCAGTGGCTCCAGAGCGGAAATGTGTGAAGGTGGGAGAATTGTCAGAACATAGTGAGAAGCTACGGAAAGATCTCAACATGAAAGGCAAACTTAGTGAAAAGCTTATTCCCAACTTGTGTGGCAAGAAGAAATATGTACTTCATTATAGAAATTTACAGCAATATGTGTCACTGGGATTGGAAGTCACGAAGGTGCATCGTGCCATCATGTTTGCACAGAGCAAATGGTTAGCGAAATACATCTCGTTGAACACGGAAAAGAGAAAGTTGGCCAAGAACCCGTTTGAGAAAGATTTTTTCAAATTGATGAACAACTCTGTGTTTGGCAAAACCATGGAAAATGTGAGAAAACGCATCCATGTGGAACTCGTTCACCAGGAAAAGCGGTTCAAGAAAGTTGTAGCCAAACCGTCATTCCACCAATTTAGAATTTTCAACGAAGATTTGACCGCGGTACATTTACACAAAGTGGATTTGCTTCTGGATAAGCCCATTCAAGTCGGCTTCACCATTCTCGACCTCAGCAAAGTGCTCATGTTTGACTTTCATTACAACTACATCATGACCAAGTATCCCGACGCCAAGTTGTTGTTCAGCGACACCGACAGTCTATGTTACGACATAGAAACGGATGATATCTACAAGGATATGCAGGAAGATGCCGACTTGTTCGACACAAGTGACTATCCCCCCAATCATTTCCTGCATTCCAACGTGAACAAGAAAGTGCTTGGGAAAATGAAAGATGAGACGGCAGGCATTCCCATTGAAGAGTTTGTTGGACTTCGGCCGAAAATGTACAGCATGATGTATGGTGGGAAAGAAAAACATACGGCTAAAGGTATCACTTACGCGTGTCAAAAACGGATGAAACATGAGCAGTATAAGGACAGTTTGTTCAACCAAACGCAGATGATGGTGACAGGACACACCATTCGAAGCTATGACCACCAGATTTTCTCGGAGAAGTTGAGGAAAGTAGCTCTCTCCCCCTTTGATGATAAGCGATACGTGTTGAATGATGGCTATTCCACTTTGGCGCATGGGCATTACAAGGCAGCCAGGGCGACAGCCAGGGCGGCGGCAGCAGCAACAGTATAAAAGGGGGGGGGGGACTTCAGAGTGAGTTGAGAGTGAGGGTGAACATGAAGAGATCTGCAACAACAACGGATATGGATACTCTAGCAGATACGGTGAAAGACTTGAACGTGAACAATCCCACCACCGCCACCACCACCACCACCACTATCAAGAAATTAAAAGTGGAGACGGCGACGGCACCACCACAGTCGTGGGATGGAATGCTTTCTCTAGGCAATGGAAAGTATATCAAGATTATGAAACAAAGCGATGAAGGTGTGGTGAACATTCGCAAGTACCTCAGAGATGAGGGGACTGGAAGGAACCGTCCTACGAAAAAGGGTATCTTGCTGACCATACCTGAATGGAAAATGTTGAAGAAGCAGGTGAAAGAAGTGGATAAAAGGCTTCGCAGACAAGACGACAACGCATAACCAGGTAACCCCCCCATCATGAATGCACTCATGTTAAACGATGGTGTTTACCTTAAAGTCAATGAGAGGAATGAAGTGATGATGGGTTCTCGGAGATGTTCTGCTTATCAGTTTAAACCTGAAGTGTGGAAAGACTTTAAAAACATACCGCTTGAAGCTGGGTTTAAACGCAGACTTGAAAATAAACTGGAAGTGACAGTGGCTGAATATGATTCGAACATACGTGTGACATTCTGTAGAAATCTTTTACAGGATGATCCAAAGGATTATAAGGGAGTTGTGCCAGACACACCCTATGCACAGTTGATCTTCTTTGATATCAAGAACTGGCGCGCAATCTTACGATTCCTAGAAGCTATACAGCATCCACTGTTCGACATCCTCCGAGTATAAAATACATACAGACGAGATGGAAGACGACTATTTGATGGATTATGAACCCATGACATATGGGTTCTCCTATCTGAGAAACTTATGTGATGACATTGTGTTACGGCATTTTGGACAGTATCTCGTCCTATCGCTTGATGACCAATCCGTGTTGAAAGATCACCTAGACAAGTTGAGAATACCCGGCTTTCTCCTAGCAGTCTCGGATGAATTAGAAGTGCGTGTGACTGAGAACGGTCTAGACGTGTTTGTACAATTTCGCCAATATGACGAGCTTACAGAAGGCTGCGACATCATCACCCTCAGCACCGTGGAATGGAACGCGCTGTTACACGCATTGGATTGGGAAGAATCTTCTGCTTGAATTCAAAGAGGATGGAATACAACTCAAGCGGGGTACCAAATCCATTGAGGTGACACAGCCTATGCGGCTGATGCGGCTGATGCCGCTGATGGACATGGAAGAAGGATATGAACTGAAACTGTCTGAACATGAAACTGTTAAAGTGATAAAGTTTGGTGAAACGTGTTATGTGAGCTTTCATAGCATTTACAAACGTGGGTGTAATGTCTATGATACCTATATTAATTTAAATTGTAATGAATGGTATGCATTGATCCATGTATTGAGAGAGAGAACTGTAAAAAGTAGTTGGTAGATAAGAAGTGGGGGGAGTTTGGAAAACACAATAAAACAAGATTAGTTTGAAACTTGAGTCTTTTTTTTTTTTTCTTTTCAAAAAAAAAAAAAAAAAAACTTGGAAAAAACAATTATTCAACAACTTAACTACAGCTTAACTACACCCCCCCCCATTAATAAAACAAAGGTTTATAATGTCTATAGACAAAATCCTTTACAATAAAATCCCCATCCTTTCTTTTTAATATATTCACAATGTCAAACATACTCTGACCTCGAGCTCTATGCCATATATAATAGACACAATAAAAACCACACGCCGATGATATCGGCGTTTGTAATGAGATGGAATTATACATATAGTCCTTTCTTAAAAACGTTTCTAAACGCTCATCGAGAGGGAACAGTCCATAAGAGTCAAAGTATTCCACAGGGTCTTTGTCATAATACACTGCCACCCAATGCTCTCCTGGTTCATCTTGATCGTCGGTGTTGATGACATAGGCACCACGTTGTAAAGACGGTGGTAACTGGTCCATGGCAAACACACCTTGAAACAAGTCTTTGGTCGCGGCATCATGGCTCAGGATAGCTTCGATCTGCTTCGTGTTCATGACTGGTAGTCGAATTGGATGCTACGATTGGCACTGATCTCAATAATGTTGTCAAATTCAGCATAGACGATGACATTGATGGTAGGTTGCAAAGCCGTAGCAAAGTTCATTTCTAGCCGCAAATTCCCATGCTTGATCAGGGGAAAATGATCAGCTCCATCATAATCCGGTGTCAAGTCGAACGAAAATAAAGAATACCCTCTAGGCCAATCTTCCCTTTTTATAATGGAGCTTTTCTCACCATTCAATCGGTCAAACGATTTGTAAAGCGTTTCAAAAGCGTCTAGGTACTTGTCCTGTGGAATGTCAAGCTTGAGCGGTTTGGACAGGACTGGTTCACCATCCGTGTACAGTTGCATATAGTTCAGATCAAAATGTTTGAAATCATATGGATTCCTCGCGACTGACCCACCAAAGGCTTCGTTATGAACCAGACCAATGACAATGCGATGTGGCAATTGACCCAAAAAGATGTTGTCTTTCACAAAAGAGCGAAACCCTGCCGGAATGGCCAGGACTTTACATTCTTTTCTAGTGATGATGATCTTGGCAGGACTTTTCAGCAATGCGTCTGTATGCCCTAACTGAATGCCTGGACTCACCCTCACTTTGCGAATGGTTAAAAATGCCTCTTTCACTTCTACCTTATAGGTATTATCTGCAGCCATCAATACATAATCATCTTTCTGTCTATGGAAACGCAACTTCAAACTGATGCCATTCGGAAAATAGCGATCCTGCTCAAACAAATCTATCCTTAAACCACCTGCCAGCATAAACTCACGGCTGAGACGTGTATGCAAATAACGATGGTGTAAGCCATTGTTTCCTTGCTCAGCTAGATCACTACCGTCGGCATTGACATGAAACCCGGATACATAGCGTTCATGATTAGGCCTTTTCACCTCATGACTATTCATCGACCCAGCAGTATCCTTGTACATGAGCCGCAGAGAGCGCTCGGAATGGAGACTTTCTTCCGAATCATGGATGAGATGCGAGATCATGCTGGTATACCCATGGGTGTTGTTACTATGAGATACCAACCGATCATTCAGAAACAATTCAATATTAGACCATAGCCCGTTAAACACATCATTGATGCAGGAGACCTGGTCCTCTGGGCCACACGCTGTTCCATCGGCCTTTACAATGCGGCATACAATATGAAGTTTGCTGTTCTTTAAATCCAGATATTCTTCTGTACTCGCAGGAATGTAGAATTCTATGGGAGCACCCTCTCTAATGGTCGTCAGTGGTTGATAGTCGACATTATAACTTTTCTCTACAGCCGTTTGCGTTGGCGGTACGTGAAACCATTCCAATGGTGAAAGACTGCATTCGCACGAATGATTGTGAATGAGAGACATGATTTTTTTCAAAAGATATCTCTTTTATGCTTTTTTGATGTTATCCGTCTAGCTGTTTTTCGTCTTCTAGCACGTTTCATCGGTTGCACTCTCTTTTTATGTACATCACCACCACCAAACACACGCTGTGCTACTCGGCCCGTAACATCTTTCGCAACATTCTTTGCAGCCTTCTTAAGATGTGGCGCAACGATCTTAGCCCCAGCCTTAAGTAGTGGAATAGCTCTACGAGCCAATGATCCCAGTATTGAACCAATACCATCCCCATATTGAATTCGCGCTCCTTTGAATCCTGGTAATTCTCCACCCACTTGTCGAAGAAAGTGGTTGCGATATGCAGACGGATCGTGTGTGTAGGCTTTCATAGTGCTTTTGGTCGAAAATGGAGTTTACAAATCACCTTTCCAGTTTGAAATGGAACAGTATGGCCTGTGTCGTCCTTTATATTCATCTCTATCATGTCAAATTTGGATGTGTTTACAGGAACATAGTGCGGTTCATTGTACGTTTTCATAACAATCTCACCATCATGGCCTTGTATCCCAACAGAACGTAGCATGGGCACATAATAATCCCCAACCACTTGTGGTTCACAAATACTACAATACACATACAGTGTATAAAACCCCTGTTTCACATCAGCTTTATGGTCAGCTCTACATGTTTCAGTATACCAGTGATCTGGGATAAATCCTAAAATCTCAGCTAATCCAGTGGAGAAGGACACTTCAAAGCCATAATTGAGAAATAGAAACACGCGTCGTCTAATTCTATCATACTTTAGCCGAATAATAGCTTCTTCTTCTCCTGCTGCTGGTCTAAGGTCCTCGGAGTTAGCCACTTCTTCATTCACTGCCTGACATAGTTCTTGTATGGTTCTGTAGTACCCATGAGGAATATCGATAGTGCCAAATGTATCTATGCGTCGATACTGAATAGAATAGTCCATTCTATGTCTCATGGTTGACCATGTATGTGGATATTGAATTTCAGCTAGAGCCACTTCATATCGTCCATTCAGATAGATGGTTCGAGGCATACGAATTTGATAATTCGAAGCCTTGTTGTTGGGATAATAATTCATACTCGCATTGCTAGGCAAAGTAATGTAAAAGCTTGTCGACTCCATGGTGGTCAAATGGTATGGGTGCGTCGTCGTCGTTGCCTATATACCCCATCAGGTACCTCGGGACAGCGCGCGCCATTCGACCAAGTATGCCAAGTCTCATCCTCATTCACATGGTCTTTTATTTCTCCTTCACAACACGCACTTGTACATCGGATCTTCACGGGAATAGTCGGGTTCTCTTCCTGGCCACCACAACACCATAGCTCTTTTGTTAAAACTTTTCCCATCCTTTAGGAAACTGTCTTTGCTGACGCTGGTTCATTTCTGTGGCAATGTCTTCACGAGTGGTCTTTTTACTAAACGTCGTTTTTGGAATATTCGCATCGACAATTTCCTGGATAAACGGATGCCAGCCATGGGGTGGGGGTAGTATGGTTCGGTCTTTTCTTCTTGTCGCCACCAATGCTTCTTTCATCAAATCAACCATGTTAGAATTTGTAATGACATCACCCGTTTTCAACACAAGTTCATCCTTCTCTGTCCATGTCGTACCATGTTTCTTCAGTTCTGCTAAAAGTTGTATTACTTTTCCATGATAGATCGGTTGAAAATGACTTAATACTCGCTTTTCTAGTGGTGGTGGTGGTGGTGGTGGTGGTGCTGGTGCTGGTGCTGATGAGCGCCGCTGTTGCTGGGACTGACTTGTTCGTAGATGACGGCCAAGAAGTTGAGACATTTCCATGGCCTTTTCACGTGTTCGTTTCCCACGTAAAAGTGTCTTGACTTTTGTTTTGATGGGTGCCTTCTTTTCTAATAACAGGTTGTATTCCTGTTCAGGAATGAGAACCATTTTCATAGCATACTTCATTTTAACAGCAGCTTGGCTAACAAGGGCAATGCAAATCTAGCAATCACTCCAATGAATCCTCCTTTCTGATTCACCAACTTCTTTTTTCGTCGAAGGGATATCTTCTTATCTGCCAGAGTACGTAGGGTATGACGCTCACGCTGGAATACCTTATACCGTTTTGAGCTTAAGGGTAAATGTCCCCTTAATATATTCAAACAAATTTCAAACAAGCTCGTTAATTCCTCCTTCGTAGGTTGCTTTAGCAAGGATTTACGCCGTCTAGGCCCACTGCGTGCAAGCAAATGAAGGAAAGGCTGGTTCGTTCGAATGCGTTTAGACATCTTGACTGTGAATGGTTAAATGACTTGGTTCTTGGTCGTACACGGCTTTATCAATATATATATAATGGGTATCTTTTGGTAAAATGCCTGTACGAATACGCAGTTGATCATTCGTCTTCGGCTTCAAGTCAATGAACAAATAACCATGGGGTTTGCTGGTAGCATCTTGATAGGCTTCTATGAGAAATTGTGATCTTCCAGGATACATTTGCCGCGCCAATGTACTGATTTGCTGACTGTCTCTCGGATTTTTAAACAGAATGATATAATGGGTATTCAAACTAATATTGCGCATCTCTTTCCCATGATGGAACAAATTATGCACAATAAAGATGATACTTAGATTTTGATGACTGCTACCCACACTAAAGAGACGTGTCATACGTTCATCGCTATGGCATTTGGTCATTAAGTCATCAAGGATGAGTACGTTTGGCTTTTTCGGGTTAAAACGCTCTTCAATGTCATCTGGAATGCCTTGGTAAAATGTCACACCTTTCATTCCCTTGTACAAGGGCTGATCGGCTGCATAGAGCCATAAAATGTTTTTCGGAGAGGGGTGAATCAACTTTTGTTCGAGAATTTCCCTGACCAGAGACGTCTTGCCACTGCCTGTAGGTCCAGAGACCAAGCATGTAAAGGGATGCTTCATCTGTGAATGTCTGTTTCTTTCACCCAACTGTTAAACTTGTTTGGCCAACCTAACCACTTGACAAATAATTCTTTCACACCTCCTCCTCGCCTTTTACGTGTTTTCAAGACTTTTTCAATTCTGTACACAGATTCAATATCTTTGGTCACTTTCTGCAGTTCTTCCTCATAGAAATGCCCATCAATATCTTCGTCTAAAAAGTCTTTCACACGATACAAATGTATTCCCTGCTTCTTACAACGATGTGTGACAATGAAGACTTCTTGCGTCCATTTAACGTGATAATCCCGTTGAAACACATATTTAACGTGGGAAATGCGCACATAATCGCCAATGTTGAACTTGTACTTCTTCTTCTTCTTCTTCGGTTTCAATTTTAGTTTGTCGACATACATATACTTCCACACTTTCGATTCGTTGTCTTTACGAATCTCGGCTGGAGCATACGTATTCGGGAGGGAGCCATGAGGTCTATGGTTGTAGTTGTACACCAAGTCTGGAAGGATGTCTAAGTAACGGTAAGTTTGATTATGTAGAAAATACCGATACATCATCCCCTTTAGAGTACGAATGACTCTCTCAGCAAAGTTAGCTTTGGTTTCATTCTTTGTGGTATAGGCATGAATGCCCTCTTTCTTCAAAAATGCTTTGACCCATCTGTTTTTAAATTCCGTACCTTTATCGGACCTTAAGAGTGCGTGGCCTTCGGGGTGTGTCATGAAAATTTTTTTGAAAGGCTTGTATGACGCTGGTATGTGATTTATTGGGGATTGGCTGTACCCACACATATTTGGAAAACACATCAATGACAATGAGTAAAAAGCGTGTGCCATCATTATAGGGAGCTATGTTTCCCATATCAGCCAAATCCACATCCCACATGTCATCAATGCCTCGTGTAATCACACGTTGTCTTTTGAACCTGTATTTGACAGGTTGGAGTAAACTGAATGTATCTTGGTCCTGTAGCCATTTCTTCACTTGCGACTGTGTCACGGGTTGATCATGTTTTTTTAAGATGTGATACAGTTTGTAAGGACCAGCAAATGCCCCGGGCTGTCCAGGTTTAAAGTACATATTGGTCAAGTAGTCTTTCCACGTCGTCGTCGACATGGTCACGCCTCTACTAGAGCAGCAGCAGCAGAGTAGCCACTTGCTTAACCGTCTCGTGGGCGTCTCGAGTGAAAGAGGGGGCTGCTTACGGGACACACTGGACCACGGTCTATTGGGCCACTGGTGCTTGACCGTCTCGTTGAGCGTCTCGTTGGGCGTCTCGAGTGAAAGAGGGGGCTGCTTACGGGACACACTGGACCACGGTCTATTGGGCCACTGGTGCTTGACCGTCTCGTTGAGCGTCTCGTTGGGTGTCTCGAGTGAAAGAGGGGGCTGCTTACGGGACACACTGGACCACGGTCTATTGGGTCACTGGAAAGGGGGGGGGGGCATGTGAAGTTTTTTACGAGGCCGTTCACACCGAATGAAAACCACCTTCTCAACAGAACAGCTTTTTTTTTATTTAACCGTCAACCAAAAAAACTTAACTCCACAAGTTTTTTACAAATCAAGTATAGATACAATGGTGTGAATCACTGGAGACCATTGGTCTTCAATGAATACTAGCCAATGACTGAGTTCATCAAGTGTTATCGTATCTACACCATATTTCTCACAACGCTGATTTGCATTCTCTAACACTTTATCTAAATGAATATAATATTTAGCTTCATTCCAATAAGTATAGACACATGCAAAATGACAAGTATGTTCTGAACACTCTTCAAGTTGGCAAGCAGGACATACTAAACAGGCAAACTTTTTTACAGCTAATAACATTTCTTCACAATAAGCTTTTTGCACAATATATTGTCTCAGTGTCATGTCCGCCATGATACAGCGCTCTCTAGCGCAGCGCGCTCTCTCTCACTCAGTCTTTAGAGAGCACTACCTTCCCCACACTCTTCACAAGTTTGTCAAGTTCAGTCTGGGGGGGGGGGTTCTCCACGTCGCCACACCCGTGAGCGGACTGGTGAGCGGCTGAGTGAGCGTTCTTCACGTCTCCACACCCGTGAGCGTGAGCGGACTGGTGAGCGGACTGGTGAGCGGCTAGGCGGCGACGGCGGCGGCGACGGCGGCGGCGACGACTGCTGAGTGAGCGGTGATGGTGGAGGCACAGTCTCTTTTATACCCTCCCGCCCCCGGTCACACAACAGTTCCACAAGATTCTCCATGTTGACTTTGGTTTTTACTCTAACATGTCTTCCTCCTGCAATAAAATATGTTTGAATATATCTGCTACTTCTTCTATCATCTTCTTTCTTTGTTCACGTTGAAACCACTCACATAAAATTAAATTTGCTAGCAAGAAAAACATTGCTGCTTGCTGCCGTGCTGCTGTGCTGAGTTAGAGTTGTTAGAGTTGTTAGTGTTAAAAGGGGGGGGGGGGGGGGTTTGGCTTACCTGACAAGGCTGACAAAGCTGCTCGGTTTCTTCTTCTTCCTCCTCCTCCTCCTCAAATCCACAGCAATCTCTCAAATAATCCACCACGGTGAAATATGCTTCTACATCATTGCGGGCAGAATAGAGTGCAGAATCAAAGTCAAAGTCAGGATCTTCTTCGAGTCCAATTGCGGCACATTCTCCAAGAAATCGTGAATAGAGTTCAGTCACATCAAGACTGTGATGTACAACATCCCAGTAAGCGTCCAAGTGATAAAGCTGATAGTCTGGAGTGCCGCAGCAAGCAAGTTTAGCAATCATCAAGTCAATATAAGCTTTTCTAAAACATGCGTCCATCTTTGCAGTGTGTGTGGTGTGGGGGCTTCTACTGTGCTTCACAGACCTTAAGTACTCCACACTTGCCGCAGAAGTTGTTTGGTTCACACATCATGCAATTGTACTTGTGGCAGTGGCAATCATAATCCTCCATATATCCGCAAGCACCGCAATAGTCGCACGTAAGTCCAAGTTGATTCTGTACATCCATATTCTCCAACTGAATTTCAGCCTGTCTTTTCTTGGATAACTTTGACACCTTCATCCGATCATACTTTTGCAGCTTGATGATCGTTTTCTTGTCATGGCATTCCGTACACGGCGGTTCAACTAAGGCTGAGTTGATGTGAACCATCTCCCGAAGCAGTGTCTCCCATTCACCATCATTCATGTTGATGTAATATGTGTATTCTTTCCCTTCAAACCGTGATGTACGCACGAAGCTCACATAGCGCATGCCTTGATATGAAATGACTTCAAGCCACTTTGTTTCCGTTAAGTATAGTTTGAAGCCAATGTCACGGCATTTTTTCACGTTCTGACACACAATCTTCCACAAAGACGGTGAATAAGCGCACCATCTCTCTCCACGTTTGATGCGTAGAAATAATCCATATTGTCCAGACTCCACAGTAATGGTTAAGTTTGCACTAATTTTAAAACTGCTGCCGCCGCCGCTGCGCTGCGCTGCTGCCGCCGCTGCGTTGCTTGCTGCGCTCCTTGTCTTGTTCTCCATGACTGCTACACTGTACACTGCTACACTGTACTGATGAGGTCCACACACCCCCCTCCCCCCCTCTTTTATACCCAACCATCCGCCGCTGAGTCAAGCTTTTCAAACTTCTTGCAAAGCTTTGAATTCACTTCCACTCGTCCATGGTTGAATCGAACAAGGTCTGATACATTCGTCATTAATGAAACATTATCATCATAAAACAAAATGATTCTTGCAGCTACACTTAACATGAGCTCCTCTGCCCAAATTGTATTCGCATGGATAAATGCTGAATCAATGTCGTAATAGGATAGTATATGTAGATCTTCGCATTCACGTAGAAACGAGTGGATGAAACGATCACTTGGAATGGTCTTTCCAACAGATTCTTCACTTGCTCCATCCATTCCGATTCAAAAGCAGGAAGCTTTGAAAACATCCAGTCAGCATAGTTTACTTTGAACACATCATCCATAGTCTCTGCACATCCGTGAAATGACATTACGGTGAAGGATTGCAGACTTTGTGATCTGCCGCCGCCGCCCCCCCCCTTTTATACCTTTTTTACATGTAAGTTTTCATGAGATGCTTGTAAAATCGCGGAGTCATCTCATTGAAACCATCCAGAAAGGCTGTTGGTAAACCACCTGTTAAAGATTGTCTCATGACAATCACTAGAAAGTCGCCTGGTTTCCGATGCCCTAGTATCCATTGAAACAGCATTGACATGGTGAAATGTCCTTTTTCATAGAGGTAGGCCATCATATCATACACCTTAATGCGTTCTTCAAGGTATTTGAAACCATGTAGCATCATCTTTGCACATTTGGAATCGCGACCCTCATTCACTTGCTTCGGCTCTGGCAGACACAACGCCTTAAACTGTTCCTCATGAAGGAGTTTAAACAGTTGAACAAAACGCCGAGTCATGGCTTCGGTGAACTTTGGCTGTGACACCGGAACATCCTCTACACTTCCTTCTAGCATGAACATGAGCATAATGACAGTGTTCACTTCTTCCATTAGGTACATGTACGTGTGCTTGTCGAAAAAGCCTTCTTCACATAAACGCCATACAATGTTGCAATCAATCAGAGGAAGCACGGCTTGAAAGTTTCTTTTCAACAGCGTTACATCGTCCTCAGTCACAGGGATGGTCTTACTCGATTCAAATTTCAATTTCATATGCTTGTCTTCTTCATCATCGCTTAACATGTCCACTTCTGAATCCTCCTCAGACTCCTCCCCGGACTGGGACTCGTCCCCGGACTGGGACTCGTCCCCGCTGCTGCTGCGCTTGCTGCTGCCGGGCTCCTCCCCGTCCCCGGGCTCGTCCCCGTCCCCGAGCTTGCTGCTGCCGTCGGGGCGGCGGCGGCGGCGGTACTCATTTCTTCGTGAAGTTGCTTCAATTGAGCTTCCAGGGGGAAGAGGAGGCTTGCTGCCGGGCTCGGCCGGGGCGGCCGGGACGGCCAGGGTGGTGGTGGTGGTACTCATTTCTTCGTTCAGTTGCTTCAATTGAGCTTTTAACTTCTTGCTGCCGGGCTCGTCCCCGTCCCCGTCCCCGAGCTTGCTGCTGCCGCCGGGGCGGCGGCGGCGGTACTCATTTCTTCGTGAAGTTGCTTCAATTGAGCTTCCAGGGGGAAGAGGAGGCTTGCTGCCGGGCTCGGCCGGGGCGGCCGGGGCGGCCGGGGCGGCCGGGACGGCTAGGGTGGTGGTGGTGGTACTCATTTCTTCGTTCAGTTGCTTCAATTGAGCTTTTAACTTTGCGCTGAGTTGTGTGTTTCTCCCATTGACAAGCGCATTTGCAACCCAGAACGGGTAGTCGGGGCCCTCAGGATCTGGCATTCCTTCTTCTATCTCCATCTCTATTCCTGCTAGCTGTATATCTGACGGGGCAGCAACGTTTATAACGTCTAGCGCTTCCTTAGGAGGGACGTCTAACCCTACCAGTTCGTTCTCCAAGTCTTTTTCAGCCTCTGCCATGTTAGCCAGGAATGTATCAATGTCCTCCACTGATAATACTGGTAATACACTATCAAAAGGTAACGGTTCCAACCCAAACAAGTCATCCATATCCATATCCATGTCCGTGTTGATAGATAGAGGAGGTGTATTCAGCAACGTCGCTTCCATGATCTAGCCCACCACACCTCGACAATAAGGGGGGCTTCCCCCCGGACCCCTTATATATGAGCTTTTTTTTTTTCAATTTGGGGAGGGAGGGAGGGGGTGGGTGGGTGGTAATACACTTCATCAACGCTACAGCGCGCTTCAGCGCGCTTCAGCGGAAGCTGTTATTTCCCAATCTCGTAATCACGCAACTGCACAAAATGACGTTTCGTTTATACTGCCATCCATATCGTCAAGAAAAATGTGTGTGTGGAACCTAACACAAGTTTCAAAAAAATGATCTTTTAACTCTTCTTTTGGTTGTAGGGGGAGGGGTGGGGAGGGTGGTCGACAAGGATTCTTGGGGAGGGGTGGGGGGGTGGTCGTCTCTGTGTATTGACAAGGAGGGGTGGGGGGGTGGTCATCAACATATAATTAACATAAAATTCCCGGGTACATTCCCCTTTATATGAACCAGCTAGGGGAGTGAAAGTTTACCAATAGGAACGCTCCTTTAACGCAGCATTCTCATTGGTAAACTTTCGCTCCCCTCTCCGCACTATATAAGCTGCAGCTCAGCCCCATGCCTCTCCAGCTTTTTTGTGTGTTCACCCAAAATGCAGTACAAAAAGGAATTTTTAACCGAGGAACGCCTGGTGGCTTATCATTTCTCAAGGAAAGATGTCGACTTGTGGGAGGAGATATATGTCGACTACCAGGCGTTCCTCTATGAAACATGGAGGGATTTTCAGTCTCAACACCAAGCAGAGTTCCATCGCTTTGGCAAGGCGGCTGAAAAAAGCTATCGGCGGCTGAAAAAAAGAAGAAAAGAAAAGAAAAACACGTCCTCGTCGCTGCCGCCGCCGCCGCCGCCGCTGCCGCCGCTGCCGCCTTGCCAAGAAGAGGAAGAGGAGAAGGAAGAAGAAGTGGATCCTCCTCCCACCCAAGTGACTTCGCTGCCGCTGCCGCCGCCGCCGCCGCCACCATCTCATCCGCAGCAAGCAGTTGATGTTCAGAGCGTGCCGGTGGCACCTCCTACACAGCAGTGTATACAGGTTCAAGAATATAATACCCTTACATCAACTGCTGCTGAAGATGAGATAGTGACCGCTGTTGCTAGCATCTCCGACGATGCGCAGACAACTTCCACAATCGACTGCACTTTCAGCCTTAGTAATGATTCAAAACTGGAGGAAAAAATAGAGAACAACGTAGACCTCCAGTGTCTTATGCGTCTTGTAGACGATTTAGAAGGCATTGCATTTTGTGACTTCTGTCACCATCCTGTTCCTGGGGGCATGACCATACGCCAACACGAACAGAAATGTGCAGAAGCTATGAAATACGCATATCATTACTGCAGTCTACTGCGTAAAGATATTCATTCTACTAAGGCTGGAATTGCAGCACACAAAAGGAAGTGTGCCTGCACACAGACTAGCAACAGCGCCAACAGCGAAGCCTCTGGTAGTGGGAGCGGCACGTAGAAACTAAAAGTGGGAGGAGGAGATCAACGACGCGACACTGAAAATCCCTCCACGGCTGCCACCGGCAGCCACCCATTCTTACAAAATAAGCAAACAAAAAACCGTGTTTGGTGTGTATGCATGAGAATGTGTGGGAAATGCTTTAAAAAAAAATCTGTCTCTGTCTCTCTCCACACCCCCTCGTTCACTCGAGACACTCACGCCTTCTTTCAAAAAAAAAAAAACTCTATCTGTCTCTGTCTCTCCACACACCCCCCACCCCACCCCGTCTCGGCGTACACACCCTCGTTCACTCGAGACACTCACGCCTTCTTTCAAAAAAACTCTCTCTGTCTCTGTCTCTCCACACACACACCCCCCCCCCACCCCACCCCGTCTCGGCGTACACACCCTCGTTCACTCGAGACGTCTCGGCACGCCATACCTTTTTTTTTCCCCAAAACTCCCATCTACCATCCCCCCCCCCTCACCCCGTCTCGGCGTACACACCCTCGTTCACTCGAGACGCCACACCTTTAAAAAAAAAAAAAACTCTCTCTGTCTCTGTCTCTCCACACACACCCCCCACCCCGTCTCGGCGTACACACCCCCTTTCACTCGAGACGTCTCGGCACGCCATACCTTTTTTTTTTTCCCCCAAAACTCCCATCTACCATCCACATATCATCCCCCCCATACCATCCCCCCCATACACAACGTTTTCACCGGTAGAACCGGAAACATACTTTCTTTCACTCGCAATCATTGCAACTGCATCAAATGACGTTTCGCGACGTTTCGTTTATACTACCATCCATTTCGTCAAGAAAAATGTGTGTGGAACCTAACATAAGTTTCAAAAAATGATCTTTTAACTCTTTCTTTGGTTGTATGGGGGAGGGGTGGGGGGGTGGTTGTCAATACTCTGTACTCTGTACTCTGTGTATTGACAAGGAGGGGTGGGGAGGGTGGTCATCAACATATAATTAACATAAAATTTCCGGGTACATTCCCCTTTATATGAACCAGCTAGGGGAGCGAAAGTTTACCAATAGGAACGCTCCTTTAACGCAGCATTCTCATTGGTAAACTTTCGCTCCCCTCTCCGCACTATATAAGCTGCAGCTCAGCCATACCTCTCCAGCCTTTCACCATGGAAGAACTTACGTTCCATCTGGATGAGGAAACTCCGATCGCCTCGATCAACCGTGTACAGTATGTACCACAGAGAATTCGGGAAACACCATTTCGAAAATTTTTTTTACAACTCCTGCCGGATCCGAAGAATGTGGAGGTAGTTGCCATACCGGTAACAGTGAACAGACTTCTTATCGCAGGCAGAAGAATTCAAGATATAGAGCAAGGCAAGCACATCTCTGCATTCCTGCGAACATACATGCTTGGAGAAGAACTACCAAATGCCATAGAAGAGAAAGAATATTGCGAGTGGGCTGAAGATTTTCTAGGAATGGATACAGAGCCCTGCCCGAAGTGCGGCGTGATTATGCTTTATGACAAAGCAATCTTCCACGATTGCGGGCATACTGCATGCCTTCACTGTACACTGATAGCAGCCTTTTGGGAAGCGGCCATCAATACCAGCTACACAATGACTTGTCTTCTCTGCGGAATCCACACCGATTGCTACCTCTTTAACAACCAGCAGATGAGCCAGTGTGGCCGCCAAGACTGTTACATTGTCACCTTCAAATAAACGTTCAGTGAGGAGCTTGTCTCCTGGCCGCGAGGAGCCTCGCTCGCGGCCGCCAACTATTAAAAAATAAGCAAACAAACCGTGTTTCCAAAGTATGCATGAGAATGGGAAATGCTTTTTTTAAAAAAAAAATCCCTCTGTCTCTCCACACCCCCTCGTTCACTCGAGACACTCACGCCTTCTTTCAAAAAAAAACTCTCTCTGTCTCTCTCTGTCTCTGTCTCTCCACACACCCCCCCGTCTCGGCACACACACACCCTTTCACTCGAGACGTCTCGGCTTTTTTTTTTCACAAGCCCCCCATACCATTGTACCATTCTACAACCTTTCGCAATCCTTCCACCGGAAACACACTTTTCGCTCGCAATCGCTCGCTATCGCAATCCTTGCATCATCCTTGCATCATATGACGTTTTCTTTCGTCACACTCTCTCGTCTCTCGTCTCTCATCTCTTACAACAATCTGGGGCAGAACGCAATGTGGGGCAGAACTCTTACCCAAAAGTGGGGCAGAACTCTTACCCAAAAGTGGGGTAGAACTCTTATTTACACCCTACTATCTTTGTGGAAATCCAGAAGCAAGCAAAAGGGGCGGATACCTGTGGACAGACCAACCGCTTGATATTTTTCTCATCTAGCCAGCACATCTGAAGAAGAACGCATTCCTTTAACTCCTACAGTGACATTCAGATGGCGGAAGCAATAGATATGAAAAGACAGATAAAAGTATCCGTAATTTAAAAATCACAAAGAACTTGAGAAATGAATGTACTATTATTTAATTGCATATAGAGACTACAATAAACGATATCCAATGTACTTCTTATCCATGAGAAGTAACACATTATAGAATTTACACTAGCAAAATTGAACTTCATCATATTCCACTAAGAGGTGTAACTTTGTAAAACTTGTTTTCTCGATACTGCGAAGGAGTTTCTGTTTTTACTTTTTTTAAATTTTAAAAACAGTAGGTTTTCACCTTTGCACTTGAAACTAGACTTGAAAAATTGTTTATAAGTGGTATCAGCGGTACCGTTTATAGGGTTGAAGAGACAGTGTGGATACACTTAAGTATGCAACCAACTTTTGCCCTCACTCGGGCTGTAATAAAATGCTGTTAAGAGAAGTTGGTTTTAACACACTGAAAAGTGGTAGTAGTTTTGAGATTTCGTTTTATTTCTTTTTCACCAGACCGGTTTCGGGATTTAGTTCCCTTCGTCAGTGGCGAATTTTGATGAGAATTTTATTTACTGAGGTACCATTTCGGTGGTTTTATGTAAATGAGGTCTTTTACTTGGTGGTTGGTGTTCATCCTTGAAATGTTGAGAAATTTTTAATTTTCGTTGGAATACTAGGATATCCTTTTCTAATTCTAGCCAATTTAGTGGGCTTGTAGGGATAAAACTTAACATTTCAAGGATGAACACCAAACGACCAACCACCATCCTTTCAAGCAATCAACCGGCTGGACCCCCAACACACACACTCCAAAACACCTATCATGCTATATGCTAAACATAGAAACAAAGATCAAGAACCTTGGCCGACACCGGAAATCAACCTTCAACCTTAAACTAGAAGAAAGAGAAGCTTTGGCCAGCTTATCAAAAAACGAAGAAATAGTTATCAAACCAGCTGATAAGGGTGGTGCCATAGTTTTATGGGGCAAGCAAGAATACCTGAAGGAAGCACATTCCCAGTTAAACAATAGGAAGTATTATAGACAAATTAAACAGGACAACACCCTGAAACACCTCAAAACTATTAACCAATATATCACCGACATCCATAGAGCAGGACACATAGATGATGAAACAGCTGAATTCCTACGAGCTAAGAATCCGAGGACACCAATATTTTATATGCTACCCAAAATCCATAAGAAAAATAACCCCGGCAAACCTATTGTATCACAAGCAAATAGTGTTACCAGTAAAATTTCTAAATTTATAGACCACCACATAAAACCCATATCTATCAAACTACCATCATATATCAAAGACACCACCGACTTTTTAAATAAACTTCAAATGATTGACGAAATACCAGACGACACAATTTTAGTCACCATAGATGTTACTTCTCTCTACACGAATATCCCACACAAAGATGGCATCCAGGCCACAAAAAGGGCACACATGCAGGCAGAAGATAAACAGATACCCACAGAAATTCTAATCAAACTCTTAGAAATGGTTCTAACAAAAACAACCTTCAAGTTCAACAACAAGTATTACGAACAGATCTCGGGTACAACGATGGGAACAATTATGGCCGTACATTATGCCAATCTAACAATGGGCGACTTAGAAAAAACTTTTTTGGAAACGCAACTCTACCGACCTCTTGTCTGGTTCAGATTCATAGACGACATCTTTGCCTTATGGACATGGGGATACCCCCTTTTGAAAGATTTCATGTCCCTCAACGCGTTCCATGAAACATTAAAATTCACGGCTGAAATCTCGGGTATATCTGTCAATTTCCTAGATGTCACCGTTACAAAATGTGGAACAACACTGCACACCACCTTGTACACGAAACCCACAGACAGCCATCAGTACCTACATTTCTCCTCTTGCCATCCGAGACACCAAAAAGTAAACATACCTTACGCCCAGGCCTTAAGAATTAGAAAAATATGCAGCTCCTTAGAAGAATACGATAAACACGCTTTAAAACTGATAAACCATTTTAGACTTAAAGGGTACCCATTACGGATACTGCAAGACTCAGTGACCAAAGCACGACAACAAAACAGACTAGATCTCCTAATGCACACGAAAGATAGCACGGCCAACAAAGTCATACCATTTATTGTGACCTACCACCCCAACCTATCGAATATCCACAGAATTTTGAACCACAGCAAAGAGATTTTAAATATGAACCCCCAAACAGAACATTTTAAGCAAAAGCGAATGATAACAGCTTACAGAAAAAGCAGAAGCCTTAAAGACATTTTAGTACACACAGACTTAACATCAGGAACAAAGGCAATGATGGGCTCCCATAGATGTGGATCTTGCTCTATTTGTAAATATATCAATTGCACAAAGTCTGTATCAAGCTACGACAATACTTTCATATACCACCTAACTCAAAGCCTTGATTGTGGAACAACATCTGTAGTATACCTTCTATCATGCAAGAGGTGCAATAAGCAATATATTGGACAAACATCAAACACCTTAAGGATGAGGCTATATGCCCACATAAATGACATCAAGTCCAACAACCATTACAAGCCGGTTAGCGCACATTTTAACACAAAAGACCACAACGTCACAGATGTGCACATTACGCCCCTATTACGCACTGCGCAAAACGCTAACGATCGCCTACGCTACGAAGAAGTATTCATCGCAAAATTTAAATCACGAGCGCCACAGGGACTGAATTTAATACAATAATCGGAATTTACATTATTCTCTTCTGCAAATATGAACATCGCCACAATAGAAAAAAGAAAGGCAACAACAACACGAAGCTGCAAATCTCATCAGTGTGTATATTGTAACAAGGAATTATCAACGGCTGCATCACTAAAAAGGCACATACTTCACGTACACGACAACACAAATTCGAGGACATTGTGTCCCGTCTGTGATCTAAAATTTAAAAGAAGAGATTCGCTCCGACGGCATCTAAAACGAGCCCACTTCATATCTACAGAGCAGATAGGAAACGCACTCCACCTTGCGAAGATGATTCAAATAAATAAGCCTCAACATCACATACCTAGAACTGAAGCGCGTCCAAAGCATTGCCACGAAAAAACTGTCGAAGACGTAATGCAACTATACATGGACAAACCACTACTACATGGAATCAAGGAAGAGGAACTACCTATAGAACTCACCCACCCACGAAGTCCTCCTACACCTACGATAGATGAACCACTCCCACCCATAATAAGGAAAGTGAACAAAACAACTCATCTCACTTATGCAATTATCAAGACGCCAAAACTTAAATCCAAATTCTGCACGCAGGACAAGAAAAACACAGTGAGTTATATAGCGCAATTCAACAGGAATTTAATTATACCTGTACCCACTACCCAAGAGGAACCTGTGACACAGAACCGTAAACAAAGTGCCTACCCACGAGTCGAAGTAATTCGTGTAGAGGAACAAAAATGTTACTCTTTGACAACCTCAAAAGTCACTTATAAGAACGAAGATTTATACCAGGAACTTCAAGTCAACTTAGAAGAGGATTTGGCACTATCGTCCGACTCAGATATGGAAGATGAGTTGCCTCTGCAACCGGAAATTCCACCTACTGGAGCTCCCCTACAAAACCAAGCCGAAGAAAAGGATACAGCGGGCCAAGATATCAGTTCAATAATAAATGGCATAAACCTAGCCTGAGCTGAAATAACTCACTACCAAAGAATACTGCAAGGGATAAACTCAGAAGAAAAGTCAACTCGTAAAAGAAGGTTACTACATAAACATAATTGTATATTTTATATTTAAAGTACTTTTAAACTGTATTCCCTTTGAAATTGTTCCCCCTTTTAAAAACACTTTTTTTAGCACGACATGTTTAGTTTCTATCACAACAGCACCGTGATTCACCTTGGTAAACAGACAGCTACGTATTTCTACCAGCACGGGCTTTATGACGTCACAATTAACACTGCAACAATTGCATTCACGGTGGTGCAAACTAGAGGTATTGACGTCACAGTAAAAGACCTCATTTACATAAAACCACCGAAATGGTACCTCAGTAAATAAAATTCTCATCAAAATTCGCCACTGACGAAGGGAACTAAATCCCGAAACCGGTCTGGTGAAAAAGAAATAAAACGAAATCTCAAAACTACTACCACTTTTCAGTGTGTTAAAACCAACTTCTCTTAACAGCATTTTTTAAATTTTGTTTCTAATTTAACTTTATTAATTCTCTATTGTAACACATAATATTTAATGGTAACAATTTATATAGTATATTATTCCACTAGTGTTTATAGTGACTCATTATGTATATAGACTTGCAAAAGCTTTCCTTAACTATGAACGAAGATGGAAATTACACATGAAATTTTGCCTCGAAGTGGATAATTTCAGCACATTTATGAATACTGGTCAAAATTATAGTTATTTTGTTTAAGATCCTGCAAAATCGTTGGAGGGGGGGGGGGGGGGGTTGAAAAAAATATTTAGTGTTATTTATTTTCCGTACTCGTTTCAAGTTGCGCAAAATTGCTCGACGTATCCAATAAGTATCTATACCGACTTTGAAGTCCACCAAATTCACACTGATCAAGCTATTTTGTGCATAATATTTTGTTAAGAATAGACGACCTTTTTAGGTAATGAGATCATATGCGGACCTTTCTTGCTCAATATGCAGCCAAGTTCAGTAGAATCTTTCGAAAATGCAAAATACTAACACCAATAATAATAATAATAATAATAATAATAATAATAATAATAATAATAATAATAATAATAAGGAACTAACCTTGGCGGAAAAGATCTGCTCACCATACATGGCTCGACCATGCCTAATGTTACTCTGGAGTTCAATCATCAATTTCAATGTCGTGCTTCAGTGCCATTGCTGTTCCATGTAAGGTAATTTTCCAGATTGTATCAGCAGCATTTCCATTTAGGATTAACGAATTTTCAAGTATAAGAATATCACGGGGCATCTAAAATCTTTTCAATTTCCGGCATTTGACCAATCTTTGCGGATACCGAAACAAGTATATCCAGGGACATTGTGGTCAGCCAAGGTCTGGGGAAACACCAAAATTTCTGCTAGAGGAGAACAAACAAGCAAGCCCTGGCTTGTCTCGCGGTGCACATACCTTATATATGGGCGCGCACATATGCGAAAGCCACGCTTTCGTAGTGTGTGAACAAGTAGCGTAAGAGGTACTCGATCAATAGGTTATTTCCCCTCCCGCCATAGTTTGAGTCGCTTGTTTAAAGAAACTGATATTTATTTGTTGTTCTGCCTTTTTTGTGGGTGGGGAAGGGGGGGGGGGGCTTTACAGCTGAGATATTTAGTGGAGTTGTGGCATGTTATCCATTGTGTGTCTAGCTACTCAAGATCAATAACAACAACGCATTAATATGCGGAATCAATAATATTGCGAGCGATAATGAGAAAAATTTAGCAACTTCTGTATTTCTTATTTCGGAAGCTGATATATCTGAATGTATAAATTACCAACTACTGCATAAGTTGCCACGGTGTACGTAATTGTGTATTTTTTGTGCTACTGTCGTTGTGAGATCTTAAGAAATTTAACTATTTAATGTGTTCTGGTCTAATACTTATGTTAATATGCTATCCACCGGAGAGTGCGATTTAGTCAGAAATCGTTACGCAAGCACTCTGTGGGAGTCGAATCCACAACAGCACAAAGAACAAAAAGTATTGACCAACATTAATTTTTTCTTTTTTTTTTGTTAGGTTTGTTGTTTTTATTTTTTGACAATAATTTTAAAAATAACAGTAAATGGAATTTTTTTTAACATATTGTTGCAATTTCGTCATATAATTTCCTAGCAGAGATGCGTAAGAACAGGAAATTCCGAAAGTATCAAGTGAACTTCAAGAGAAGGGGCGGCGATGAATAAAAGAATAGGACTGATTACCACAACAATGTTAGATCGTTTGAAACTTGTTATTGAATAACAGTCAATCACCCAAATGATATAGATCTTACCCTCTCCCCCATCATTTACACCCTCTAGGTATCAGAATTATAAAAAACAAGACAAAAAAAATAAAATATGTAGAGTAGTTGTTTTTTTTCCTGGGAAAAAAGGATTTGTTTCACAATATTGTTATACTAAGAGGCCATAAAAAACGGCTCCGCGTGGGGGTTAAAATGGATGCTACCTGATAATGTGGATTTTTAAGTTCATTGTTTACCCAATTGGTGCCTCTGTGTGTTAAGAGTTGATAGGTGAGATAGGAGAGGATAGCTTGGGATTTTATTTACATTTCATACTATTACTCACTCGCGTTTTACAGAACATCATTATTTATTGGAGACTCCAAGGTGTTAGACGTGTTATTCATTAACTGATTGTTTTAATTGATGGAAGAAATACAAAATTGGTAATTTCATTACAGTGAAAGACATCAAAGCAGGAGGTAAATATTATGTTGGATTTTTCTTCTTCTTCTGAAATCCATGTGGTGGTGTGAAGAACAAACAGTTATCTTACATTCTTTTTCAAGGTTTATATTTAGTTTATATTTTATTTTGTTTTATTTAATTACATAGCTAATATCTGGATATGTATATACGTTTATAAACAGGTAAGACACAATGGCTGAAAAAGAGGGACGAGAGGAAATTCCGAAGAAAAGGCTCAATGTACCGACCCGTTATCGACATTGCAAAAATCCGGCATCAAAAATGGCGAGTCCCCTGGAAGGATGTCCAGCGGTAATCGGAAAGTGGTCGATGTGTCGTCATTTGCGTACTAAGACAGTCGTCCATGCGAAACTTTCCGAGGACCAGATTCAAAATGCACTGAAAACCTTTCGAAAGAGTAATATTGCGAGTGAAGGAAAACGCGTTTATGCGTGTCGCATATGTCCTGTAGAAAACTGTGTATGGAAAGGGCGGCGGCTTGATATGCATTTAAAGCGAAACCATTCTGAACTAGATGAAGCCGTTCGAAAGGATATGTATGCCTCAACTGACCTTCTTGATAGTAGCACTGTTATTACAACACCGTCACAAGCTCTTGATGACGTCATAGCTAGTTTCAAGCAGTGGCTAAGTACATCCGAAGGAGGCAAATTTATAGATGTGAGTTATCCGTCACAGGTCAGAAAACAAAAACAGCAACAGATTCATCAGATGGGCAATCAGGTGAAGAAGATTACAGAATTTGTTTTTTAAGATCGGCCATTTACAACTACTGACTTGAAATTGCTGCGGGTATCTACGCTGCCTGCTGAAAATGGTGGCATTATGGACCTTCTACGCGAGCACTACATGTATTCTACCACAGAGAATCACTGTGTATCTATGATAAACTTTGTGCGACATCTGCGTTTAAATAGATCATTGTATCCCGAGATAACAACAAAAGAGTTAGACGAATGGACAATCGCGCAAACAAACACTTTAAAAACGTTAATAAAGGAGAGCAAAACAGAACAGGCGTCACAGAAAAAGAAACTGGCAACAGCAGTCGGCGGAGGCGATATAACCTATGCAGATATTGCGAGATACCTCAACAGCGCCCATTTACACCGCACAATCTGCGCTATAAACGCATTCAAGGATACAAAGTCACATCACATGAGTACGCACTCTACCAAAGCCATCTAATTCTAGCCCTACAGTGTTTGAACGCTAAACGTGTCGGAGTTATTGTTACCTAAACAAAAGACCTGCGAAACGCGCGCACCTAGCGAGGTAAAGATGGGAAAGATGTAGTATCAGTAAAGTTCAACACAAGACATCTTTAGCCTGTGGTAAGGCACACATTTTTATGGCACCGTATTTCTTAGAAACATTAAGAAAATGGATTTCACTAGTCGTGACAAATTTACCCAACTATGAAAGCCGGAGTAACGAAATGAAATCTTTCCTATTTGCGTGGGAAAAGGGTACAGCGTTATTGTCCAGTGATTTGTTCATGAACAAGTCGTGGCAACAATTTTGTAGTGAAGAGTTGGGCCCCCACAACAAAATAACTAGCGGACCGGTGCGGAAATGCCTTGTCTCGACAGCAGAAAAAACGGAATGCCACACGAAGACAGAAGTAAACTCGCGTGCCACATGGATCACTCACTAGAAATGGCGTCGACGTATTATGACGTGTCGGGTAAGAAACAGAGCAGTATAGACACATACTTTACCGTTCAAAAGTTAATAGATTCAGCTCTGGCTGAAAACGAAGTCAGGGGCTCGTAGGACCACATGAATGTGGCAACAGTGTGGAGAGAAGAGATAGTGAGAATGCGAATGTATCTATAGTTGAAAGTCAACGAAGTACGAGTACAAATACGAAAACGCCAACGAAGCAAAAAGAAACAGTTCCTTCACAACAAGATGTAGAAATAACCAAATCAGTTTTAGCGCGAACTGTAAAACGTAAAATTAACACTCCCAGAGATAATACAGATCACGAATGTATGTCTAAGGCAAAACACGTGAAATGTGAATTCTCATCTCCTGAAAGGAAAATAATTAAAAAGGCTGATCACGCGAATCGTCAGTTCTGCACAGATGAGTATATTCAGGATTGTCGTGTTATCTTAGAAGATATAAGTGGTATTTTTTTAAAAGTGGTGCTGATAAATGTAGTATGAACAAATATCCGTTGAAAGACGCCGATGTGAAACAGGTCTCATGTATGTTTCCATCATGTGAAAATGAAATACAAGATTTATCTCGTTTCATAAGGAAATCTGTTTTGAATGTAGCAGGTGATTATATTAAAAGTCGTATAGCTGATAAGCTACCAATTAAAAAGGAAGACATTCTTAGTTTGTTTCACGAAAGTAGTAGTTTGTTCCGGGTGAAATCTGACAGCCAAGCTGTAAACATGGTACGAAACACGATAAAACGGGCAAGGAAATCGGCGGACTAGTAATAATTCATTAATGTTGCTTGTTATATTTAGATAAAAGAGTTGATTGTTCTTTCACTGTTTTGTTTTTTGTTTTTGGTCCTCACACCCCGGGTGGGGGTTTGGAAATTAACATGATATAAAAAGGGAGGGCTAGAGATACAGCCGTACGTACAATATTTTGACAGAAAATCTCTTACAGACGCATAAAAAAAAACAATATGGACAGGGCAGAACAAGAAATGACAAAAAAGTGGTGTGCTTCGCATATGTTCTTAAAAATTGATTCTAAACGGAATAGAAAGCAATGGCGGAAAGAACTGAATGCCAGATGGGTTGAGGAGTGTTTAGTAGTTCCGAAAGAACAGATAACTTATTGGTTTTTAGAAGAATGTAAAAAGCGTAATTTACCTGGACACGAATTTAACATAAGTAATGCATTTAAAAAAATAAATAAAGAGTGGAGATCGATTTGATATGGACGAAGCTTTTGATAAGGCATTAAACGAATGGAGTAGTGACATAAAGAATGTTGTTATGTGGATTTTTATAAGAACTTATGGTATGCACATACATTTCCCATAAAAACAACGCCGCTGGTTTATGCGTTAAGTGTTATGTTATTTTTAAAGTATATAATCTATGAGTATGTTTACATGTGCTATAACATAATGTAAATATATTTAGGTTTTACGAGAGAATACATTCAACAACACATGCCGCTGGGCAGGATAGAGGGGGGGGGGGGGCATAGCTGGATGAAAACTTTTGTCACATATTTTTGTGTAGGTAGCAAATTTATATATTTGTTGTTTTTTTTGTGCCTACTACTGATATGACATGCAAGTCACTTAACTTATATGAGTGTAAATTATGTACAAATTAGACCAATAAAAGGACATATATGAAACACATGTTGTTGGTGTTACATCATTGTGGGGGGGGGGGGGGAGTTACCCTTTTTTGAGATATCGCCCGGACGAGGAAAAAGGTTAAAAGTGCGACGGACGGACGGACGGACAGACAGACGGACACGGGAAAAACTGAACCCCATACCCCCTTGTTGCACATCTATACCATATATACTTTTCCTTCCCGTAAGGGTTGGTGAAGATGCGATGAATGGTGTTCTGTTTTTTATATATATTGCGTCCTGACACAGAAAAAGTTTAAAGTGCGAGACGGATGGACGGACGGACGGACACGGGACAAAATTGAACTCTCTGTTGTACACCATATATATTTTCTTACTGCAAGGCTTGGTAAAGCCCCAATGAATAGGTTTCGAGATATCGTCCGGACCAATAAAGAAAGGTTCACGGAGACACGGACGGACGGACAGACCGATAGCAATAGCCTTCCACCGATATTGGCTGAGGACTAAAAAAAAGTGAGTAAGTAAGTAAGTAAGTAATTTGTTTAACGACACCTTCCAGCCTATGTAGGCCATACTGTGTCTAAACCGTTTCTATATTCTCATGCCATTCAAAAATTTATCCAAAAACTTAATTTCCTTTAAAAATTCAATAATTTTACTACTATCTACAGTGGAAAAAAGTGTCGCCAGCGACTCCACATTAAAATATTGAT
The DNA here is from genome assembly GCA_949752745.1 of Protula sp. h YS-2021. Taxonomy (NCBI): domain Eukaryota; kingdom Metazoa; phylum Annelida; class Polychaeta; order Sabellida; family Serpulidae; genus Protula; species Protula sp. h YS-2021. Next base: position 79,917,329 of record OX457025.1, on the reverse strand, counting down.
TCCTTGTAAAACTAAAATCAATACAGTCAAGTAAAATATGTTTCACTTGACATCCTATACATAATGGTGCTTCTTCTCCTTTTAGTAAATAACTGTGTGTAATATATGTATGCCCAATTCTTGCACTACGAATAATGCTATAAGTTTTAACATTTTCAAAACAGCTCTGTTGTTTACCGACCAGCGGTTGAATCCTATGTAATTTATTATTGACTGCGTTATCCCATTCTTCTTGCCAACACTTTCTTATATATAAATTTATATTTGGTATAAAATCCGAGTAAGGAATAAAGAATGGTGTTATAGGTAACTCTAACGCTTCTTTGGCTGCTTTATCAGCCTTTTCATTGCCCTTTATACCAATATGACTAGGTATCCAACACATAAAATATATTTATTTATACGCCAATACATTTCTAAAAGCATCTGTATAATTGGGTTGTCAATGTCACGATTTTTCATTGCATCAATAACAGATTTGGAATCCATGAATATTATAAATTTTGTTTTTTGACTAATCTTGATGTACAAAAAGGCCATATGCACTGCACGAAGTTCTGCCGTGAATATCGATGAATAATCTGGTAGTCTCTTTTTAAAAGTATGATTGTCTGTAACAACTGCAGCACCTGCTTTTTCGTCCAATTTTGATCCATCAGTGTATATTTGTGTATAATCTTTGAAAGATGATTTAATTTCCAAAAACTTGTTTTTAAAAACCCAAAGATCTGTCTCTGATTTCTTATCATTAGTCAAATTTGTCAAAAATGTTGGTATTTTTAAAATACAAGATGGTATCTTCGAAACTGTATACTCCGCATCACACTCCATTTTGATGTTAGCATTTTCTAAATGTGGCTTTACTCGAAGTCCAAACGTGGGTATAGTATTTGGTCTATTTTCAAACAGGTCGCCATAACTTGGTGCAAATACAATTTCACGTGTCGGATTTTCTCTATTAGAATACAGTTTTATTGCATATTGCATTGAAAGCTTAATTCTACGGTGATACAATGACGGTTCATTAGCTTCAACTCTCAAACTCTCCATTGGTGGCGTTCTAAAGGCTCCCAAACATAATCTCAAAGCTTGATTTTGTATAGGATCAAGCATTTTAAGGTAAGACGGTCTCGCTGAACCATATACAGCCGAGCCGTAATCTAACTTGGATCTAATTAGAGCTCTATACAACATTATCTTTGTATTTCTATCTGTTCCCCATGTAGTATTTGACACCACTTTTAGTAAAT